>VFFE01007509.1:160300-197237 GCA_008921705.1 Burhinus oedicnemus
GACCTAAATAGAAAAGTCATAAAATGCTGCTTTTTATTCATACGGAAACAAGGGAAACATCCTCCTGTGTAACAAACCAAGTATTTGTAAATGCATATTTTACCCAACAAAGCATTTACAAGATCCTAGATATCCATACTTCTACTTTCCATTGTTAGAAAAAGATCTTGTGTCAAATTCTCCCAATTTTGTTTAAAGAAGCAGACACAGAAAAACTATTTTCTTCATTTAGATTATGTCAGATGAATTAATTGAAAGTCTGGTAAAGAACTAAAAAGCAGGGAAGCAACTTCAAGTCTCTGAATAAACTTTTCCCACACAAAGGTAGAAAAGTGTGAGAGCCACTAATCCTACAAGCTTGAAAGACATCTACAAGACAACCAAAATCTACAAGACAACCAAAATCCATTCAGTAAGGTTTTGAAACACAAAACAAGTCCATTCCCAACTCTCTTTGATAGTCAAAGGCTCAGTCATGCAAGCTACTACATTGATACCGTACAATATTAACTATCTCCGCATCTACAGGTGACTGCATACTTCTGAAAAAATCTGACCCAAGGAGATCAGAAATAGTTTGTTGTTACTTCCTTTGATAGAAGTTGTGGCGATAAACCATGTTTCAAGAGAATTCCAGAAGAAATCGTACTGAAAAGGTTGTTTCAGCCTAAAAAAACCAAAAACAAACCAAAACCAAAAAAATCAACCCAACTTTGGAGGTGGTTTTATTTTATCTCTATTCAAACACAACTTGACACACAACATAGCAGGAATTAAAGAAGAAAAAAAATTAAAATATCAAGTCACGTAGTAAGAACAAACAACATTTTCCACTTGGGAGAATGTAGTAGCTTGGTAACCTAAAAGTTACACCAACTTCCGTAGAAGAGCTGTTAACTTTGCACAAACTATTGACTTGTAGCCATGAAGAAGAGCGAGTTTTCCTATAGGTGGAAAAGGAAACAACTATAAAGTACAGCTGTAGAAAGAGATTTAAAAAAAAAATCAAGTCATTATTTCCAGGTTTATTCCGATGTAAACCCTAATCTAGACCTGCCTGTCTGGAATAAAGGTATACACACCTACAGTAGCTGAGCTGTACCGCTGTAACCCTGCCATACTCTACTATTCCAGTCCAGGCCTACCAATAATTCTTTTATTTATATGAAGTATCTGGCTCAAATTCCACTCAATGGAACAACAGAGCTAAAAGATGTGTAATCTCGCTCTAAAATGCCTGTCACTTGAGCACAATATCCAAGAACGTGATACAACCTCCTCATCTGCCCTCAGAAGCAGTAACAAAAACACTTGCTGAGGTAGCTAAAAACCAGAGAACTACATTTTTAGGCAATATAAGACACGAAGCAATTGCAAGACAACAAGCAGTCTCCTTAGAGGTTGCATTTGTATGAAGTATTTATGCATACAGAGAGCATTCAACAACTGTTAGCAGTCGGAAATTTGTGGAGATACTGGGGCAGAGGGGGAAAAGCCATCAGCCTCCTCTTTCATAGCAAGCTAATAGTTTAAAGCATTTGCCCAGAAGTTGGAACATCTGGAATTTAGACCCTCCTGAGATGGACAGGTTTGAGTCCACATATCACATATACTCCAGTAAAGTGCTCTAATCACAAAGCTACCATCTAATTTAAACAGAGACACCCTCTTTTTTTAAAAAAAAATTTTATTTTATTTTAATGACAAATAAAGCTAAAGTGCCTTAGAGGGTGCCTAGTGATTAGAAGACAAAACTGGGACAGCCTCCAATTCTAGTACCCTTTGTGGAATCAGTTATTTGTTTTGCATTAGGCAGCAATCACATTTTAAAAAAATAAAGGGATACACATAAAAAAAGCCAGTGACAAATAGCCACGTATCTCAGTGACCTCATCTGCAGGAGTTGGCTTTATCTGCAAATATTATCCAACATCATTAGCCCACATTCTCATTATAGTTAATAGAGTCCAGAGTGCAATTCTTCTCATCCTTAAGTAGACTTTTAAAATAGTGAATTTTATGAATGAATGAAGCGGCTTCATCGACTATACGGGACTCTTGGCCAACTAATTCAGTTATAACCATCTCCAGTAAGGCAGAATGAATCGATATCCATCATGCCAGATGCAGCAAATGCTTAGACGACAGAAACGGAGCTGCACTGGGGAAAAGCAGGGGGACACTTGTGAATGGCAAGTGAGACCACAGCCTAAAAATATATTAACATACGTGAAAATCCAGAGGTAAATATGAATCTTTTAACAGATGACTGTCACAAACCACGGATGAAAAAGCAGAATCCCGTTATATTAGGAGAATCTCTACCAATGAGTGACACTGCTCCACTATTTTCTCCTCTGAGGCTATGCGAGGATTCTCTCCGTTCGAGAAGATACTGAGGTGTTATAGCACACCTGTACGTTTCCAAAGATCAGCTCATCACAGTGAACTCTATTACCAGAAAAGAAAAAAAGTGTAGCAAAACATCAGGCAATCACCAGGATCCCATTTCTGTACTGCAGCACACATTAATCTCCCCCACACCTCAGTAAGCATCACAAGCCAAAATGAGAGCAGTTAAGGTTCTGCATTTGTACACTTAGAAATGATTAAGCTGTCATAAAAGCAAAGAATTTATTTCACATCACAGCTAAGTTATTCACAGAACAAACCGAAAATCCATGATCAAGTGTTTCCTACTGCAGTTCTGCTCAACCCAGATACCTCAATATTTCATGTCCTTTTAATACTACACCTGAGAATACACAAAAACGCTGCATAAGTATATTGTTCACCAGCACCTACATGATGAAGTTTATTGTTCTGCTGTGCAAATATGAGTACAAGAACTCAAAAAAACATTCTGTGGTCTGTTAAAGTCGTAATGAGAAAAGATTCAGGCATCAGCCAATGAAGACATTTGACCTTAACAATCAATTAGGTTACCCATCGATCAGCCAAATACTAATAGGGAATAAAACTGGAGCTATAGATCATTCAATAGAATTATTGTAAGATATAATTGGGTAGCTCCCAACTGATGTTTCAGTAAAAAATTGCAGTTCTACAAGTAGGACGGATTTGTTCTAGGGGAAGAAGCATTTAAAAGAAGAAAAGTTAATTTCTTAGGAAGAGGTTCAGGAAAAAAAAAAAAAAGAACTGTTTCTAGATAAAAGTAAGAACATTTCTTTCTGATGGCAATCTCTGCTTAGACAATAGGGCATTAAAAACAGACAGCTGGGCATTAAACTATTGGAGAATATTAGAACCTGGTGGGTGCAAGACTGCTAAAATAAGTATGATCGGGAGACGAGAAGTATACAGCAGCTGCCAAAAATTACGTAGCTGTTCCCATCACCACCCCCCTGAGTATTTTAAGTTCTCCAGGATACTGAAATCAGCATCAACTTCATAGTAAAGTGCATCCCAGAGCAGACAAATTTGGAAGATTTTCAGGCAAGTACATTTAGGATGGTCACGCTTGCATCCCTGCGCTTTCTTATGCTCCTACAAGAGTGCAAAATGAATGCGGCTCCATCATTTCCCGAGTCTGAATGTGCTAATGCACAGCCCACATCGCAAGACAATTTAGATAGATGGTCAGTAATGGCAACTATACTCAAAAAGCCATAGTGCTGTAGCCAGAAATAACTCTTCTCTGTCCTCTTCGCATGTGAAGGGTGGATGCTGATAGGTGTCTGATAAGCGGTATTCTCTTCAGGATAATGGAAATGGAGTACCACCAGCTGCACTGCCAATGGGCTCATTACCATGCTCACATCTAGCAGCAGGTTGCACAATGCTTAGAAGAGTGACCAAACTGCTCCATGTAACAACATCGCAGACACGGAATACCAGGAGATGATAAAAACCATGAAGCTCTTGCCCGCACCCTGGCCGACCAAGCAGTGACTGTCAATAGACAAGGACATTTTGGCACTTTGATGGCCTCCAGGATGCAGTAACCTGACCTTTCTTACTTGTCCACCTACTCTTTTGGAAAAGTTTGAAAGACAGCCATGTATGCCTAATGTTACAGTGCAAATGCATGACGCATTTCCTCCCCTTGAGGCACAGATTCTAACTTTTTTAAAAAATACGTATATATTAACCAGTTATTATTATTTAAACCATTCGCACGTACTGCAAGCACAAGATAACATACATATTTGGTTCAGTTGACTTCCCTTCCCCATACACGTGCACACAAAAAGGTGAATTCAGCTTCTTTCACATTTAAAACAAAGCTTTAAGAGCGTGGAAGAAAGAGGGTAAGACAGTCAAAGGTGAGGTCTGAAGAGACTATAAATTATGTCCAATACACACCTATTGGCCAAAATCTGTGATCATGCCCAACGAACAGAAGAGAGGCAACTTCCAGAATAGAAGTTACAGCACATTTACTCAAGTTTTCTACCAAATCATTCTAGTTGGCTTTATGCCTTCAGACAGATGCGCGGAGCAAAAGGGTGTAAGAATACCTCGCGCCAGGACAGGGTTTTATTTTGAAAAGAACACAGAGCAGGCTGGCACTTACGGAAGCGTAAGAGCATTCTCTGCATGGTCGTGTTTCAATATTTTCAATACACGATACATTCAGTCTTTTCCAGCCAAGGAACACGCTCCAAGATTCCTATCCATCCAACAACCTTTTGCAAATCTTTGTAAAAGGCCACAAACCCTATGGAAATGGTTTTGGGATCCACTCATAGAGCCAGATACTGTTTTCTGTAGTCCAGGTAAAGACTAATCTGATTGCTATAAAAAAAAAAAAAAGAAACAAACAAACAAACAGAGTGTGCAAAGCCATTTGCTTAACCCTTATAACTGATTCTCCACTTGTGCTTCAAAATCAAATGAATATGAAAACATACACCCAATATGTTTTCCAGAGTCCAAAACGCTTTGAATAATTACAGGGACAACTGACGAGGACAGAGGAGCTAAGGGCACTGAAGAGCTTACGCACTTACCAACAGTTACTGAGGTTTCAGATATATAATATGCACTTAATCTTGGAACTTCAAAGGCCATCCACTAGCAGTATCAGAGCAAAGCCAAGAGCTTCACATGATGGCAACAGTTCTTGAGAAACAATCAGCAATTTTGTCTCCTAGGTCTACTATAGGTTGGTGAATAAGGGTATAAGTAACTCATCCACTCATAATTTTTCTCTCCAACTCCTCTGCCCTTGCTAGTAAGAAGATCTAAATCCGTACCTTTTTGCTCTCACTCTGAAGCAATTGGTTTAAAGAAAAAAATGTTCAGCATGACACTAAGATAACAGCAAGAAGGTGGCAGCCAAAGCTGCAAACAACACACATTAGGTAAAGCAGACACCTGCAGCCTCAAAAAGGTTAGCCTGAGAAATTAGGAATACAATATGGAGAAATTAATCAAATAGCCTCTAGCCTGCAGAGCTAGGAATCTGCCCATTAGTCTTGCATTTCAAAAAAGTCGTTAATGGAAACAGCATTTATTATCAGGCACCTTAACTAAACCCTCCTGAAAGGGCAGGTGCATTAAGTTATTAATGAAGAGACACTTAGGTTTGATAAAATCAGAAGTCTTTTAGAAAATACTTAGCTAAATAATATTCAGAGAATGAATTCACAAGAAAAAAAAAAAGGCGGGGGGGGAATAAACCAGTTCTACTTTTCCTTTTCATTCAGCTTTGCTAATATTAAAAAAAAAATTTCCAGTGAACAGGATGTCCTTCAGAGAGCAACTTCTCAAAGGCCAGAACATAATCATACATATGTTGTCCAGGCCATTTGACCATCTTCCTTAAAGAGACAAAAATTTGCTTTTGCAAAAAAATACCTCCAAGGGTGGAAACAGCACAGCCCCTCTGGGCAACATATTCCAATGCCTGACTGACCTGATGGTGAAAAAGCTCCTCCTTACAGGTCAAAAGCACTCATCTCAATGCACAGAATCACAGAATGGTTTGGGTTGGAAGGGACCTTAAAGACCAGCTAGTTCCAACCCCCCTGCCATGGGCAGGGACACCTCCCACTAGACCTGGTTGCTCAAAGCCCCGTCCAACCTGGCCTTGAACACCTCCAGGGATAGGGCAGCCACAGCTTCTCTGGGCAACCCGGGACAGTGTCTCACCACTTTCAGTGAAAAATTCTTCCTGATACCTAATCAAAATCTACCCTCTTCCAGTCTGAAGCCTCTTGTTCATTGTCTTCCTTCCACGCGCCACCATGAATAGACTGGTTCTGTCTTCTCAATAACTTCCTTGCTGAAAGGGTACTTCCAAGCCTAACAAGTCCAGGTCCCTCGGCCTCTCCTCTCAAGTTTCAGACCACCATTCCTTCACCCAAAGAGCTCAGCAATACATTTGGGGCTGCACTGGCTACTTCTGCCTTCAAATAAACAAGTCACAAGGAAGGACAACCCATGCTATTTAAATTAAGTACATGGCTTAGGTACAATCCAGAAGACTAATGCAGGGGTAAGATACACAAAAACAGAATGCACAATCTTCAAATTAGTGTCTGAATGCATCAGCAATACAGCAAACAAGAAGCTACATACGTGATTCGGTTCATCTTTTACATCAGCACTCAATAGAGGCTGTTAGGAAAATGTAGTTATGAGTGGTAAATTACCATCATGGATTAGACACAGGCTAAGACAAAACAGAGGACAGAAAGCTAAACAGAGACTTTCAACTCTGTGCATGAACAGTCTCCATCATTTTAATCAAGACTTTGTAACTGGAAAACTTTAAAAAGGAGAAAATAAGGCCAAGCAAGCTGAACAGCACAATGATATACAAATTCAGTTTTGAAAAAAGGAACAGTCACACACACTGGAAAGCATAATGCAATTTTATCTTACATTTTGCTTGTTTTTTAAGATCAACCATAAAGACATGTAAGTCCTGCGTATCGCACAAAGAAAGTTTCTTTAATGGCCAGCTGGGTATGAGAGGGAAGAAGGTAGAAGGGGAAGAGAAGATCCAACATAAGTATAGAATATATAAAGAACGGAAGAAGAAGATGAAAAATAGATATAAGATGATGCACCTCCCCACTTCCTCAAGCACAGTGTTTTATCAGTCTTTCTACACAACAACTAAAGCCAAGGATAAGCTTTGCTGAGATCTATTTCAGTTCCACTGAAGTTTATGTGCTTAACACAATAACCACTTTGAAAAGTTCTCCAACCTAGTTTGTCCAATAGCTCATGTTAATATTTTCTTTCTTTTAAGGCCAAGGGGAAACATTAGAAAATGTCTTTGAAACAAAGCATAGAAAAAGTAAGAAGGGTTGGTTTGGTTGGGTTTTTTTGTTCTTGCATCGGAAGCACTAACATAGACTTGGTTGTCCCAGATCCTCATTGCAGGTTTCTCTGCCCCCTCTCATTAAGTCAAGCTGATCTCTCTTGTCTCTATGACATTGTCTTCCTTGAGGACTTCTCCAGTCTCCAAATTTCAGCTCTCTCTCCTGTCTCCTAGCTCGGCCTGGAGATACCTAGGACAGGCTGCAGCTGCTTTTGCAGAACGTAGTCAATCTGCCAGCCATTGCGTACGGGTGGATTGGTAAACTTTCGCCAAAACAGCCCAGGCAGCTGAAGACCTTCTCTCCATAAAGGCATTTGTCTTACCGTCTCTTTTCTACCTAGCTCCTGATTTATCAAAACCTATAGAAATACCAGGACCTTGGGTCTTCAGCATCCCTTAATTAGATTTGGCTGAAACAGATTAATAAATTCAGAAGTTATCAGAAAGCAACTGGTATGGCTCTACCACACAACCATTTTCCTTTGGGAAAGCACATAGGAATAATGAAAAGAAAACCTGAGATGGCTCAACACAAAGAAGAGACAAGGTATAGAATATAATAACGTAAAACAGGCAGCTCTGGGCTTCTATTCATACTTCCATCACACATTGTTAAAAAGGCTGACAACAAAGCTGACAGGCCAGCATTTAAAAGATTTTTTTATTTTTGTAATATTTGAAATGAACAGTGGACAATATATTGACAACTCTTTTTGCTGAAGCCAAAAGCAAGTAAAATCAAGGGGGGGAAAATAAGACTAAAGAACACCAACAGGCTACATAACATATAAAGTGGAGTTGGAGAACACTGCTTCAAGGTATGTACCAACCATTGCCAGAAACAGGAATACTTCTTTTTCACTGGAAAAACTGTTTCACGATTACTGCCTGCAGAGTTTCTTGCATTCATCTCTGCAGCATCCAGTATCGACAACAGAGCATCAGGGCATTCAAACCATTGATCTGATCCAACAAGGCAGCTCACATGTCCCTGTGCACATTAAGTATGAACATTAACCAGCTCGCTTGGGACAACGTACCTTAGGGCTGCCTTCAAACCCATCATCTGTCTCAGTAGCCGGCAGGGCAACTGCAGCTTTGTAGACATTAAAGTTAATGAAGATGTCACAAGGAAAATTCCTAACTGCGCACTAACAGTCATAAATATTGAATCAGAAAGCATAGGTCGGCAACCTGGTACCTTCACACCATCAATCTATCGGCTTATAAACACATCATGGGTCTTCCACAATTAAAACACTTTTCCCACCCACATTCCAGTTTAAGAAGCATAATATGTAAATATGGTAATATGCAAATACCCTCAATTTATTCTTAATAAACACTCCAGTTTGGTCCATATCTAAACTCCATACACCACACAAAAACCATCAATATCAACAGTAGCCATGTAAGTTGAACAGTAGAGAAAAAACAAAATATCAAACCATCACTCTTAATTTAGAAAGAGCAGCCAACTATATAAACGACAGACACTCAAGTAGCATACAATAATTTCCACTACACCCGGAAAAAAATGTGCATTGTTTATTTCTTATTCAATTAAACAACAAGAAAATATTGTTACCTTTCCTGACATTCTCAAAGTTGTCTCAAGCAGCTAACCCTGGAAAGAAAATTTGTCTCACCCCTGAAACAGGTTACTTGAGGTCCAGGTTAAAGTGCACTGGTAAATCAATGCAAGACAGTCCGTCTACACCTACCCACACCGCGTGCTGTCTGTGCATACGTAGAAGCTTCAGCTCATCAGAGCTGTCAATCAGGTAACTCTTATAAGCATAAAATTCACTGGTAGAATTATGTACTTTAGTTTGCTTTGGATATCAGTAACACTGTCAAAGAACTCTTATTCTGGACTCCTAAAATTGTAAGTTTTTAAGAAAGCCATGTAAATATTCATTGCACACTAAAGCAAATAGTAAGACTTGCAGTTCTGAAATTAAACTGTACAATTTCAATGCTGATTAAAACCACAGAAAATATATTTAGGGTGCTTAAATTAGGTGGTAAGTCAATAACACCATTAAATATACTCTTCCTTCTTTAATTATTCTTTTTAAATAGCCTGTATTTGTTGGTAACAGCATAGAAGAGGAAACAAGGAAGTGCTGTAACGGTTAGTACATCAGTATTCTCGGCATAGATTTTACAAAACATCTAATGGTTTTCAAACACTGATGTAGCCAGTCTCTAACCCTATAAATAGTCCAAATTAGCCTTACACTCAATAGAAAAAATAACAAACCACCACTTCATCCCACCAGCACTGAAGAAAAAACCCCAGACATAAGTTATTTGCTTTACCAACCAAAGTATGTGTTTCTCTCCCTGTCTCTCTCAACAACAAAGGAATCCCTTAGAGACCCTCAGGAAGTTTACTGGTGTACGTACAAGTGAACCATCACAAACAAGTACGTACGTGTGCCAGAACAAGCGCTTTCATGAGTGACCTTATCACACATTTCCCAAATTCCTTTACTGTGATCCACGGATCAGGGCATGGTCAGTACTTAAAAAAAAACAACCAAAAAACAGTTTAACTTAATTATTATTTTTAAAAAATAGCATTCTTTAGAATAAAGTTTCTTTTCAGACTCATACAAATTTAACTACCAGCACATACAGCAACTCTTCCATTTAAATTCAGAATGACAGGCACTTCCTACGATCATGGATCCACTACAAACATAAAGCGCGCCTCCAAGGACAGAAATCTGTATTAACTGTTAAATATTGGTAATGTGCAGCAATAATTATACAAGCTCATTGGATAATTAAATATGAAAACAATGCAATTAAGTGCGCATATTTTAAAAATATTTAATATTTTAGTTTCCAAAGGCAATCTTGCATATATTATCTATTTTACAACGTAAATGTGGATATCAATCAATTTATACTAATTTAAATTAGAAACAAGATGGTACGTGATCTAGAAATAACAAAACAAAGTTAGTTCATATTATATTTCCAACAGTATCCCATTATTGTAACTTTAGCAGTAAATCCCAACAATGAACTTATGTGAGGGGCTGGAAAAAAACAGAGGAGAGCAGGATTCCGAAGTTTTCCCCTGTGACTCTTTGAATCGGGTTCTATCTGCCTGTGCTCAACAGCTCTATTTCACAAGAATAACTCATTTCTGAGATTCACGCCTAAACGAGAAAAGCTGAGAAGAATTTTCATTACTCCCTAGCATGTCCAAGGTTACATTCTAATAAGCTATCAGAAAAATCAAGTAAACAGAAATGGATGTATACAATCCACAGAAAAGACAGAAAATTAAAAAATACAAAATCCCGAGGCTAAACTTAGAATTGGTTCTTTTAACCAACACACAAAGTAAAAATGGAGCACGGGAGAATGAAGCGGTAGGAGCCAAGAAGCAAGGACACGGGAGCAAAGCTCTGTGCAGGACAAGGCCATCCTGCCGCAGCAAAGAGCCTGCCCAGCCAGCCCTTCCAGTCGCCGACGGCTTGACATTAATTGTGTGAGCTCTTCCACTACAAAATCCTGACACAATACCCAGTCTGGGTTTTCACATTGCCCAGAAAACACGTCAACCTCTCCCCTGGTCATGCTAAGCTCAGACTGTCAGCCCTCAATGCAGGCAGGGAGAGATGTCCTGGAGTCACGACAATCGCGGGGCAGGATAGACAAAGGTTCTTACCACAAATTGAAAAAAATGTATATTTGTGTGATTTTTCCGTCAGACTTCATTATTATTTGAAAATGATGTTACAAGAATTTCAATGCCGTTTAGTGAATCCTCAAAAATCTGTCAAGAATTTTCTTCCAGAAACTTGGAATTCATCACAAAAAATATACACGCTTGACACAGAAGAAACATCCTGTCTTAGAGGACTTAAGTTAGATATAACAAGTGACAGATACAGGAAAGCAGTGCAAGAGAAAAAACGTGAAATATGGGCAATATATCTTGAAACAAGTCACAGCTGATAAAATAAGTGATCTGCCACTGATAAGTGGACTGAGTTACGGAAATCAGTTAACATTAAAACGTACCTAATTTTTATTTTCTCTAGGAATTCCTGCTGTGCCAGCTACATGAAGTTCTATTATAACTCTAAAAATTGTTCTCAATGCGCTTACAAGGTTGTGAATCATTTCAACTGAACCTTCTTAATAATTACCCATCCTTCTCACCCACCTCCGTAATATGTGTGTGTATATATCAAATAACTCATTTCAGCAGCTATTTAGTCATAAGTCATTGTTGTCCTGTTCATTTTAAATAATTTAAAAAAAATAAATAATGAAAACAGAAGTATCACATACCTTACCCTTAGATTGAAACCAACACTTGAGCGACTTGCTATTTCAGCTGTCTGTGCTAGTAATTCCTACCACACATACACTGTAAGGCTTTTCTCGACGAATACAATGGATAAAAGCATCAGGATTCTGTAACTCGACATTTAAAAAATAATCATATTGTGAGCGATGATGGGAAGGATTTTACGATTCTGCTTTCAACAGGATTAAGCATGCAGTGCTCTTTCAGGACATTTTAAGTTGTCCAGTTTCTGATCTTTATGGTTCATAAGTTTACAATAAAGTTATTTAATCTGACAGCATGGGGAAATTTACTGGTATGGCTTTTATTTTCTTGGACAAAATAATTTCTAAATGCTTTCTCCACCGTATTTCAATGAAAGTCTTCTACCACTACAGATGACAGTGCAATAATCATGTATTTCTACACATAATAGCTAGGTAAAAGGGTTTATAAACTAAAACTTCTCTTTAGTTTTACATTTAGAAGTCAACACTAATTGCAGAGAATTACTAACTGCTATTGTCCCATGTGGGAGTGCTGGCCTGTGCAATCTGTACCGTCTACGGAAGCTACGTAAATAGCAAATTTTGATATTCAGTTCATCTACTACCATCACCTTCAAAAAGGATCCTCCAGCTGTGATTGCACACTATCAGTAGCACTGAAAAGTCAATTTTACCCAATTACAGCTCTGGATTGCAGTTGCCTTGGACAGGAATAAGAAGATTCACAAAGCTGCTCATCAGTCTGAATAAGAAAGCTCTCTGTTGAGGATACTTTCACATACCTTTCCATTGGTGAGAACACAAGCTCAGAGTAGCTCTAGGCATTGACTTTTATTGTCAAACGTCTACGTGCCAACTATTTCTGGGGCAGTGGGCCCTGCTTTTACAGAAGTGTGGTTCAAAGCATAGGGAATGGGCCCTGCTACCCAAAGAAGGTAAGTGAAGACTTCCAATGAGTGACTGAAAGGGATGAGTTAGCATGAATAGATAATGTGATAAAGAATAATGTTATTCTCTGATCTTGCGCATTCCATACACATGGCACAAATGCCTGTAAGCACTTATAAGAACAATCCCCCCCCCGGCTTTTTTCTGTTTTACAAACAAATGTTTGCAAAATATAAATTTCTATTCACCTAACTTTTCAACCTAAAACAAAATTTTGTGTTCCATTCACACTCACATATTGGTAACTTTAAATGATCTTATCATGCCCTACGATAGGGCCTGTCCTTTAATAGCAAACTGACCCAAGCAATCAATCAGGAGAAAGAGGGCAAAGCAAATAAACATAAAGAAAGATAACCAAAGACTGGTATTTGCTGGAGGATACAGCTTCATGACAACGATGCTTCATCAGCCTTCTGACATTCAACCCCTTCACTATTGCTTACACTACTTCCAAAGCCAGCTGCATACTCACCGCTCCAAATGCCAAAGGAAATTCTCTCTCTGCTTTGTGAAATTAAAAACCAACAGTATTTTCCTTCCCATGAGCAACTACATTAGTGATAACCTGGCTTCTCCTGGATTTAGGTTCTATTCCTCTTATATATCCAATGACAGTACCTTCTCTCATGTCATGGTACTATTTGAACAAGAAGGCGAATTTTATGGCTGGCCCAGAGTTCGGCACACAGTGACTGCCCACCGGTGCACTTGTATTGACTGATCAGTAGCACAACATATGACAGGAGAGTTTTTCCTGCCTGTCCTGTACTAGGGCGTAATTCGCAGGTTCCCAGCCTCCTGAGGGGTCATGCAGTAGGAAGTGCTCTAAAACTGTGGTTCCAAATCACCATCCTGCACTGACATCAACACACGCTGATACCAGCATCAATCACTAACTTGTAACTACTCCACTACCTAAAGCTACCGCAAGACATGTCCAGTTTAAGAAGTTATATTTTAACTTTACTAAAGAGTGGAGTAACTGCTCATTTGTCCTACCCCACCAGCTCTCAATGAATGGCATCTTTCTGGACCCAGTTCCTTCTCTTCAGCTGCTGAATTTCAAATGTGTGTGACAGCCAAGGATCAAAAAGCATGCCAAGAACCGCAGCACAACCACTGGCTCCTGGGCCTTCCAAAACCTAGTCTGGCCCATTTGCGTGCATTGCCCTAAAGATCTCCCCCTCTTCATATCGACTCAAGCTCTCCAAATCCTCTGGGCTCATTGATTTTGCTTTTTCTGCAGGCTTGTAACTCCCCAGGATTCCTCCAGCTCTACCCTTCTACAGTTGAACTCGCTGATCTTAAGCGTCTTTTCCAACCATAATGATTCTATATGCATTAGGTACGGCTGCAGAAGCTCTTGCTGCAAGTCTCCACACATCATTATCTCCTCCAAGCTCAACCCCATCTTTTCTCTCCCACTAGTAATGCTCTGAAGTTTTTCCAGACAGGGTTACACACAGGCAGGCACAGCAAGAGGTACCATTCCCTTCCTGGCCGAGGAGACCGGCCCTTTTGAAGGGAAGGGACCGGTGAAGAAATCCAGTAAGAAGGAGGATGTAAAGATGAATACAGAAATTTCAAAGCATTAAGGTAGAAGGGGAAGGATATGGGATTCAGAAAGGCAAGTCTACAATTAAACTAGGAAAGGACAATAATGATGGAAAAAGAATATGGGCAGTAATAATGGAAAAGGAATGGGTGCTTGCTGGAAAGAGAGACCTTTGTAACCATTCTGCAGCAGATCCACATCCAGTAAGGAGCTTCCCCCATCCATCCTGAACATGTCCTTTTGAGGAAATTTCTAGGAGTGCAACAAAAGTCTTAACGTTCAAGTAAAGTAAGTTGCAGGATGCATTGCAGGATACATCAGTAGGTATTTTCACTTTGCAAATCGGTTCAACAGTACGAAGATAATCTATGACACATAACGCTGGTCAATAATCGTATCAGGAAACACTGCAGTAGTACCATTGATACCAATCCATTTGCAAATTTTCAGAAAACATGTAAATAAATTAATTATCCTTGAGAAACGTACCTCTCTGACTAGTTTTGGTAAAACTGGTTAACAACTTTGAAGTTATTCTGGGAAAGAGGGAAGATAAAAACAAATTATGTAAGAAGCCATAATGCAATGATACTGTGAAAACAACAAGCAAAACAAGCAGTAGAAGTGTGTCTTTACAGGTAAAGGTTAACGAAAGAGAAGAAAAAAAGTGTTTCACCCAAAGATGACACTCATGAAGGCACCTGCTGATCCCATTAACTAGATTTCTCAGTGGTTGGAGTTGCATTGAAAGATAAGTCAAGATGCCAAAATTCTAATTTGTACATTTAAAGCAATCTAACAGCTTAGGACTAAATTTTAAAGGGAGTAAAAATTTTCCAGTAGAAGCTGACTATTCAGCAAAAAAAAAGTGTAACCATCTCCATATCAAGTCATGATTTTATTTATCGACGACATGGGCACTGAAACTGTGCACAAAGTCTGAAAGCAACCATTTCACCTAAAATCAGGTATAAAGAAGTCTGCAGTAATAAATAAGTGGATCTTTAACAGCTGTTGTGGCATGCTCAAATCTAATCTCCCATTCATTCATTCAAATTATAACAACAGGCTGATACATGGATGTTGTGTATCCGTGCAGAGAAACCAGTAATTCCACAATTTGTTTATTCAGCTCAGATGCGAACTACAGCCCATTCACAGTCTCAACGCTGCTGACTCGAGAAGGATACAAGGAAAAGAATTTAAACAGCATTTGTAACAAGGCCCCGTAAATGAGAATCACTGACATACAAAGGCAAGTGCAGGAGAATCTCTAAGTACTTTCTGAAGTCTCGAGGGTAACGTTTCCCGTTTCCTACATCCCATACAGCAGCATGTTTAATTTAGAGAATAATCTGAAAGCCAAGCTTTAGTAACAAAGTGACAGAACACTTATTTCATATAATATTAACGGCAGGACACAAGAAATCAGATTAGAAATAGCCAATGTACACATTTCAAATATATGCACCGCAAAAATCTCAAGGGCACTTGCACTTCTTGCACAGGAGCAGGGATTTGTTTCTGTTGAGGCAAGCGGAGGTGACTTAGAAAGCATTCTAACGTGTCTCCCTTCAACTTCAGCAAAACTGGCTTTATATTTACTTGTCAGCAGACAGCTACGGTATTGTCAACTTTGAAATGTGGTAACTGAAGGATTTTCAGCCCAATATTTAGCACCGTGTTACTGCTTGTAATAACACTTGAAAACTGATTGCAAACAATATGAAACTATGATGTTCATGACTATTATCATTATTCAGAAATTATATAAAAATAAAGGACAAATGCTGAAATGTTTAAAATTCTCGCAACAACAATAATCTAACCTACATTTTTAGTAACAGGTAATGAGATCTGCTAATAAAAACAACTGTTTCAAATGACTGGTTTCTAAACTGATGTAATAGCTATAACACTAAAAAGCTATCAGTGATAGGAGATGGTGTAAGTTGCTAGCAGTAAGAAAAACAAGATGCTCCAGAAAGATGTAGTGAGTAGCAGTATTGCCAAAAACAAGCAGATCCGATTCCATTCTAGGAATAAACTGCCTCGAGCAGTCACCAAGTAGCACGTTAACCCAGCATGAATGAGCAAACCAAGAGCTAGTAGCATCTCAAATACCAGAAACTGAATTCAGGAATTTAATAAAAGGTATACGGAAAAAGAAAGAGGTTGTTCTAGTGGGCAAGAGGTCGGATACGAAAATCCTAAGGACAAAGAATAATCTGATGTCAGCAAAGAAGCTTCCAGTTAATTCAGAAATACATGAGGTTCACTTTTTCCTTTGAGTAAAACATTCTCTCCTCTCCTCTGCAAATAACAGAGCGGATCAAAAGGAGCCAGTGTGTTCAGCAACCTCTTCAACAGACAGACTGGCACAGAAACAGAAGCCTGGTGCTCAGTCAAAACTTAGTTGACAAAGCAATGTGATGTGATACCCAGCGCTGCTTCTCCAAAAATTGTTTCCTTAGGTTTCTGATTGGCACTGAAGTCACTCTCCTATATAATCACTGCCTTTATTAATTCTTTCTACCAATTTCTGCAGATACTACTTTTTCTACTTAAATTTCAGAATAGTCGGTGCCATCTCCCCCTGTTGAGAAATGTCACTTGGTAACATCAGGGATAATTGAGTCCTTTCTCTTACAATAAGCTGTCTCCTTCTCACCAAAAAAAGAAAGAGAAGGAAAAAAAAAAAAAAAAAAAAAAAAAAAGGCAAGCATCTTGGATGAACGACTCATGTCAACTCTTTCTGAATAAAGCTCCAGAGATTAAGGAGAAATAGAAGCCTGTCACAGGATGGGATGAACCACCATATCTCACCCCTAGACTAAAGTACTAGCTTAGATTAGATGCTTATTTTTCAGATGATTAACATTAGGTGAAATCAAACACGGTTAATGAAGCTAAAAATGAGAATCAGATAAACTGGCTTCATGAAGCATTGTCCACAACCAACCTTGCAAGCAAAAGGCAGAAAGAATGCTTCCTCTATTTTTTAAATTCAGGCTGCAAAAAACAGGTAGTAATATGCAATTTTCAGTCTGGTGTTCCCCAAAACTTTAGTAATATATCTCAACATGAGATCATTGAAAATCAAGGAGTTCAGTACGCATGCAAACCAGTCTTGGAAAAAACAATTGTAGCAGTAGCGGAAATTGCATACTGTTCCCTTGAGGCAGAAGAAAATCAGTTTCTAAGTGGTCACCTCCTGTTTAACCGAAAAACAACTAGTATAAAGCTTTCAAGAAGCAGCATTATAAAATATACTTAACCTGCCTGATCTGACAAGTGATGAAGAGTTTTAGTAACACTTCGCTGCAGCCTGAAGATGAAAAAATAAAACAAAGCTTTTCTTTCCATCTTAATGCGATAAACCACACATTGAAAGTATTCTTTAATATCACACTGAAGATTCTCTAACCGATAAATAAATTGTGATGGAAAGAAAAGTACCATTTACTATTAAAACTATAAAACTTTATTACTTGGAGGTCTCCTTGCCCTACACAACAACCTCTTACCTGTTCATTGGAGACTCAGTTTAGAAATATTTTGATACATTCTCCCATTATAGCAGTCCCTCACTTCTTTTCATTTTATTGACAGTTGTAGTTAGTGGAGAGATAATTTGGATAAGAATGTATTTGACTATAAAACCAGAGAGGATGCTATCTAGCAGAATGACACTTGCCTTGCATAGTGCTATCCTTGCATAGTGCTATCAAGACTAATACTGGTGAAAGCAAACGGTTCTAATTTAGTAATTGTTTTTATTTCATTAAAATTATCAATATTTTTTATTTTATTCTTTAAGATGGCAAAATCATTCAAACTGCTCCAAATGACTTCTATTCTAACAATCCTTTAAATTACATATCCTTTTATCTTAGCCAGCAATCTAGTCTTTTTGACCTAGAATCGCAGGAAGGTCTCTGAAGGACAAAGGAGAAATAGCTGGGTTTTATTCTGGTGCCCAGACAGAGCACAGACCAGAGAAGTCAAAGGCTGAAATTTCAGAGGAAATATTAAATAGATCAATGCCTACTACTGGCAATCTTCAGTGCATTTAACTCTCAATATGAACCAAAAACTTGAGTACGTGTGAACTTCGATTTCTGCAAGAACATACATGAGAGATTTCTAACAGGAACCACAACAAACGTGTCCCAAACAGGCATCATCTTCTACCAAGTTCTGATTTCTCATGGATAATGTCACTGGAATTAAGAAAAAGAAAAAAAAAAAGAAAGAAAAAAAAGCATATTGCCACATAGATTTTTATTTAATTCTAACATGGGGGAGGCAGGGGGGGGGAACAAACAAACAAGCCAAAAAAACAACAAAAACACCACCCCCACCACCCCCACTGTCTTTCCACAAGTCTGCCTCAAACATTTGATAAACTCTGGCTGCATTCTCAAAAAGTTCAGCCTAAGGCCGGGCTCCGACTGTCTGTGCTCAAAGGTCCAAAACTTTGCCAGGATTTACCTACAAAACAATTCAGTACTCAGAACTAGTAAAAGGCAATGGCACCAACTCCATGCGTAAATGCATTTAGCCCTTAAAACTCATTATTACATGCTGTTTTGCAAAGGGCTCCGTGAACTGTGCACAATCTCTTTTTCCCAGGTTAATTTTTTTTCCTCTGTGTTTTTAGAGACAGTTTCCCTAGCTTTTTTAATTAAGTTTACTGCAGCACTAGAAATTAATACAAGAATCACACGTCAGCCACCAGCAGTTGTTTTTCAACATGATTTTCTGCTAACTACTGGAAGATTATGTTTTAGCAGGCACGAATCTTGTGCTTCCACATCAAAAAGCAGGTGGTTCTAACTTTTAACTCGCAAGCCATTTTTAAGCAAATACTTTGGATATGCTTGTTACACTAGCTATGACATAAATTGCTTTATATGTATACTGCACAACTACTCCGAAAGGTTTTTAGAGCAAACGTCTGCACTCCGTAAACCCTAATAGAGCACATGCAGCCTTAAGCAGAATAGCATGAAATTTAATTTCAACAAATCCACTAGAGACCAAAAAGCACACAGTATGCGGTACATAAGAATTACCTGTTTCAAGAATATATAGAAACAAAAATGACACTTCTAAATGAATGCCCATTGAAAGATAAATTCTGCCTGTCTGCAAAAAGCCACAGACATAGAAAACCATTTGTAAAAGAAAAAAATGTAAAAGAAGCTGACTATCATCTCAATTAATCTACCTCGGCCTGAGACCTAGTTACTTATGCATATGAATACGACAGGACCTGACACATCAAGTGGTCTTTCTTTAAATTTCATTTGCAATATCA
Source organism: Burhinus oedicnemus (assembly GCA_008921705.1). Taxonomy (NCBI): domain Eukaryota; kingdom Metazoa; phylum Chordata; class Aves; order Charadriiformes; family Burhinidae; genus Burhinus; species Burhinus oedicnemus. The sequence goes on from VFFE01007509.1 coordinate 179,753, forward strand.
AAAGTTCTCTATCAGCTGTAAAATGAGAATCCCCGAAAAAATCAATCAAACGTCCCCGCTAATATGTGACAACATTCATGGGACATATTGGCCTTCTCCCTGACACTTATGTAGGGGGAAAAAAAATAAAACGAAAAACCCCAAACATACAACTCAATCCCACAATCTCTCAAAAACCTAATTCCTCCATTTGCAGAACTCTTGCAAACCTCAGAATTCATTTCTTCAGTTCCCCTTACAACACAGAATAACAACAAATAAAGCAATATTGGGAGCAGAAGGAGAGAGGGGGAGTGGGAATCAATTACTGCAATTCTAGCCTTAAATGCCTCCCACACATGGACCACTTTTTCATACAGAGTTGAACATGGTCATCTCATTACAACGAAAGAAAGAAACGGAGGGAGAGGGGAAGGGAGAGATGGCGAGACTTCTTCTACATTTAGCCTGTCCTTCCAACTGCACAATTAACCTTAAACCAAATTTATACCATGCCAAACTCCGGGTTAACATTAACACAAATGCCATCTCATGGAGCATATTTAAGTGGATGTATTTCATGCAGTCCACTACTATACTGAGAGATAAATAAGGCACTTCAGGTGGCTGGTTAGGTTGGCTTTTTTTAATTGTTATTACTAATATACCTGTAAAAGTTCTTTTTCATTTAGGAAAAAAAAAAGTTAGTCTTTCCTTGAACAGCATAAAATATTATTTCGGTATTAGGGAAAAAAAAAAATAATTCTAGTCTACGAAAGCTTGAGGATTGTTTCACCTCACAACACTCTGCTTCTGAAGACACAGCCCAGACTGCCTGAGCTATGCCTGCCCTCTCCAGTTCCATTAATTAAGCATGATCAGGCTTACTCCCTTCCACTAGGACAGGCACTTTGATGACCGGTGGTGAAGTTGCTTAAGCAGCTGATTCAGGAAAGAAAAAACTTGACATAATCTGCAAAGCTGTTCCAAAAGGTGGTCGTCACCAAAAAGAAAAAGTGACACTATTGCACCCGCGTATGCTCCTGCGTCCCTTCTCTGAATACGCAAGGTTCAACTAAGGGAGCTAAGCTGGTACAAAACTCTTCTCGTAGACTGCTTCTGGATGGTTTAGAACACTGGACACCAAGTTATTATAGGAACAGACATGATCAGACGCGAGACCGTTAGATGAGGTTAGTTGTAACATCAGACTACAGCCTCAAACACATGACATTTGCATGAGAAGTTCCAACACCTTTTGCCATTCATTCTCGTTCGACCTTTGGACATTTAAAATGTCTGTTGTTCCACAGGATGTATCAGCACTCAAAACGCAATTAAAGTGGGCAGCCCAAAAGCTCAGTCTTGATGACATGTCAAAGACAGTATTTCAGCGAAGAATGAAGACTGCTTTTGAATTAGACAAACAGTGGGAATGCAGTATGAGAGAGTACCCCAGGCACACCCAGACAGTTTCAGTTACACCTTAAAAAATTTCTGTTCATAAGCGAAATGAGCATTCATATGGTTCTTGATGTTCCTCATACAATTACGTACCTATTCCACATTCAACAATCCAAGCCTTTTAAACAATTAAATTACAGCTTTTTGCCTATTCTAATATTCTTATCATGTCTACCCAACCCTCCTTTAATTACGCACCATCTTTTTGATGGGGTTAATACAGTACTTTGAGGACATGGAGTGAATTAAGCCCTTCCACAGTCCTAATTCCAAACTAAACTAAAACAAAAAAAACCCACATGTACAAGCCTCATTATTTGCTAGTTTTTCCTTCTAACTTTAGTACCATTTTACAAGGACATGCCCATCCACCTGAAAGCGTTCACAGAACACCTTGCATGTCACACAGACAGTGAGAACTTTAATTTATGCAGTACTTTGCTTTGTCTCCCATGCATAATTCTATCTTCCCTATACGCCTGCAATCCAGCGACACGAATGTCAGACTCAACTAAAGATTTGCTGTTACAGTGACAGCATTAAAAGTTTGGCATCTTTAGCAGTCTAGTGAGTTACAAGACGTTTCACCTTTTGATAATAAAATACTTCCATCAATAGTGAACTTTTAACCCAAAGAATATCAATATACATCACTGAAAATAAGGTTATCTCCAAGAAACTCAGTGACAACTAAGTGGCAATATAGCAAGCCACAGGAGAGCAGGAGTGAGCATTGCAGTATCACATATGCAAGAATACCCAAGATGGCTTGCTCAAATTTAGATCACGCATCAAAAAATACATACCCTGAGCAGGCTATTGCCTGGGTGTCAGAAGCTTCTGATGAAGCTGCCCTTCCTCTACAAGTCAATGTATTACACCATCTACCTACTTCCTTCATCAAGAACAGTAGGATGAACCTTACCCAACAAATCTCCCAAATATTCTTTGGCATGTATTCTTGCCATGACAGCTACATTAGAGACTTCAACATTTTCAGACCAAAAGCGTTATCACAAATCATCAGTATTTCTCACAAATATCTCTGCATCCTTTTGAAAAACTATTTTCCCCCCTCCCCAGACATCAGAGGGAAATCAAAACATGAACCACAAGTATACTATTAAAAACAAACCAAATATCATTCCATAAGATGCAAATCATGGCCTTGCAGGCTACCAGTAGTCCACAGATAAGCTCGGTTTGTTGACTGGGCATTCCTAGTTGAATTATTTCACAGAGGTTTTTGGTACCAGTTAAGTTTAAAACCTCCTTCTAAAGAGCAGACAGAACAGTACCTAGAGGAGGGCAAAATAAACATTACCAAATGGAGAGACCAAGCTCTCCTGGTTGCTGCTACAGGAAGAAAGGTTGCAAATATCCATGTCAGTGCCCAAAAGGAACTGCCTGAGATTTATGGTGTGTCACAGCAAGATAAACAGCAGGGAAACCCATGCACCAAAATGTCTTGCTAAACCTCTATTTTTTCCTTTTCTAAAAATAAGAGGAGTTTTACAAAATAAAAACCACAGAAATGTCATTTTACTTCACATTTCGGTTTATGCAGAGAAAAAGTGTTGTTCCAACAAAAAGGTGGATGAAAACAATTAATACATTAAAGGGCACAGAACTAACAGGATTTATTTGCAGAGGATTCTTGCTTAACTGGCATAAATTTAGCCAAACTCTGTAAACTTCCACACACTCACCAAAAGTGAAAACACAAAACAAGTCAAAGTTACGAGCAATAAAGCTGAGCCTCCCACAACATTTATCAGGAGGTATTCCAGCTTTACTTTTTTTCATGTAGCATGCAACTATCCACAATTACTAGTACCATCAGTACATGCTGTAATTCTTAAAAAAAATAAAAATCTTCCTAAAGGCCAGACAAGGAACAAGGGCAATCAGTCTGGTGTAAGGGTTCTCAGCCATGTTCTTCTGGGCTGCAGATTGCAAGAGACCATCCCAGGTGGTCGCAATGGTCCCTTCTCACCTTATAAGGATTAAAAATGCTCTGTTGCACTTAGCAAACTCATTTTCACACCCTACTGCCAAAATGTAGGATCACAGAATCATTCAGGTTGGAAGGAGCCTCGGGAAGTCATTTTGTCGAACTCTCTGCTCAAAGCAGGGTCGCCCTCGAGATAAGATCACATTGCTCAGACCATCCACTCACATCTCAAAAGCCTCCAAGGATGGAGGCTGCACAGCCTCGCTGGGAAACCTCTTCCAATGCCTGACTGGTCTCACCATGACGAAGTTTTTCCTTATTGCCACTCTGAACCTCTCCTGCTTCAATGTCAGCAGTCTCTTGCCCTCATATAATGCATCACCATGAAAAGCCACCAATTTGAGGTGATCTGCATTGAGGAGATCTGCATTGAGGAGCATGTGCTCCACCACCTCGTCCAAGACATTGATAAAGCTGTTAAACAGGACAAACTCCTGCAGAACCCTACATGATACCAGGCTCCAGGCAGAGTATGACTCATTAACTGCAATCCTCTGACCCTGACAATCCAACCAGTATTTTTAAATTCACTTGTCCCATCAGCCACACTGCAACGCCCTAACTTGCATGTAAGAATACTGGCAGTGTTGAACACCTTGCTAAGTTGAAGTAAATGACACCTACTACCCTCCCCTCATCCACAAATCCACTCATTTTGTAGCCTGTCTCTGCTTCCACCTCCTGCTGACCTCATTTTTACACTGAAGATCTATCACAAGCTCCCTGTTTAATCAGACCAGCCTCCCAATATATTAATTCATTTTCCTGACTACTGGAACGGACCATTCTTAAGGACAACGTCTTCCTAGTGCAAGGACCTAACAGCTTTCCTGAGCTTATCCCTCAGAGCTGTCCCCCATGGGATCCCACAAACTAGCTCTATTCATAAGCTGAAGTTTGCTCTCCTAAAGTTCAGTTAAATCCTGGTTGCACTTCCAACTAGAACCTAACTCTTCAAATACTCATTCCTGTACATCTCAACAATACTTCCTTATATGTTTCCGATTAAGCCAAGATACCCTGGCCCACTGGAACTCCATCAAAAGACATGGACACCAACACAACAGAGTACACAATTAAAAGGCATCATTCCACACAAATGCACAAAGTTAAGAAATGTATTTTTCACCACTGGAACCATGCCAGGTCTAACCCAATTTCTGAGGAGGCATCAGCAGTGCTCACTTTATTACACACCTACACAATACATAGTACTTTATGACATTGGGCCTTTACTGATTTGTTTTCATGAGGACAGTAGAGTAACAATAACAAAATAATAAAGTTTTTTTTAAAAAAAAAAAAAAGAGAGAGAGAAAAATCCTCTGTATCGTCAGTGTAATTTGTTTCTGCAAAGGGAAAAAAATGGCTGTCTGAGATGCAGAGACTCTTGATAATTTAAGCATTTGTTCTTCTTTTTTTCCCTGTAATAGACTATTAGCTTTTCAGATATCCACTAAGCTACAATGAATTAAACCATTCCCTTTGTCTGTTATGACTAAAGCTTTAGGTATAACACACACTCAGGGAAAAAAAAAAAAGTACTCGTTGTCTGACCAAATTACTTTTCATCAATATTGCTTTAGGAATTACAGACCTACTTTAAAGATTTTACACTTGTTAAATATTCTAGTGCATTTAATATTACTCAGAAGTCAGAAAATGATCCAAGCAAGCTAGGATGCTTTAAGACATAGTATTTAGATGTCAGATTTCATTGTAAGTGTATGTAATTTCATTTTCAGACCCCAAACTGAAGTCAATAAATTCATCATGTATTGGCAAGCAACAAGATACACATTCTTTCATGTAATCTAATCCATTATTCCTCCACCAAAAGCTATCAAAGACTTGACTTAAAGAAAGGGCTGTTTTTAACAGCTCTAATGTTTCTCCCTCTAGACATCTTTTTTATTTTTGTAGAAAAGCCTTATTTGTCTAGAATATACAAAGGTATAAATGCAGGCTAACAAACTGTCAAGTTCAACAGTTGCCCAGCTGGTAATTCAAAAGCTAGCACCAGCCTCCAAACACCACCATCCTTGGAAAACTCTCTTTGGAAGCAGCGAGTGATCCACTCTGTCAGAAAGCCAAGTCACCATCACCAGATTCATAAACACGAGGGGAGGAGCTGCCTGGACAGAGGTCTCTCATTAATGGTGCAGGAGGCTTTACCAAGAAACCAAGTCCTAGCACTGCTGCATCACAGAAGGAAGATCCCCAGATTTGGGATCCAGTCCCCACAGCCATCAGCAGAGAGAAGTTCGGTATTAAGTGATCAGAGCACTAGCTTTAAAGTGAGCGTTCTTCCTGTAATGACACCTTATCAGACAAATGCAGACTCTGACAGGTTAGATGTAGCTACAAAATAAACAAATACGTTGACTGTTCTTACAGCATCAAAGAAATTCAACAGTTTGTAATTCTTCATCAAAAAACATTCAATGAAAGAGGAATGGGTGGTATAGTAACACGTACTTAAGTATAATTTAATCTTCTTAAACACAAATCATTTTAGCAATTGAGGTATACCACCAATTACACTTTCCTGGGGAAATACAAGCACTTCACCTAAATCACTAGTTCTTAAAGCAAAAATATGCATAAGGTTTCCGAAGCTTGTGAATGGTCAAGTGATTCATTAAGCCTTTCAATAAATAAAAATAAAAAAAAATAAAAAAGCACCATTTCCAACACACAAAGAGAAGCAAAATAAAGGATCAAGATACGTACATACTGTGAATTAGCAAAGAATTACTGGGGTATTACAGCCTTCATTTCCAGCCACTACATCCCAAAAATCACAGATGCTTACTCACAAGACTATTTCCGTAAACCAGGTTTAAGGATGAAAAAGCAGCAAGCGCTGCTGTGAAAGCGGGTAGGATGTGCAAGTATTATTTCATATAAATCCCTTACCTAGAATAATTTCCTCACCATAGTAAAATAAATGTACGTAATGAGAAGGCTACTATTTAGAAAGATAAAAGGTAGACAATCTGGCATGAAACTACAGCCCTACTCCATTCAAACCTTATTTAAGCAAGCATTACTTCTAAGCAATTTTATTGAGCAAACTACATTTCACAAGCCAGCTGACAGTTTAAGTAATTTTTAGCACTGATATTTTCCTTGCCTTCACTATGCCACAGTCTTCCTACTCATAAAGTGGAAAAACAAACCTCTAAAACAGCATCATTTGGGAGCCCTGATATTCGTAAAACATCCTGTCTTGGATTTGCTTGACATCCTTAGATGCTTACATCTGACCTCTTCACCCCAGTGTTCCTAGAGGGCAATTCATCTCATCCTGAAGTAGAATTCTCAAATAAGCCAGAAGAATTGTCCCCCAAAACATCTTTTTTCTTTCTACTGACTACAGAGGGAGCCCAGCTCAGATATAGACACCTACACCACAGACACCTTCAATTAAGCAACAGGAAACCAATTTTCTGTGCTTCAGATGAAAGAAAGATGCTATGTTCTCTTCACTCAAGTCTTGCTGCAAGGCCCACTGCTGTAACAGGACTTGGTTTTAATCAGGGTGTTGAGTTTTGGTGGGGTTTTTTTATTAAGTATCAAGGCAAAAGGCCCTTAGGGAATATTGATATTAATATTTCTGGAGCACTGATAAGAAGCCTTACTTGAACCTTACAGGTTTCACATAGTCAACTAACATAAATCACATGCTCCAATCTCTGCCATTCATTTTTACTCCTCAGTAGCCACATCGTGTTCACTGTGCCGAAATATTTTAAATTAGCAAACAAGCTGCCTGGCACGGAGCCTGTTTGATGCATTTGAACAGGCCTCAATAATGAAATATAAAATGTTAAGAAAGCCATCATTTTGAGCCATTGATCTGTATAAATTGCATGTGACTTATTTCCACTATTCCATGGTAGGAAAATAGCATATTATTCTTTTAACATTTGCTTAAGTACATTTCAACAGAAGCTCACTGTACTAAAATTCCACGTTGATTAAATAGGCAAAATTTTCACTTCAGAACTCAATGCGTACTTGGAATGAATATTTGCTTTTTCTGGTTTGGTTTTTTTTGTTTTGTTTTTGTTTTGTTTTTTTAAAAAAAAGGGCTCTAACAATGGATAATGCCTTAGAAAACCAAGTCGAATAAACTGTTGTGTTCTACATTTTAATGTCAGTCAGAAGAAAATAAAGAGTAATATAATTCCTCTAAAAGCCTACAAACTACCTCCTTCTTCAAAAGGAGACAAGCAAAAAAGTTAATGTCAAAAAATCATCTCTACGAAATGGCAATGAGTTCATTACAATGCTCTGAAACGCACATTTGATTTTCTTCCTCACATTAAAAAAAAAAAAACAGACACAACATAGGCATACCTGCACCAGATGCTGATCGGTGCTGAGACTGCAGTCTTCCACTGGGTGAAGAAGGTTCCTTCATACGATCAATGACACTGTCAGAAAGCTGAAAAATATAACCCCCAACCCAAAGAGTCAGACTGTATCTGCTCCTTTATCCCCATTACCCCTCTCTTTCCCCTCCAAATAAAGTAAAAATTTTAAAGAGCATAGAGTCCCAAAATAAGATATGAAAGCTGATAAAATTCTAACCCCGATGCAAAATTAACTATTTCCCCTTATTTGCGCGGTGAGCGCTCATCTCTGAACAAGATAATTTTGGCTGTCACAGAACACAAGAAACTGATATGACAAAATATAAGATACAGGGAAGGGTAAAGGAAACAAGATCCTTTGACACATTGGTTGTAATTAATCAGCCTTTTTGTCTTTCTCAGTTATTTGGATGACAGTCAAATACCACACAGCACTTAACCCAGGAGGAACTTCATCCCGACAAAGTCCTCAAAATACTTGTGCAACACACATAAAAATACCCTCACAAAGTATGCGGAATCAAGCTGAGAATAAGAGCAATGTCCAGTTTCAGATATATTGTAGCCCACAGAAAAAAATAACAGAAGTTAAAGAATTAATAACATGAAAGCTTTTGTTTTCCAACTTACAACTTTCTGTTAGTTTCCTCGATCACCACCTCTTATCAAAATACTGTTCTGACTGCCCAGGAGAATTCATTTTAATTAGCAAATTCTTTACTAAACCTACAGCACAACATCTCTCACTGGCAGACATCTGTGTTACAAAGACTTTGCTAAAATTTGTAATCCAGAACGCATCTGAAAGTGTAAAATTCCTTCTTTCAGCATAAGATTTCTTGACCCAGTCCTAAAACTCTCAACTTAACTTCACAGTTAAGTTTTACATAGGTAAACAGATCCACTTTTGAATGTCCTATTGACTAACAATATTTATTTAGTGAAGCTGGATCTTCCTATTACGTGTAGTATCATTCAGTTTTTATTCCTAATATTTCAAGATTCAGGATACTTTAGAGAAATTCCAACAGCCCTTCCCAGCATTTAAGCATGTTTCAGAGCGGATGGACTCTGCTGCAAACGCTTACATTACTGTCACCTGTTTGCCCAAGAGCATTAAATGACCAGAACTGAAAAATATTAGTATGCTGAAATAGGCAGCAGTTACTATCATGCTTCATTCCACAACACTCCTCCCTATGAGTAGTAATAAAAAATACGACAACTTATTATCATTCCTGGTATGAACTACAGTGTCTTACATCAAAAAATTTCTAAGCTGTGAGATTTCTTAAAGTGTCTTCTGTCACACGCTATCTTCTGGTATGCTATAGGCAACAGCATGCCATAAATAGGCCAAGAATGGGAATGCTTCTGCAGGTACAGAGGAAGTCAGATACAGCACATGAAAGACAGCAGAATATGGGAAAGGGAGGAGCTCTCACATGTAGAGGTCAGGGAAAGGCAAGACAAGCCCGGCTATTTACACATCTCTCCTACAACTGTTCTGCCACCCGTCTTTGGTAACCGGGCCGGGGGCAAGGCTCCCCCATGACAGGTTCCTATTCACGGCGTGCTTCTTGCCACCGCAGACGCCTCTAGACCTTCCCCGAGCACCACGGCTCTCGCCGGTCCCCTACAAGACCCAGCTGAAAAACCGGGGAGGGGATGGGAAAGGAGTGGAGGTCACAGCGGGAGAGGGGATGGAAATGGAGGAGAGCACCCGCCAGGCGGGAGGGGACAGAGCTGCAGGGACAGAAGCCGGCGGCACAGAGGCACAAAAAGAGGAGAGAGGGACCAGGCCGAGCCCGGGGATGTCCGGGCCGAGCCAGGCCCCGGGGTGTCCCTGCGGGTCCCGGCGAGAACCCCTGGCCCGGGGGAGCCCCGGGGGAGCCCCGGGGGAGCCCCGCTCTCACCCGCACGCCCTTCACCACCGTGATGTTCTCGTTCTCATCCGCCTCGAAGGTGACGCGCCGGGTGCTGCTCCCGCCGCCGCCCATCTTCACCCGGCGCCACCAGGCCGCGGCCAGGGACGGCCCCAAGGAGACTCGCCGTCCCCGCTGCCAGCGCGCCCCGCAACAACCCCGTCCCTCATTGGCCCGCCGCTCGCCCCACCCCGCCCCCCGCGCGTAGAACCCCGCTTCCCATTGGCTGCGGGGCCGTAGCCATGGAAACCGCGCACCCCGACTGAAGAGCGGCGAAGAACCCGGAAAGGGTGCGGAAACTTTTTCGGTTTAAACTTCATGGGGGGCGCGGACTACAAGTCCCATGAGGTTTAGCGCCAGGAGGCGGGGGCGGGAGCTGCGGGCCCGCGCAGTGCCCGCTGGGTAGTGTAGTTCTCGCCAGCCCCGGGCTGTGCGCGGGCTGCCGGGCGGGGCAACGCCGTCCCTCATGGCCCACGGGGCTCTGCCGGGGCACGGCCACGCTCTGAGGGGACTTTGGGGATCAACACCGCCCCCCCCCCAGCTCTGCTCGTCCCGCTGGCGCTGAGGAGAGGTGTGCGCCAGCCCCTTCAGTGAGGCCGCGCTAATGGCGCCTCATATACTGTGTTCAGTTTTGGGTCCCTCACTCGGAGAAAGACATTGGAGTGTGTCCAGAGAAGGGCAATGGAGCTGGTGAGGGGTGTGGAGCACAAGTCTTGTGAGGAGCGGCTGAGGGAACTGGGGTTGTTCAGCCTGGAGGAGGCTGAGGGGAGACCTTCTCGCTCTCTACAACTCCCTGAAAGGAGTTTGTAGAGAGATGGGGGTCGGTCTCTTCTCCCAAGTAGCAAGCGATAGGACAAGAGGAAATGGCCTCAAGTTGTGCCAGGGGAGGTTTAGATTGGATATTAGGAACAATTTCTTCACGGAAAGGGTTGTCAAGCATTGGACCAGGCTGCCCAGGGAAGTGGTGAAATCGCCATCCCTGGAGGTATTTAAAAGCCGGGCAGACGTGGTGCTGAGGGACATGGTTAGTGGTGGTTTTGGCAGTGTTAGGTTGATGGTTGGACTCCGTGATCTTAAAAGTCTCTTCCAATCTGGGTGATTCTGTGATTCAGGGCAGGCCCGGTGTGAGGTGGGTGCCTCTGGCTCCTGCTGGAGCTCAGGGCCTGAGCTGGTGCCTCATCCCATTTTCCACATCGTAACGGCATAAAATTACCATTAGCATAGCCCCTTTGGGCATGTAATTTTCTTTCCAAGAGATGAATAATGTTAATAATGCATAATACATTTTCTTTTCAGCCTGCAATATAAACTGCGTCTGGATCTGGCTGTTCTGCAAGTAAAATCCCCCCCTGTAGATCCCATGGTCTACTTTGACGGCCAGAATCCCAGAGGTGCGTGCTGGGGAGACGTCTGAAAGGAGAAAAACTTGCTCTCTAGTTTCTATACCAGAAAAAGTATTGCATTCTGGACACCACTGGCGTCAGACACATCTTTGAATTTCTCTATCCTAAGTATCAGGCAAAAAAAGTACTTTTACATAGTTGGACTGTATGAATATACATTGTTTTGTCTCTTGCCATCTGGCCTCTTCACTTGTTTTACCCAATGAAGCCCCAGTCTTCTGCTGGGACTTCTTGACACTAGCAACATACAAATAATAATAACCATGATATTTGGGAAGTTTTATCTTTTTTTTTTTTTTTCCCCTTCCAAGGCCTTCATCTGCTTGGCTCCAGGAAGGATAGCCTATTTGTACCAAAGTGACACCAAAGCCTTCAACTCCCCTTGCAAGAAATTTGTCCCAAAGTGTTTACACAATGATCACAATGGATTATTGCAGCCTGTGTCATCTGACTCATTTCATTTCTGTGAATCGATGCAAACAGCATGTTGGTTGCATCAACAGAACTGCTCACATGTCCTTGATATATTTTCAAGCAATTTTCATTTGGACGTAAAGTGTCTATCAGCCAACATTTCAGCAGTATCTGCCTTCCTTGGGGCTTAAGATATTGCTGAAGCATTGGCTGACAGCCACTTTACTACCAAATAAAAATTGCTTGAAAATATATCAAGGACATATGAGCCATTCTCTTCAGATATGTGACGTGATGTTTATGCCTGTCTTTATAGACGTTAAACCAGTTTCTATGAGGGGGCACTATTATGAATTCAACACCCTGGTAACTGTATGTTTTTAAGGGAATAAATGGACTGTGCATCTATCTGTCTTGGTACAGTGTGAGCACCAACAAACTGAGGGTATTGAATTTTCTTTTTTTCTGCACATAAAAACATAGGGGGCCAAATTGTATTTATTCAGTTAGTGACGTAACTGTTGTGGAAATGCCCATCTCCAAATCAGAAGCAGCTCTTCTAATATATTTGTCCTCTGTTGGGAGAGTTCTGAGAAAATACTCTTGTCTTGCTGAACAGAAAGATTTATATTTAGGAATTAAGGTTTTAACAACAACTGTTTTCTACCAGGGGTTTTTATGATTGTTTTGTATGACTTGAAATTACAGAACACTGTAACATATGCATAGATTTCAGGAGGGGGAAAAAGAACAAATGGGCAGAATTACATCTCCAAATTGCTTTGGGTCATTTTGATGTGTCCAAGAGGTTCACTCACTGTAGAAAGAGGAGGACTGAGGTACTCCAGAATTTATGGCTCCCCTACAACAGGTGGAAATGAAAGACTGTTTGCTGCAGGCCAGAACTATCTATATGTCAGAATCTTTTCTCTGTGGACTGTCAAACATATTTGAGAGCTCTTTCAAGGACATTGCTAGAAGAAAAAAGTATTAGAAATTAATGTTAGAAAAGGCTACAACAAATTTGCAGTCCAAAAATCATTCTTTAATGACTGGCAAATAAACTCATGTCTAGTTCACAACTCTCACAAGCAATTTGCAAATAGACAAAGAATTTGTTCTGTGTATAGCTTAAAACAATTTATATGTTCTCAAACATAATATGCTTTTTATAAGAGCAGTGTCTATCAATGTGGTAAACATTTGAGTGCTATGTGGCATAGAAAAACACAACCTAGTTTAAACTAACTCATGCAGGCAGCAGCAGTAATCAAAACATCAAAACAGAGCTCAGCATAGAATAATTTGTTATTACTCAGTAGTGTTAATCGGTCTACAGGAGCTCTGTGCAGCCGAGCCAGGCGCTTTTGATATGTGTGTTACCTCAAATACCTGTGTCCCACTCCAATCAGAGTAAAACTCTTCAAAGATACAGTTGATGAAGTGACATGCCCAAGGTCATTCAGCGCCAAAGCAGCATGACATTCGTCTTCTGGATCAGATCTCTTCAGTGGTTACTAGAGAGTACATTTTTTCCAAGAAAAAAGATAATGCAAGAGCAGAATGACAAATAAAAATGTAGCGATCCATACAAACCCATTAACTGCCTCTGATTCTTGTTTGATCTGAACCTATTTCTGAATTGTGGAAGCAGAAAATCCATCACAAACGGGTAAACTTCAAGTATTCCATTGTGTATTTGAAAAACAAGCAGTATCTTATTAGGTTAAAAACATTCATTTCTTGTGGTGCTGTGTGCTTTTCCACATACCCCACATGTTTTTAGGGCCAGATTATAAATGCTTGATTCTTCATTAAAAAGCAGTGCTGTTGTCCAGTCTTCATTTGCCCTTGCCTGGACATACTCCTTTGTGGTAGAAATATTTCTTGTGCCAACTTAATACTCAAATTGTTCCCTATAAAGTATAACCAAAGAGAAGTGAAGGACAGCATTGCCAGACATTCACAAACAAATAAATCCTAATGAGCCCAGGAACAAGCTACTATTAAATTTCAGACTCTTGTCTCCAGACTTTAAAAATGCCATGGAAACACTCAATAAGTGAGGTGACATATAAAGGCTCATTGCACACCTGCTGTGAGTTTTTATTCTGCGGAGGATCATCTTGCTCGGTCACTGCCACGGTGAGCATGTTGTACCATATGACTTTACCTGGTTATCCCTTGAGGGTCATCTGTTCTTTAGAAATGTTCAGCATGGAAGGACTTTGATAGTACCTAGGTTCCTCCTTATCAGCAATGACCATTATAGCAAAGTCTGCAAGTTCTCGAAATCTGGAAATTACTCTTTCCTGTTGGGTGCAACAGTCTGCAGTGCCTTCTGCCATAAGATGAGATTTCATGAGTAAAGAATGTATCTTCAGTGCATTCCTGGTGTGCCAAATCCTGCTTCTGTTGGTGCTACTGGCACAACTTTCAGTACCTGTTGTAACTGCATGGCAAATTAAGCCATACCATCAAATTCCTCTAAATGAGCTTTTCAAACATATTTGAAGGCCTGGTTATATAAAGGGCAGAAGATTTTCCCTTTCAATCCCAGTACAGCTCCTGCAGCAGCTGATGTTTCATGGCTCATCTCAGAATCGATGCTTCAATCATTGCTTCGCTTTTCAGTCTGCGTTTATTCTCATTAGTTCAAGACAAGAGCATGCTTGAATTTTGCCACGTGCCCAGTAGCACCTTTTCAGCAGCAGTTACCAGTTGATATCACACAGACTCATATCTGCATGGTTTAGTTTCCTGAGTCATTAAGGTTAACAACCTGATCAGTGAATAATGATGAATAATTCTTCTTTTTCTGAGAAAAAAAAAAAAAGAAATAGCGAGTTCAACTCATCATATTCGTTGCAGGAGTGAGGCTGGATTTCTAGTTGGTGTCTGAGATGGGTCCATGTGATGTGTGCTATCTGCAGACCACCACCGCTTCCTCGAGATCATTTCTTGACTACTTGGAATACTTTATTAGTCTTTGTTTTCTCTGTGGGCTACTATGCACTGTATATTGGATTATGAGTACATATATCACCCTGGAGATCCCTGCACAGTCCACAGAGGACAGCCTGGATTCCATGCCTTGCAGCCTTATCCACAGGAAGCTGCTGCAAATCCTATTTAGTTAATGCGTATCACGCAGTTCAGGACCCTCAGATTTGCCTATGGACTTCAAAGTATAATATATTAATATTATGTCATATTAATATGTGATTATTTATGTTGATATACTTTTATCTGACTGGTGTGGTTCACATCAGCAGCAAGTGAGCTGCAGAATTTGTAGCCAGCCTGACTGTCATCTCCCAGACCAGATTTGATTCATGGTCTCATTTCCTGTTTTTCCTCCCACTGCTCACAGCCCTTTTTTTTTTTCCCTTCTCCATGGTCCATTTATTAAATGTAGAGTTAGAAACACAATTAGAATTTACTCAAGTCTATAATGTCTGAATACTAAATCTTTGGAACAATAAAAATTCTTTCCCAAACCTGTCTTATCTGGGTTGCCTGTTCAGCTGATGAACTCAGCCTTCTTTACTGACTGAATGAATAAAAAAAGAAGCACCTGATTTGATCAATTCCAAGCAATGACTGTGTGAGTAATTCTGAAATTCCTAAACACTGCAAAAATGCCTTCCGGCACAAAGGCACAGCAAAAATATTTTCTTGGCATTCTGTATATGTTGATGGATGAAGCTGAAAACCAGAAGTGTCGTGGCACTAAGCACCGATACACCAAAAGAAAAAGATTAAGTCCCAAACAGGGGAAGGGACGCAGTGTCCTGCGGGCTGTGGAAAGGCTTCGTCTTGAATCCGTGCCAGGAAAAGTGGTTCCAGTAGGGGTTTTACCTTGAAGACATTTATGCATGTAAAGACCATCGTTGAATATTGGCAAGAACTCAAGCTTGGTTTTCAAAGGTGCCAGACATGTGCCACACGCATCCCTTGGCCTGCACCACCTTAGGAGTTTCTGAGCTGGAGTCTACCTAAAAGCAAGAGCAGGAGCCAATAGATAGGTGAGCTAAGAATAGTTCCCTGCCTTCTCCCACTCTGTAGCACATCACAGGTGTACCACTAAAGGGGATTCAGCACTCTGGGGGAAAAAAAAAAAAATCAAATTATCATTTGTAGAACTGATTATTAGAGCATTTGTTATGGGACAACATCTGCAATCCGGATGCAGCTGGGTGTATCGGAGAGGGAGCTGAACTCACGCTTCGACAGTACGGTTGTTAGGCTATGGTTTGCTTTTGGGCTGCTCTCTGCATTTGTTCTTTCCACTGGAGCTGGTCAGGTGAGTCACATGAAACGGTTTCTATACCTAGGTTATATTCTTAGTTTTATAGGCCATGTAAATATCTTTGCCAATTGGAGAGCATCTAAGAACATTTCCAAGTGTCTGGTATATCTTGTACGAATGGGTTTTTCAAGTTATTTCAACAGAGGCACACAGTACAAAGCCTGTGGTCTCTCTCGTAAGTGGTTAATCCAGTTTATGACAACCACCTGCTACTGCTTTCAGCTAACAGAATTACTCTTCTAGCCAAGCACGAGGTGTCTCTGGTACAGAAGACAGAAGAATGCTGGTGTTCAGACTTCGCAGGAGATCAGTGTATGAGAGCATTACAAAAGTCGCACTACAACTGGCTGGAGGCTCCGTGTTTTGAATGATGTTTCTGTTACAGAGAAAACACATGTCGTGGCCTGAGCACAGCTCTCATCTCCCTCTAGAGGATGGTCCTCTACTCTTAAACTCAAATAAACTTCATTCAGACACCCAAAATCTGAACTACCTTTACAGATGACTCGTCATCAATTGGAGAGGCAACACCCAGCAACTGCATCGCTAAAGAAGACGTCTCAGTTATGTGCCTAAAATTAAGTGGTCTAACAGTCTTCCACTGCCAGTGTAGTTAGTCAAGCAAGTGTCAATGCTGAAGAAGTCAGGCTCAGTGCCTCCTGGCAGCTCAGGTACTTGCAGCAGTGCTCTCAGCAAGCCTGCATTCACGATACTTTCTATGAAGACAACTACGAGGAAAAGCCTAATCACCTGGCAGTGGTACTGACAGGCTCAGGATGCTGTGACACTGAAATTCATGGTACGGGCAATAGTAGAACACACCTCATGAGTAGAGCTAAGAATTAATTGTTAGCCCAGATAACATTGTCTAGTAGTCCAAACTAATGAATGTTTTTAAAGTCTAATCAGTGATATAATTATTTTTTTTATGCAAAAAAGCCTTCCTAGACTCTACCCCTTATCTCTGGTGTGATGCTCACCCTGCTGGTATCCCTCTGCATCCCAAGGGGTGACACGTCCAGTCTCCTTCAGCCACAATCACGGAGAGGGTGACAAGTTGCCACCGTCCAGAGGTCTTCCCTGGCAGGAGTGTCATGTCCATGATGGGGTTTCTTCCTCCTCATTCTTGGGACCACCTGAGGGTATCTTCTTTCCTCCTCTCCCCACCACCTGCTCCCTTCTCCCTGGTCCCCAGCACCAGTGGCAGAGCTGCCCAGTGCCCAGCCCGGGCACACAAAGGGCTGATGTTTGCTGGGTAGTGCCTGCCCGGGGCGGCAGCCCTTGGCCATGCGGGGTGTCCCCAGTGCTGAGCTCAGGCAGGTCGGGCATGAGCCCTTGGCCACGGGACCCTTGTGATCAGAGGGACAACCAGCTCAGGGCACGGCAAGCCCAGAGACATCCTGAGACCCTGCGGTGTCAGGTCATTGCAGTGCCCATGTTCTTCTGCTACTGATGGCAAAAAACACGTTTACTAGGCTGTAGTATTAACATGACAAGGTCACAGGATGAAAAATTAGACTAGCAAAAATACTTGGAAGAAACAAATGTGTTTGGACATACAGAGCGGTCCTCAAATCTGGCACGGCATAGGG
>VFFE01007509.1:213347-349783 GCA_008921705.1 Burhinus oedicnemus
CCCTGCCAGAGCAGGGTCACCCAGAGCAGGTTACACAGGATGGTGTCCAGGCAGGTTTGGAATGTCTCCAGAGAAGGAGACTCCACCACCTCTCTGGGCAGCCTCTTCCAGTGCTCTGCCACCCTCAAAGGAAAGAAGTTTTTCTTTATGTATCTGCATCTCCACATTAAACCAGACAAGCTGGAAGCTAATCTTTGGTTTCCTGCTGTGAAGGAGGAGAAGTTTCTCTAGTGCGTGTCTCAAAGCACCTAACTTAAGCTTCTGCTCAGCAATGCCCTTGGAGAAGCCAATGGCTCTCCACTGCCACTGTAAATACTCACATCAGTGGGCTTTTTACTCTTTGGATATACATTGCAGAAGAGTATTATCAAACATGATATCTAAACCAGTATTACCCTGGCTCAGTATCAATACAATGAACAGGAACGTTGTTGGTCTTCCTCCTCTCTCTCCTCATTTCACCTAATTTATTATCATAGAATCACAGAATGGTTAGAGTTGGAAGGGACCTTAAAGATCATCTAGTTCCAACCCCCCTGCCATGGGCAGGGACACCTCCCACTAGACCAGGTTGCTCCAAGCCCCATCCAACCTGGCCTTGAACACCTCCAGGGATGGGGCAGCCACAGCTTCTCTGGGCAATCTGTTCCAGTGTCTCACCACCCTCAGTCAAGAATTTCTTCCTAATACCTAATCTAAATCTCCCCTCTTCCGGTTTGAAGCCATCCCTCCTCGTCCTATCACTACCTGCCCTTGTCAAAAGTCCCTCTCCAGCTTTCTTGTAGGCCCTTCAGATCCTGGAAGGGGTTCTAAGGTCTCCCTGGAGCCTTCTCTTCTCCAGTCTGGTCACCCCCAACTCTCTCAGCCTGTCCTCCCAGCAGAGGGGCTCTAACCCTCTGTTTTTCTGGCTATCATCTTAACTGCTTGGTTGCTACTCAAAGTTAAAGCTATGTTCATGTATGGTGCTGTTTTGCTGAATATATCAAGCATGTCCGTGTAGAGTACACCTGCTGTGCTGGCCTAATGGCCACGGGATACCACTGACACTGCTGATCCACTCCAGCTGTTCTTGGCGTGCCCCCGAGAAAGACGTCTTTGATGGGTAGACACGTTAGAAAAGCTGGAGAAAAAAAAAATAAAAAATGCAGAAACGCAGACTAAAATGGTCGCAAGGCTGATTGTCTCGGTTACATCGTTATTACTTAAATTACCCACTTGTGGAAGCAGCAAATACAGTTCTGGGAACAAGGTGGTTCAGGTGGAATTAAGTATGAAACACCTCCTACACTCAGAGATAACTGACTGCGTCTGGATTGAGTGCGTGTAGGAGCTACTGCTTTCTGCCAGTTGACATTTGAAATTATTACTACTATTTGTCACTCTCCTAGCCATAAAGCAAGTTACTGAGTGTTTTGCAGAAAAGAGATGTACCTTGCCCAAAATAGATGCACCTGGGACACTTGGAATGAAATCAGTAATCCATTACAGGATTGCTTTTCCCTGGCTGAGAATACCAAGCAGAACCGGAGAATTAAGCACGTCGTAACCTGCTCCACAGCCTTTGACCTCCTCAGAAGCCACGAAAAGCAAGTGAAGCGTCTCAGCGTGTCTAGAGGGTCTGGTCAACACGGGACACGGATCAGGATGCTTACGACTGATTAGTCGCTCAGCATCGGTTGCGTAGCTCAACACACTTTGTTCCAGGAATAGCACGTGCCTTGTCACCAGTGCTGCGATAGCAAAATTTTAGGGATTGATGAAGCAAAGACAGACGGTGGCGTATTGATTTAGGAAAGGTGGGAAGGTAATTTAGCTGTCAGGACAAATAAGGGAGGGGCGGATTTTTGCAGCATTAAGTAGAATAGGGGAGAAAAGGGAAGTCAAACATGATCTTCAGTTTAATCAGCCAGAATGCAAGAAAAAGAATGGTGTTACTAAGTGTATTAGTTAACACAGGTAATAGAAAGAGTTTAGAGGAAAGTGAGTCCTTTGGGAAGCTGGATCTGGATTCTACCTATGGTTTCTGAAGTGCCCCAATGGAAATTCAAATGAAGTTGTAAACAACCGCAGATGAGTGAAAGGTGAAAATGAATGATGGAACAAACATGGCCCTGACTATGAAATGAGGTCGGCCAAAGCAGATAAATAAGTCACCTAATTTGTGCTCCCCAGATGAAATAATATACAAATTAATCCTCAGAAAGATGGTGGAAGATGCAAGTCAGAAGATGTGGGCTGGAGAAGAGAAGACAGAGCCCTGCAAGCCATTGATGTACAGGACAGTTCCAAACCTGCCTTAGACCAAAACTACCTGTTGATGGGTAAAAAAAGCCTGGAGAACGATTCCATAATATAGGAAAAAGTGGGAGGAAGGAGGGGATAGCTGCAGAGAGAGAAATACTCAGAGAGTACCCAGAGAGGTGACAGTGACACCAAGTTGCTGAAGCCAAGAGAAAGCAAGAACTCAAAAGGAAAGCTCACGATGGGGGATGAAAATGAAGCAAAGTTTTGGCCACTCGTTCAGGTAGGAATTCATTCCAAAGTGGTTTCCATGGAGACAGAGGATACTGGATGGAAGTGGGTAAACGGGGAGGGAAAAAATGAATGCAGGAGAGGTACACAGATAAAAGGAGGTGAAGAGACATGGGACAATAGCTGGAAATGCAGATGAATCTAGGAGAGTGTTATTCGTGGAGGCAAGAGTGGTTCTGAAAGTGGAATTAAAGTAGGCAAGGGAAAAGAAAATGTTTGTTGAGCAGACTAGAGAGAGCCGGGGAAGTTAGAGCTAATTTTAAGATTTGAAAGTGAGGTTCATGCAAAGTTAATTTAAACCAACATGAGAGTTGCACAGCTTCAGAAAGAGCAGGTCACATTTGCACACGTCCTATTTGAAAAATTAGGAAAAGCCACATTTGCACACAGATGAGATTTTAGACCAAACTGTTCTCAGCCTTATTCCCATCTGATGGCCGTTCTGTAGTAAGCTGATTGTGGCAACGTCTGCTCGCTGGCAGCTATGGGTCTTTCCGAGTCCCTCTATACTTAAACCACAGTCCAAATTTCATTTAGAGAGCTTAGATTATCATACATTGTGCCCAGAAAGAAAAATTAGTTCTCCTCCTCTACGTGCATCAAAAAGCAGCAGTGGTTTGACAGCCAGGGAGAAGTAATATCGCCAGGGCCTTGGGAAGCAGGGTATGCATTTAATGCGTGACGGAGAGCAGGGTTTAATGAGGGCTTCTTGGACAACAATGGTCAAGGTGCTTTCCAGGGGCTGAGAAAAGCCACCAGCGGCCACCAGCTCTTTTCCCCTGCAACTCACAGGAGCAGATTGCCTGAGATGTGAGCCCTGACCCTGCAACTGCTCCACATGGACAATGGCAAGGTCCCTACCTTCCCCAGCCAGGATTTTCCTTTTTCATTTCAGTAAGGACTCCGTAGAGCAGCCAGCATGGACAATATTCATTTCACCCCGTCCCTTCCAAAAACTAACACACTGGTAGTAACTTGCAGGCAGAGATGTGCCACTTGGTGGCTTCCAGCTGGAGCGGTCTAGGCTGGGGCACGGCCAGGATGAAGGTGCACAAGGAAGAACGTGCCACCCATAAATCCCATTACGCGCTCTGTGATTAAGCCCAAGCGCCAGCAATGAGCAGCGTGAACGTGCCACGTAGCTGCTGCTGCCGTGACCAAAGCAAGGTGCTAAATTGCTCTGATTTAGCTGAAATCACTAGTATATCTGACTAAAAAACACATGATTATAACTGCTCCTCTGTGTGTCTTTCCATGTTCATTTGAAAGAAGTATGGCAGATCATAAAACACGGCAACATCCCCCAAGCCCAGAGGGTTTAATGAAGAATTAAGGAGATTGTAACTGCATAGCTGAAATAATAGGGAGGAAATTGAATTATTCCACCCATATTAAATGCATATATTCTTGAGCATTTCTGCCAAAATTACTTTGCTAACCCGTGGTGTGAAATACAGTCTGTTTTCACATGGGTGCATTAAACAAAGATGCCTGCTACAGTACAACAGCTTTGAAGAGAATGGAAAGGCATCAGGATGAAAAAGCGCTCCCGACGTATGGTTATATCAGCTCTAAATTGTCTCACAGCTGTTTCTAGCTCCATTAGATGGAAGACTGCGTAATTTATAGAAGTCATTTTTAACAATTTGATTGTTGGTATATATCTGCTGAATTGATTGGCTGGGGAGACAGATCTTTATTTTTATAATAGCAATAACATCCTTTGCAGATTACTGCTCAATTTATCCCTGACGTTAACGGTGCTAGCCAGCAACTATCCATTTATATTATGCTATTATTTCTTAATTATCAGTCTAATTGTAGAGAAGAGCAGAGCCCAGGATGCATGAGATTAGCTGGGCTGGACAAGAAACCACAGAAGCTGGAGGTCCGGCTCTTTACCATTTGAAATGCTCACGGCTCTGGCTGAGATCAGTGGGATTTAAACGCTCAAGCTTGTGCCTTTTTTTTTTTTTGAAGCTCGCTAATCCTATGTGAGCTAGGATGATATTTCCCACTGAAGTCAATGGGAGTTTGGTTACAGAAGAGAAGGACTTATATAGTGTACCTGTTTTTGCATGTAACGATGCTGGAGGTGATCATCCTGAAAAAGAATGAGCTTCCTATTCAAATCAGAAGGTTTTTATAGGAACATGAGGATGTTCAAAGATCATAGAATCATAGAATGGTTAGAGTTGAAAGGGACATTAAAGCTCATCTAGTTCCAACCCCCCTGCCATGGGCAGGGACACTTCCCACTAGACCTGGTTGCTCCAAGCCCCGTCCAACCTGGCCTTGAACACCTCCAGGGATGGGGCAGCCACAGCTTCTCCGGGCAACCTGGGCCAGTGTCTCACCACCCTCATGGTAAAACTTTTCTTCCATATGTCCAGCCTAAACCTACCCTCTTTCAATTTAAAACTCTTGCCCCTTGTCCTGTCGCTACAGGTCCTGGTAAAAGGTCTCTCGCTGTCTTTCTTCTAAGATCCCTCTATATACTGATAATATATATATGGATTAGATCATAGCTTTCTAGCTGCACAATGGCTTCCAGCTCCTCCTTGTTACGCACGCTGTGTGCATCGCTACAGAGGCGCTTCACTATTGAACATGACATCTTTTTAGAGGAACACGCCCCAGTTCACAGAATCATGGAATCATTTTCAGAGTTGGAAGGGACCTCTAGAGATCATCCAGTCCAACTCCCCTGCTGACGCAGGAATGCCTAGAGCACATTACTCAGGACTGCATCCAGGCGGGTCTGGAAAATCTCCAGAGAAGGGGACTCCACAACCTCCCTGGGCAGCCTCTTCCAGTGCTGTGTCACCCTCACCCTAAAGAAGTTTTTTCTTAGGTTTGAATGGAACTTCCTATGTTCCAACTTGTGCCCGTTGCCCCTCGTCCTGTCACTGAGAACCACTGAAAAGCTACTAAAACAGCGTTTACTTACCGCCTTCTTGCTCAAAGTAGTGAGTTAATAGCAGCTTTATAAGGAGCACTTAAAATACTGGAGTCGTTTACCTTCAATGCTATTTCTGGAGCGGTCTTATCCCTCCCTTTTCATGTCACACCCAAGTTTCTTCCACTCAGCCAGCCGGTGACACCACTAATTTATGTCATACGCTCTTCGTGCTCTTTCATCTTTTCCTCAAGGGGTGAACTGTTACGTGTTGGGAAGTATTTTCTTTTCAGAGGTTATTATGAACCCTTGCATTGTTTGAGGATAGTTGGGAGCAGGATCAGAGACTTGGGTTGGGTTTTTTTATAAGCTTGTGTTCTGTATGTATTAAAAATAGTAGTGTCCACGTGGCTTAAATGTCACCAAGCCCAGCAGGCTTACGGTGACATCAATGGCTTGAATATGTACATGGGCAAGCTCCCCCGGAGTTTATCGGTGCAAACCAAACCCAGCTCCACTCAACTGGTAATCCATGGCTTGTAAGTGATGCTCAAATCCAATTTATTAAAAACACATTTGTTTTTCAAGCACACCAGATTCCTGATTAATTTCCAGCACCGTGGGTTATTTAATGCTGTAGGTTTCATTGTCATTTTTGATTTTCCACAGGGCGCTTGATTGATAGAAGCTATTGTGAGCCTGTTCTTTGAGCACATTGTTCTTGTCAAATAACAATGCGCATCTTATTGATGAAAAGTCAGTGTGCCTTTTATATATGGCAAAATCATCATGCAAGCTTTGGGACCATGTGCCGAGCATATGCACAAATGAATGAAGGAGTGGTAAATTAACGCCAGGAAAGTTTAATATTGTAGAGGAGTTACCGTGCCAGTTGAATAGCTAAATTCAGCTGGCGTAACATACCCCAGCAATCCATGACTCAGATGTTAATCAGTGTTAGATGCTCTTTTTCTTTTTATGCTACTGCTGAACGTTACAAAATCAAGTGTCTTGTACCGAGAGTGCAAATCAATTTTAAATTAAATTAGCCTTTTGTTTGGAGGGCACTTGTGATTCGTTTGGGTTTTGATAGCTGCCCCCAGCAATGGCTTTATAAATGGTAGAGGTGAAAAGAAGACTCTGCCTGGTCATTTGGTGCATCCTTCTGCCACCCGTAGGATTGCACCCTGTACAAAACTATCTCCTGTGCCCCTTGGAGAGCCAAATCCCGCCGTGTGCTCCCTCTGCTGCTCTCGGGTCTCGCAAGTGAAGGGAGTGCAAATTGCCTCGTACAGGAGCAGTGAGATCCTCAAGCATGAAAACCAGAACTGACAGCGTCTCTGTGCTTCTGTCAAAGTAACCTCGCAGCTCCATGGGCTGTGACACGGATTTAACTCATCAAGCTGCAGATGTAAAGGTCAGACAAGTTGGAAGTGGAGCTATAGTCCAGGGGAAGAGGTTTCTCACAGGCAGAATAGCGATGGCTTTAATTGTGGAGGAAGTAACCTATGAATGTCAATAGGCACCTTCACAGGTCTTCCAGCTAATGATGTCGTATGAGCTACAAAACTAAATATTTTCCTTTTCTCCTCTTGTTAAGGATAAACACAGATATTTTTCTGAAAAGTTGGTTGTAGACTTTACATCTGTAAAAATGGAAGGCATGTCAATCATAACCAGTGACACTGTCAGGTTAGTCCTAGAACAGGTACAGGGTCCATTTACCTCTTCCTCCCCCAGCTCTCTCTCACCCCAGTATAAAAATCCGTAAAAGGATTGTTTCTGTTTTCAGATCAAACTCTGGAGATGCTCCACTAACTCTCGATGTTCTTATCAAGAACAATGGATTCACACAAATAGACATGAAAACAAAATTCAGTTTTCCATCTCCACTCATGTAGGCTCACCTTTAACTCCTGCCTTTTCCATGCACCTTTTGTGATGTTCTGCTAAGCAAAAGTCACGAGTCCTAAAAACCAAATCCTATCCAAGCTATTTTATATTAGCCTCCTCTCCTTCAATCTTATCCTTTTACCATCCTATCTCTCTGGCAAGAAAGTTGTCTTCTTTTGAGGCAATGACAGGAAGACTGCTCTGTGCAGAAGGAGCTTCTGGGAGCATTTAGCACTTAGAAATCTTCTTCAGTACTGAGCAGTGTCAGCGTAGTGCACAGTGAACTGCAATCATGAACCCCAAGACCATTTCCAGAAGCAACTGCATGGAGCTGTCAGTGGAGGAAACGTGATTTAGTTGAGGACAAGGAACTCGTCCTCAACTTTGAGCAACCAGGTCTAGTGGGAAGTGTCCCTGCCCAGGGCAGGGGGGTTGGAACTAGATGATCTTTAAGGTCCCTTCCAACCTAAACCATTCTATGGTTCTACAATTCTAAGGAAGCTGAGACATTTACTAACATTGATTTAACAAAAAACTGGGAACAGAAAGAGAGGGACAAGAGAGAATCTTTCCTTAAATGTGGTATATTTTAACCCTAAGCATTTTATTAGTGGGTTCTACTACAGGCCATGTCCTCTCTCTGCTTCTCTGTCTCAGGTTGAAGGCTTTTCATGGCAGAGACAGAACCTGTTACAGGCAAATAGACAGTAATGGTCTCATGGGATGGTGTTGCCAAAGTCTCCTTAGCTGTTTTATCAGGTAACAACAGAGGTGAACAATTTGTAGATGGATGCTATTAAATGTACTATAACATCTATGCACTTTCCATCTTCAAAGGGCCTGGAAGTTCTTCTCGCTCTAATCCCATGTGACCAAACATAAGACGGACAACACGTTAGAAGGTGGAGGACAGGAATTAAATTCTTTATATTAGAATCTGGGAAGCTGTAGAAACCACATGGTTAACTTTTTCTGCCTTTTTCTGCACTTCTAGCAGGATGCCTCTGGAGCATCCTTTGCGGGAACAGGGACTTTGCAAGACCAAAGACTTTGCATGGAGAGACAGCGCAAAGGACAAGAGCAAAGGTACAAGGACCAGTCTACCATGTACTTGAAGAGAGTCGAACCATCACAGTGGATTGGCAGTTGTGCGGCTGGGAGAGGGGCTGGGTAGGCTGTTCGGAAATGAAAGCAGATGAGAACACCCAGAGCGAGTTGTGGTGGCGAGTGAGATGGAGCAAGGACTGTATCCCTGGGACAGGTTGGCTGAAAGAGGATTTTGTGATCAAAATCGTTTTTCTTAGGCAAATTGTTTTACTTAGACGAACTATTTGCTTAGTCTATGTGTTTGGAGCAGGTGAGGAAATCTTGTTTATCTTCAGTCTAAATCCTCATCCTTACGCCACAGCAAGTCCACTTCATAGGGAATTTTCAATATTTGGTTTCGTTTCCATGAGCGGATCTATCTCAGCTTGACTTTTGGCAGGTCTTACTTTCTGACCTGCACGATGAAACTTTCTTGGCTGATCAAGCTGTCCATAGAGATGACAAAAAAATCTATTACTTCCACTGCTGACAGCCAGGGAAGACATGCATTTTCGGAGCTGAAAAGAAGGGTTCGCTTCCCTACTATTTGGGTATGTGAGGGATTTACTGCATCTATTTGCCAAACATGGGTTTGTTAGCAGGGTGTCTGAGTCAGAATAAGAAAAATGGCTGGAACAACTCACTACCTGTGGAAGAAAATGGCTTAAACCTTATCAGCTACAACTCAGCATCCTTGACTCGGGGCTTAGCTCCTGCGTACAGATTCGGAACTTTCCTCATATGAATCACCCCCTTTCCACAGCCGCTTTAAGCTTTGACATAAAGTTGTATAAATCTCCTGCTAAAGTCCGTGATTTTCCCAGTGCTGGTAAAGGAAGAGCATTAATTACCTGAAATTGTCTCTGCTCCGCTGCGGCACAGCATTTGCCTACAGCATAGCTGATTTTTTGGTACGAAAGCGATTCCAGCAGATGCCTTCCTTTCCTCTTAACTGTTACCCACGCTTCTTAAAAAAATTCCCCCCTCCTTGCACCCCTCAGCATAACCCCCCCGAACTTTTACATTAATCAAGATATAAATTGCTCTCGGGGGAGAGAAAAATTTCTCCATGTCTTGAAAAGAATCCGCCCTTGCTACCGTGCTGCAGGCCGGCGCGTAGGCTTCAACAGGCATGCAATGAACTAAGACCCGACAGATTGCCTCCTTTGAAACTGAGACACAGCAATGCATCAAACATGCAAATCCGGTCTGGTGCTGCAGCTCCTTTCTAGGATATTTGCCCAAGGGAGCCGAGCAGCTGCCTGCCAGAGCCTTTGATAGTTTTAGCACAGAAAATCTATTATTCATACACACACACACTGAACCGAGGATTAATTGAGCCTCAAAGTTGTGCGAGGATGTTCCAATACTATTCTAAACAAGAGGGGAATCACCAGCTGAAGTAATAGGAGATGATTGGGGTCAGCTTTCAAGAGAAGCAAAGCGTGATGTCTACCAGGTGCCACTGCCCATTGGTGATCGTCTTTCTGAGAAGCTGTTGGCGCGAGCGTGCTGACTGTGCTTCGTTATCCCTGCGACAGAGTGAGATGGAGAGCTGCCTCCTCCTTCCAACCCTCCATTCATACAGCCCCTGTCGAGATCCCTAAACCTTTCATATGTCTTCTCACCCAATGCACCTTCAGGAGTGCCTTAGTCCCTTAGAAGAAGCACGTCTTCACACCAACACAACTGCAGCGTGTCCATGCAGACACGGTTCAGGCACAGAGCTTGTTTCTAGAGATAACAGAGAGTTTTTCACACTCCACGGCTGATCTACTTGAGTATCTCAATATTTAACTGATCTGTTCCTACTAGGCCCTTGTATTATTACCTCCATTTTACAAACAGACCCCAGCAAAACAGAAGAAATCACAGAATGGTTGAGGTTGGAAGGGACCTCCGGAGGTCATCTGGTCCATCCCCAGTATCTGAAGTAATGAAGTATAAGTGGAAGTCTTTGGCTGAGTAGATGATTACCTCCCTGTGTCCTTAGTCACACTGATGTGAGAGTCCCTAAAGGGTTGCGTAACACTTAATTTTATAACATGTGGTTTCTTAATGATGAATTATGAGAACAAAATGGAGGTTGTTCACATCCTGTCCCATATCGCCCCAAGGAGTGTCCCAGCTTTCTTATGCCCCCAGACTCTTGCTCTCCATCCTTTTTCTTCCTGCAATACCCTTATTTAGTGTGCTTCCCGACATACAGCTTCCCGTATGCCCCCTTGATGTCTTACCCTATTCAAGTGGTAGGTGTGGAGCATAGAGGTGGGAAAAATGTGAGCTGGGACGTGAGAGAAGGGTGTGTGAGAAGGGGAGACTTGCAGTACTGTCTGAAAGGGCTTTTTCTTGGAGCTGGAAAGAAGGACAATGGAGCAGAGGTTCCTCCAAGCAAGAATCCTGCTCCATCTGAGCATCGAGAGTTGTTCAGCTGACAACAGAGGGGCAAAGCAGGCCAGAGCGAGGAGATAAAATGGGTGATACTGCTGTCATGCTGATGTCCTCAAATATGTCTCTCAAATAATCAGCATTCACAGCATGCTTCAGGGCTGAAGAAGTAACTTTGGGTGTGCAGCACTTGAGGAGACTATGGGACCCTCTGCACAAATGAGAATAAATTAAAAAAAGCCTGTGTTGGGTTCTCTAGCCTTGGGTCCTTCCTAAACAGGACACATGAGGCTGGCACCTTTCTGTAAAAGCTTTTTGACATTCTGATGCATCCTTTTTAATTCATCAATAAAACCCTATTTATTTGTTCATCTGAATTTCCCTGAAATCCTGATTTCCCCAGAGCACCTTCCTAAGAGTACAAAACTAAAGGAAAAAGAAAAAAAAAAAAAAAAAAGAAAGAAAGGAGAAAGCACTAGTTCTTTGCTCTTTAATGAGTTCATTTGCTGGCGTTCAACTCACAGATTTGCTATTAATGTTAAATTAGCTGGTTAAATTAGCTAATTATGTAAAATGTGTACAATACTCTCCATTTGGGACAACTGGCAAAGAAAGGCTACTCAGCTAAACTGGTGAAGAAACTACAGTTTAGACCAAATGAATTAGAAATACTGGAAACATTCAAATCAATTCGACAGTGGCCTCTGTCCGATATCCTGATGAATCAAAAGGCCATGTGTTTTTGAGGGAACTGGATTAATATGCCATATATTTTTACATTTTTAACGTGCATAGCTGCAGATTGTGTATATGTTTGCACTTACTTTATATATGTAAGTAAACGGGAGACCCCCTGTTAGTCTGGTGTCATGGGGCACTCAGGAATTCTGGATTCTCTTCCTGGCTCTGCCACCACCCTGTGGCCTGAACTCGGGAAAGTCGTCCCAAGTGTTTTGTCCTTCTGCTGCCCCCAGGAGTATTTTCCGCTTAGATTATCAGCTGTTCAGGGCTGGGCATGCATCTCGGCTTAGGGCACATCGGCACAGCGTGGTACGATGATGTAAAGATGCTGAAATGGGTCCTTGTGAAACTAGAAACCAGAGCAAGGGGACCTGCGTCAGTTCAGCAGAGACAACTGCTAACCCTAATTAGCTCTGCAGAGACAGGTTCTCCAAAGCTAAGTTATGCTTACCTGCTGCAGAGTGTCATTTACACAGCTGTATCTCACCCAGCAGCATGGATATCTGTATCTCACCCAAATGCACTGCCGTTGTACAAACAATAGTATATTCTGGGCACCCACATATTTCACTGATGTCTTGCTGATTTTGAGTAGCTCCCTTGAAGCTCATATCTTCAAAAAATGTGGACTGACAGGAATATCATAGAATCATAGAATCATAGAATCACCCAGGTTGGAAGGGACCTTTAAGATCATCAAGTCCAACCATCATCCTAACACTCCCAAAACCACCACTAAACCATGTCCCTCAGCACCACGTCTGCCCGGCTTTTAAATACCTCCAGGGATGGTGACTCCACCACTTTCCTGGGCAGCCTGGTCCAATGCTTGACAACCCTTTCCGTGAAGAAATTTTTCCTAATATCCAACCTAAACCTCCCCTGGCACAACTTGAGGCCATTTCCTCTTGTCCTATCGCTTGTTACTTGGGAGAAGAGACCAACCCCCACCTCTCTACACCCTCCCTTCAGGTAGTTGCAGAGAGCGAGAAGGTCTCCGCTCAACCCCCTCTTCTCCAGGCTGAACAACCCCAGGTCCCTCAGCCGCTCCTCACCAGACTTGTGCTCCAGACCCCTCACCAGCTTTGTTGCCCTTCTCTGGACACGCTCCAGCCCCTCAATGTCTTTCTTGGAGTGAGGGGCCCAAAACTGACCACAGTATTTGAGGTGGGGCCTCACCAGTGCCAAGTACAGGGAATATGATGTATATGGGGGAAATGGGTCTCCTAAAGCTAGAACAGTTCCCTCTGAAGCGGGCAAAAAGTATTGACAGAGTAGCAGAAAGGGGCTTTTAGCTTAGGCAAGTGTAGCCAAATGCAAGTTGATATAATTCTTGGAGTTAACACGCTGATGAAAATGACTCACTGTATCCCTCTGTGTCTTTTGCATTCAGGCATGATACAGAACTTTCTTTGACTGGCATTTGTTGACATTTTAGCATAAATTTACACTTTTTCAAGTCTGCGAAAGCCAGCAAATCTCATTAAAAAACGATATTGATACACCGTTGTGCCATCTTGCTCAGGATGCAAATTCAGTTTCTCCTTGTTGCAGTACCCTGTTGAGCAAACATATGTCATGGCCTTTGAATATGAAACTGGCAGATGTCTAATTGACCTGAATAAATTTCCAGCATATACCAGAACGGGTCAATAGAAGGTCTTAGAATCCCCCACCAAATTTTAATCAAAACTAACGAGATTAACAAGTGAATGCAGAGATGAGTTATGTGATGCAGAAAATGCTGGGAAGCTCTGCATCTAGAACCACAGGCAATAAATTCAAACACAATTTTTTCTTCCTGGAGCTCCAGAGAACTTGGCTGGCTGTGTGGCAGGGAAAAGGTTGAAGCAGAGCCATTTAAGAAATAGTCCAGGTGGACCCCATCCCAGTGAAGAGCATGAAAGATTTCTTTCTCTGGAGGGAATGGTCCTAGTTAGGAAGAAGGTACTGGGGATAGACCTGTCATGAAGTGAAGTTCTGAGCCAGAAAGCTACTAAACCCTGCAGGACAGAATTCCTTCGCTAGTAATGAGCTGTCTGCACTTGGAGAAGAGCCAGAACCAGACATAACCCAAATGACGTTGTTAGATTTTTACTTCGTCTCCAGCTACTTCCCAGCATGATGGAATGTGTCCTCCCAGCCCAGAACGTCTGAATGCAGGTGTAGCTAGAATATGTAGTAAAACATTTGTAAAAGAAGCAGGGCGTTGTCGAGTCTCAGTATCAGACACGGCAGAAAAATTTTTGATGCCGTCGTGCAAGGGAGAAATTGGATCCTGTGTATGAGTAGAGAGGATGAGTGAAGGCAATATTTTCTGTTGCATCCTTGGGAATCAGATAAGGGAGTGCTGCCTCGTGTCTGCCCAGCACATTTATCTTTTACACCCTTAGGTGCTGGCATCAACAGATCAACAGCCCCCATAGCAGTTCTGGCAGATTGGTGTGACGCATTCCCCCAGCTCTTGGCAATTTGTGCTAGACGGTAAAACTTCATGGGTGCCACAGTCCACTCGGTGTCAGGGTTCATCAAAGAGGGATGGCATAATTGTCATTAATGCAATCATCAGCTCTTCTACAAAATGTTTGTAGCGACAGCATAACACAAGAATATAACAAATGATGAGCTTGAGTGTGTGGGCCTGGGTCGTCACACCATCTTTTCACCACCTCTCCCTACTTACAGCCATCAGCTGTAGATAATTCAGCCAAGACCAATGCTCCTTCTTGTTACAGCAATACCTGGTTGTGCCAGCACCATGGTGCAAAGCGCTGTACAAACTCAGAACACGTTTGCTACTTGCCTTGAAGGGTTTATGGTCTCCATCAGTAGCTCAAGGGACAAGCCTGGACTTTTTGAAGGTACTATTAAGGGCAATGCTTCTCTTGTCGCACCCCATCCCTGACACCTTGGGTCTGACTCTTGCTATAGCTGGTGAGCTCTATAAGGAAATAGTAAATGAGCTCAGCACATTCTGCATAGCTTTCATGCATGGATCTCACAAAAATATGAGTTTTCACTTAGTACTTCTAGCTGCCAACAGTGGGTTTTAGTTTTGAAATCAGGCTGAAAGACCTAAAGGAGTAGTTATGGTTTTTATTACATTCAGTAGAGACAGCAGTTATGGACCGGGGCCTGCTCATACTAAACCTTTCGCACTGTGTAAATACAGCGTCAAACTGGTCCTAACTGTGAAACTGTTGAACCTCAAAGCATTTATTGTTTGGGTAGGTACTCTGAAAATTTAAGACTTCAGTTTGAGGTTTATATCCTGTTTAAAAATGTCCTGCTTTGGACCTTCAGCTTCCAAGGAACTCATCCAAGCCATCATATTTTAGTAGAGAATGTGATTTTAGAGGGACTAAAATGTTGCAGAAAGAGAGCACAAGAGACAGGAGCAAACATTCATCGGGTGTACATTCTCGTCACCATGATAGACATCAAGTATGTCCATCTGTCTGTTTGACTGGACCTCATCGGTGGAATATGAGTTCTGCCCCACAAAAAGGTACAGACTAGGCTTGCAGTGAGGGAAGCCAGATTGCTTTCTTTGCTCTTCCAACAATGACATGGATGAACAACTCACCAATCCAAGCCAGTTATGGATTGGTGCAGGCAGCACAGGTTCACAGCAAGAGAGAAGTCCAATCCCAAAGAAGTAGATAATTCAGACAAAAGTAAGTAAGGGTGGAGAAACAAATGCATGGGGCAATGTAGGTTCTTGCTTCAGAGCCCTTAAGGCATCAGTACCCAAGTATGGAAGGGGACCCAGGAATCCTGCACTTGAGGCCACGTGGGATTTTTGCGGAAGGAGTGATGCACTTGTAGAGAGAAGCAGCAATACCTTTATTGATATAAAACAGGGATTTAACAAAGTTTGATGGTAATTGTGACAGTGTTTTAACAAGATTGGAGAGGGCAAGGCACACTTGGTTATTTACTGCATGGAGGACAGGGTCAGACAGAGCTGTCAGGGAGACCCTCCCATTGAGTCAAGGTTTCAGAAAGGACCCCCTTGCTTTCTGAACTCCTTCTCAGAGGAGTCTGGGTGCAGCGGGATCCAATCCTAGTCCCAGACTTGGTCAGCGGTTTATGCCTAAAGGATTATATACACACAATCAATCCTTTATATCACTTAGCTAAGATTTCAAAGTTGAGCATGCTATTAGTCACTTACCGAGGATCTGTTGTGGCAAGGAATCTCTGAACCTCGAGGAGTAACCTCGAGGGCGTCCTTACTCAAGGGGAGATCCTGGCGTGCAGCCCGCTGCCGTTCAGGAGAGCTCAAAGGGCTCTTGGGCTGTTCACTGTTTATGGGGGTAAGATGATTGACCTATATTTATAGTTGCATATTGACCACAGAACCAGCATTGCTCAAGTTAGCCCTTGGCTGGTGTGTTGTTACCTGTCTCCCTGAAACCACATTGAGCACCAGATGCCGCCACCACACCTACTTGCACCCGTTATGACCATCATGGGTGGTTATCGCTTGGGCAGGATTACAGGAGATAAAGATCGGATGGCGCCTGGAGAGGGAGGAAGGACACCATCACAGGGATGGATCCTGAAGATGTCCCAGGAAGCAGGGAATGACTGGACCGGCATCTCAGCTGATCTCAGGGTACTCTGCATAAAGGGGGACATTTGGCACATTTCATCAGGTTCAAGTGAAGATAAATTTGCCATTTCATCAGAGTTTTTCTTTCCATTGCAGGGTCTTGTGATTTAAGCAAGCAAATGCACAGCAAGATGAAATGCCCTTTGAGCCTGCTGGGAAAATTTGCATCAACTTTTGCCCACAGAGCCTAGGAGCTGCCATGTGAGTTGAATGTGCCTTTGGGAAATTTAATCAGAGCCTTTTTGTCATGGCTTCCAAAGCAGAAAGAAAATTTGGGTGTCTGACAGAAATCTGCCAGGTTTGAACAGGGAAGCCAGGAGCTGGGAGAAGGTAAAGCATATAAATGTGGGTGTTTTCTGTTTCCTGCATTATTGCTGCATTAGATGTGTCAATCCGACACAGTAACTCAGAATGCAGAGAGACAGCGTATTCAGATTTAGCAAAGCCCATTACATTTACAAAGACTCAGGAGAGATGTCCCAGCAAGACAGTGATGTAATAACTACAAGAAAATGTATTTTCAAAAAGATAGGCCCTTAGCTAAACTGTATGCACCAGGGGATCTCTCCGCAGAAAGCTTCAGTTATTACTTTCTTAAAAACCTTATTACATTTCCAGCTCTATAAAAACTGAGTAATTACTGTCTTCAATTACCTCTTGGCGCCAACTCGATTAATGTCCTTTACACCGATTGCTTTTTGAACTGTTGGAGAGAAAAGATGATCTGGGTCAACTCTATAAATGGTCTTTTCAATGTCTTGTTAGCTTAAAAGTAGAGACTCTTGTTTTCAGGGAAGGGTCATCACCTGATTGCTCTGAGGAGGTGTAATGCATGGACTGTAGGGAGCCAGATTTTCAATATCGGGGTCCAAAATTCAGGTAGTGCCAGTGGATCAACCATTCGAGGTGGTTTGTTCTCCCTCTTTCCCTGCAAACGCCCTTGCTCTAAACCCCTGGGATCTAGACTAGAGAGATGGCACTAAGTGGGAGGATCAATCGTTGTCTATACTGGCTTTAATAATTAAAGCTATTGAGCCATTATGTCTTGGATCAACAACCAGGGCTAACAGGTCAGTCATCCTGGCCTTGTAAATTGATTATTTTTCTACAGCCAATATTAGGGTCAGGGGGTTTGACTGACCTGCTCTCCCAGGTCTTGGTATAAACAACCACTGATTGGGACCATCTGGCCACGATTTGGCTCAGGCCATTCATTATCCTCAGCAGGAAAACGCTTTTCTCCTCTAGCAGAAGTGAGCGGTGTGTCAGTACTGAGCTTTCATCTCCCTCGAGCAGGACCCTGCACCGTGGAATGGGACAGCATGTAGGATCTGCTGCTGGTTGAGTTGTCCACTACCTCAGGATCTGAGATTTCATTATAATCTTGAATTCTGCCCTCTGGCCCAAGTCATTCTGGGACTTGTGTCCTGTGAATAGCTGGGCAAATGTTCCAGGAAACTTTATCAACTGCTCATCTCCTGCTTCAGCATCCAATGCTGATACTAATTCAGTGAGGCAAACCCAGGAATTTCTTGAACTGTCCAGGAATGATCTGGAAGGGAATGGAGGGGAGGTAGGAGAGGACCATGGCTGCTTGACCAGCATTGGGGATGCTCCTAAATGACTCAACCTATCCTATGAAATCTCACTCTGCAACTTGGCCTCCTGCCCCACGGAACCCCTTTCCTGGCCCTGTTGGCATTTGGCCAGTCGCTGGGAGGAAGGCTGAGCCAAGCTCCTAAAACCAGCAAAGGATTAGGTCACCTGGAGGTCTGCTGGCTCCTTCCCTCAACACAGCAGGGAGTGATCCATGGACCACTTCCAGAATCCAGGTTAAGTCTTTCCCTCACATCACAGTGTTCCACGTTCTTTGTAAAACCAGCCATGCAATTATCTTACCTTCCTGATCCTGGCTTTTTTGGGGGTCCACCTCTTCTCCAAAAGTTTCCACACTGCTGGCTGCTTGCTGCAGCTCCAGGGCCCTACATGGGCCAGCCTGTCCTCTGTAGTGCAGCCACACATGGATGCCTCCAGCTAAGGACCCCACTGTTTTCTGCCAGCTGATTTTTGAAGTCACTTGTGTCAAGATCTTTGAAGAAGCCAAGCTGCCAGGCTCGTTTTAACTATAGAGCCAATCAGCACTAGCACTAATTGGAGGGATTGGACACTTCTGCTGTGTCTCAGGCAGGGTTTGCAACTGGCACTGAGCATCACATTGTGGATGCTGCCCTACTCTCTGTCCCCCCAGATAGCTATTTAAAGCTCTCACAGGTGTATCTACATGGTCTACAGCCACTCTCTGATGGCAGCATAAAGATTTCCATTATAATACAGGTTTTGGAGACATATTCCAAAAACCTGTTTCCTCCTCCCACCAGTTTCCACGTGGCAGGAGAAGGTTAGCCTAAATGAGAGTTTTGCAGTCCCTGAGGATTAATGTTGTTTTGTAATGCCAAATCCAGATATGAGTTGCCAAAGGTCTTCTTTGCAGAAAGGATTTTCGAGCAGAGACAATCTGAAATTCGCTCCTTGCGGCACAGTAAAACAATCCTCAGCAGAATATTATTCCGTGCTTGGGTTTCATCGTATTATAATTTCACCTGTCTCTATTTCAATAGCCGGGTCTTGGTGTTTAACTCAAAGCTCTCTCGTGCCCTGGCGATGTTCTCATTCCTTTGTCAGGCCCCCAGTGCTACTTTCCTAATCAAGGCTCTCTTCATCCCTTGTTCTCGGCCTGAATTTTCTTTCTTTTCCTTTGATACCTGCATGAGTTTGGAGCACTGGAATTTTACATGCCAGATCTTGAGTTTTTTGTTAATTTGTTTTGCTCATTTTGACAAAGGAACCTCATGAAAGTATACGCTACTGTCTTTTTTCTCTCCCAATTAACAGGCAGGGTGGGATCTTCACCACCAGGGATGTCAACCTGGCATATTTCACTGCAGAGAAAAAAAACCCAAAGTGTATATTTTTTAAAAAACAGCAGATTTAAATATTAGGGAGCTACTGCAAAGGAAAAGCTAAGGTACATAACAAGGCATGCTCTTGTCCTTTCCCTGTTGTTCCTTAATAATGTGGATAGCGTTAGTCCCTTCCTGAACCCCAACATCTCGGTCGCTGCTGTCTGTGCAGCCCTGCGTCAGCTTGCAGTGAGTTATCTCAGCTGCTGACAGCCCGAAGTAGCTCAGTGTAAGCTACTGCCCCGAGCATTAAATCAGCTTCTCGGGTGGGTTTTGCAATTCAAAGAAGAACTTCAGCCTAGGACTGAAGAAAACATCTTTCCCTCTGCCGAGCCCTTGCAGACTTCAGTGCGGGGTTGGATGCTGCCCAGGAGGTCAGGGGTTTGAAGCAGCGCTCAAGGCAGGGCAGGGGTGCGTGCTCCAACCCCTGTGCTACCACAGGAGGCCACTTCTTCCTTTGACAGGGGTTCGGACAGTGAGCAGACAACACTTAGGTTCATCTAGGTGTGCATCGGATGGGTAAAGGATAACTTAGGATCAGATTTTTTTTAAAGTGAGAAACAGAAAATTGCTTCTTTCTGGGTGAGAACGAAGGCGGTGAGGAGCTCTGCTGGAGTAAAGATGCTTCTGAGATGCAAAATGAAAACTTTATGTATCAGGGGACAGTTACTGGTGAAAATGTAGGCACTTAGGGAGCCTGCAGGGATTTTGAAGAACAGAATTTTGCTGCATCCCCAAGGTCCATCCTTGTGCCTGAAGTCACACAGGGAGACCACATCGAGGAGAGAGCTGGACCCGTACTATCAGAGGTTTCAGGTGTGTGCCAGCCTCCCTGTCAATTTGCCGTGCTGCTAGCCTGGTGATCCTCGGTGGATCCGGACTGTTTTATGTATTCACTGCTCTTTCTCGGCTCAGGCCGAGCTGAGCATCTGGGAGTAGCGTGGAAACACGGGGAAAGAGTGAAGCCAAACAAAGAAAAAAACCTCTGGATTTTGTTTTCATTCTGCAGCATGTTGATTTATATTTCAAGCTGTGGTGGGGATAAGATGCTCATAGATATTCTAGCCCCTTCCTACCTCCATGGCAGCAGGGGAGCGTTGTCTGTGTAAGGACTGAAGGCATAAATGCGCCGAGGAATATATCTACCCCCATGGCTTTTTCCGTCATGACATCCCGGCAACTTCTGGACCCACTGAACTAAAACCATTTCAGACAAATGGATTCTCATTGAAAAGGCAGCAGCAGTTTTCCAAAGGTTCCAAAATTTACTGAGCTTGTAATGACTGCAGCCAGTCACCGAGGCTGTGATTGAGCGATCAAGATGTTCATAACCCAAGGCTATGCACTTATTGCTTTTTCCCTTGGAAAAATGAAAGTGAGTGTGTGTTATATCTTCTCTGGTTCCTTTTTACCTTGGTGAGAAAAGCACGCAACAAAGGCTGTTCGCTTCTCTGTGCTGTTTGACTCTTTTCTTATCATCTGCCCAAATCCATGGTCTATGGCTGGTCTGTGGGCCCAGGTGCATGGTTGTGGTGGGGCCAGTCTGCTCACTGGAATGGCGTCCCACAGTGACCCATGGGGCCATTTTGCTACTGATAAGGAGAATTTCAGAATAACACAAATCTAGCATGAGTAGTTGTTCTCATCACATGTCCAGGTTCTGGACATGTGGATAAAGCTCAGAGAGATTCCTAACAAGATTTGTCAAGCCACATGCATTGGTTATGAGATGTAAAGAGTTTGCCTGCTGCATCCTGTTCCTCCAAAGGTTTGTATTTCCTGCAGTTGTAGCACAAGTCCCCATTTTTCTGTGAATATCTGGGACACCAGAAAAGGTTGTTGCATGCTGGGGAAGTGGCATACATAATATGAGGGCCCTGTCATGGGTTAACCTTTCATTTAGTCTGTGATGTTCTTCACATCACACAGCCTCACATTACACAGTTGCATGAAGGAGTCGCATGCACAGGGACAGAAGAAGGTTGAGAGGTCTGGGGATCTTCTGGCATAGTAAGATCAAATGGCTGAAGTCTTGGGCAAGACAAATTAAAACAGGGCATGTGGGATACAATTTTAGTAGGCAGGACAAACTGCTGTTGGAACAGGTTATGAAGGGACTGGGTGAGTAGCCCATCAGCAGGTCTTTCTGAGTGGTAGGTTTCTGCAGGACTCACTGCATGATGTCCCCTGGTCTAACTTATACAAGAAGTTAGACAAAGTCATGATGGTGTTCACCTCTCACCTAAAGAGCAATGAAACCAATGTAAATTCAATAACTTACATTTCAACCTTCACTGAGGTGTATTTTATTATCCCGCTTAATTATGCTACATAAATCTCCACTATGCTCAGGTTAAAATGTGGCCTCTGCCCTGATGGGTTTATAATTTAAATAGATGAGACACATGAGCTTATGAAGGAAAAGGATATAACACAGAAACCAGCAGTGTGGTGATTTGTAAATTGAAGTTGTGTCATTATAATTTTAAAAATATCCATGATGTTTAGCGGAAGTCATTGCTCGGCCGCTCTCCATCACCTTTGAAAGGTCCTGGAGAACAGGCGAGGTGCCTAAGGACTGGAGGAAAGCCAATGTCACTCCAGTCTTCAAAAAGGGCAAGAACGAAGACACAGGAAACTACAGACCAGTCAGTTTCACCTCCATCCCTGGAAAGATGATGGAACAGCTCATTCTGGGCATCATCTCAAAGCATCTGGAGGAAAAGAAGGTTATCAGAAGTAGCCAACATGGATTCACCAAGGGGAAGTCATGTCTGACTAATCTGATAGCCTTCTACGATGGCGTGACTGGATAAAAAGATGAGGGAAGTGGAAGTTGTCTACCTTGACTTCAGCAAGGCTTTTGACGCTGTCTCCCACAGCATCCTCCTAGGCAAGCTTAGGAAGCGTGGGTTGGATGAATGGACAGTGGGGTGGATTGAAAACTGGCTGGCAGAGAGAGCTCAGAGGGTTGTGGTTAGTGGCACAGAGTCTAGTTGGAGGTCTGGGACAAGTGGTGTTCCCCAGGCATCAGTACTGGGTCCAGTCCTGTTCAACATAGTCATCAATGACCTGCATGAAGGGGTAGAGGGCACCATCAGCAAGTTTGCTGATGACACAAAACTGGGAGGGGTGGCTGACACACCGCAAGGCTGTGCTGCCATTCAGCGTGACCTGGACAGGCTGGAGAGCTGGGCAGAGAGAAACCTCATGAAGTTCAACAAGGACAAGTGCAGGGTCCTGCACCTGGGGAGGAATAAACCCCTGCACCAGTACAGGTGAGGGGCTGACCTGCTGGAAAGCAGCTCGGTGGAAAGGGACCTGGGAGTCCTGGTGGACAACAGGATGACCAGGAGCCAGCAATGGGCCCTTGGGGCCAAGAAGGCCAATGCCATCCTGGGGTGCATCAAGAGGTGTGTGGCCAGCAGGTCGAGGGAGGTCATCCTCCCCCTCTACTCTGCCCTGGTGAGGCTGCATCCAGAGCACTGTGTCCAGTTCTGAGTTCCCCAGTTCAAGGACAGGGAACTGCTGGAGAGGGGACAGCAGAGGGCTACAAAGATGATTAGGGGGCTGGAACATCTTTCTCATGAGGAAAGGCTGAGGGACTTGGGTCTTTTTAGTCTGGAGAAGAGAAGGCTGAGGGGGGATCTCATCAATGCTTACAAATACTTCAAGGGAGGGTGCCAGGAGGATGGCACCAGTCTTTTTGCAGTGGTGCCCAGTGATAGGACAAGAGGTAACGGGCACAAACTGGAAGGTAGGAAGTTCCATCTAAACGTGAGGAGGAATTTCTTTCCTTTGAGGGTAGCAGAGCACTGAAAGAGGCTGCCCAGAGAGGTGGTGGTGTCTCCGACTCTGGAGACATTCCAAACCCTCCTGGACGCCATCCTGTGCAACCTGCTGTAGGTGACCCTGCTCTGCCAGGGGGGTTGGACTAGACGATCTCCAGAGGTGCCTTCCAACCCCTGTGATTCTGTGATTAGTAAAATATAAAGATGAAGGAAGAGAGGACACAATGGAAAGGCAGGGGATGAACTGGGGAAGAATGGGGAATGGAGGGTAGTAGTGAAGGAGTGATGAAAGACAGCAAAAGAAGCAGCTGAATGGTCTTCAGCACCTGAATGGTCGTCTTCAGCACTTGTTGTGACAGATATCTATTAGTTTGTGACAGATATCTATTTGTTGTACTGACCTAATTTTTCAACAGATCCCTGGAGCTGAATACTCCTTGAAATGTTTTTCTTCTCCAAACCCACAAAGATCACAGGAAAAAATGATATTGCGTGGATGGTAGGGCTTGCTTTTCCTAAGGGGAATTGTTAAAAACCAACACAAGTCACACCAATGCCATATTTAAAGTAGAGAAGATAAGACCTTTTAGTTAATTTTATTTCATTACATTTCATTTTATAGATGTACAGTAGATTACACTTAATTTTCTTGCTGAGCTTTTAATATTACCTTACCAGACTTTAAATGGGAATTGCAAAACCTCTGCTGCATCGTTTGGAAATTACTTACTTACACCACCATCTCTAGGAACTTTTTGGGTGCACTGACAGCTTAAATTCCTGCAATGTCATACAGCAAATCTCCAAGAGACCCATCCTCCTTGTGTTTCAAAGGCCACTTGGACCCCACTTTCATAAGGTTATTATGATGAACCGCCTCTATGCCAGTGACATCTCTTAATTCATTGTCAGGTCTTTTGGTGACTCCAAGATCATTGACGAAACAGTACAAAATGCAGTGATCTTCCATCCTAACGTGTCTGTCTCAAACCCTGCACTAGTGGTGATGGAGTTGGGGGGTTCATCTGCAAGTATCTGTCTTGCTGATTTTGTCCTTCCTGCTGACAATAACAGAAAAAATTAAAGACATCTATCTTCAGCCTTATTCAGTGCCCACATACCACTGCTGTACAATAAAGTTGATTTAAGTCTGTTCCTGTAGATTTGGTGCTTCAGTTAGCTCTTTATCACAGTGCTTTCAACACTGCAGTGCCTGCAGCTCTCTGAGCATCCTCGCTCTTTGCCTACCCACAAACACTTCCTGACACCAAATATTTGGGAATTACCATCACTGCCATCTTGTAGATTGGTTACTATTGAACAGTTTCCAATGTGAACTTTGAGGCTGCTTCATGGGAATGTCCAGAGATTTTAGATTTGTCCAGCCTGAGAGTCAGGTCAGTGACCACTTCTTCAGGGCTCATCTTGCTCACCAAGCTGGAGCAATTCTGAGGTGATGGGTGGTAATGTTTCTGGACGAGGGCAAGGTCAACCCTTCTCCATCACCTAAGCTGTGGTGCTGAGTCTGGGCATGTCACGCTGTCCTAGGCCAGGGCAGGGAAAGGAATAGCAACAGTGATCAGGATGGTAACACCAAAGGAATTCGCTGGCACCATCAAAGCCAACATGGAGCAAACGTTGCCAAAAAACATAGCAGCAACACCTGACAGATACAGCACCATTGGCATCATGCACATCTGACGCATGCTGCTGCTCTGGTATCATGGTATTACATTGCAGGAAGCCTGTAGAGCTTTTTATTAAAGCAACTCCCCAAAAGAACCTCTTTTTCTCACTGATGTTTTGTCTCGGTGAAAATGCAGGACAAGAAGGTGCCAGTCAAACAGTGGGGAGGCTCAGATTTCTAACAGGCAGGAGGGCACTGTGGAAAGCCCTTTCAGAGGCACCACTGACTCCCCGTAATGTCCTTCAACATGGCTGTCCTTCAAATGCGTTGAACTGTAGCCCGAGTATAGATCATTCCAGTTTCTTCTCCTTGGCAGCAAAACTTTGAGACTGTAAAGTAAATGGGGTTTGTTGCTGCACGCTTGATTTTAGTATTGCTGGGTCACAGTTTCTCCTGTAAAATGGGGGTTATGATGTTTGCCAGTGATATATTTACTTTGTCAAAAGTGCTATAGAAGTACAACAACTGTCATATTATCCTTCTCTTATATCACTTCATAGTAAATTAAATTTGAGGCCAAAAGTACTGTTCAGCTGCCGAAACTTATGCCCCATTTTCTGCGAGGGAAGGCTTGAAATTGGATGTCTGATGTCTCATTTTGGAAGGATTGATACCACTGCTGCTTTTCTTGAAAATACAAGAGTGCGTTGCTGGTACTGGGAGTTTTACTTACTTCAGTTCAAGTTTTTGTTGTTTCTCTTGCCTGAAGCTGCTAGTTACACAAAGCAGAAAATATCCAAAGCTGTATTCAGTAGGATAAAATACTTCTGTGAGCAGTGGAATTTATGAAATCTTATCTCCAATGGGTTTGTATGTTGTGCTTGGCTGTCTGTGTTTTAATAAGGTGGAGCTCTGATCTAAGGGTTTTTCCTGGGGTTGAGGCATTCGTTACCTCTCCATCCCATATGAATTCGCTGGAGTAGACCAGCCAAGTGGTTCCACCTCCCCCTCAGTGCCGGCAGGAATCTGGGACTTTCTTTTCTACCCAGCCACCTCTTTTCCCCCACACTGCAGGAATTTACTGGCTCCGATATCACCTGAGACAAGTGTTGATGTCCAACAAATCCACAAGTCATTACATGGAGACTGATGGTCAGCTAGACACAGGGAACTTAATGGAGCTGGGTTAAAATAAGAAGTGTGTGGATAGGATCTAAGAACTCCTTACAGAAGGGCTGGGGTGAAAAAAGCATAATTAAACATGAGAGAGTCAGGATGTGAGTATTGGATTTTATGTCTCTTACATGCCTCAGGTTTTCCATGGCTCCAAATGAAGATAAGGCTTAAAGATGTTAATTTCAACCAGCCAACAGGCAGCCTGCAGCCATTCACTTGAACAAGATGAGGAGAGACAGGCTGAGGATTTGGAAGATATCTGAGGACAACTGGATGCTGGACATCAAATGGGAGATTTGTCTTATCCATAAGATGGAAGGCACCATTGGTAACTCACACTTAGGCTTCCTAAGTGCAAGGTTTGGTGCATCGACAATACCCCACAATAATGAAAAAACTGATATTCCTCCTATGTGTAGTGTCACTGCCAGAAAATTCTCTGTTTGAACAAAGTCCTCATGGAAAAGGATAGACATGCTTTGCTGAGAAGCCTACGGAGTGTGTTCAAGCTCGTGGGAGGTGAATGCAGGCTCCGGGGTTCAAACTTCACACAACCCTGTAACTGTGTTAAGGCATAACTAGATTAGAAAGCTCCTCTACCACTTTGCAATTTACTGTTTCCCAGGGAATGAGATCAATTAACAAAACAAGCCATGATAAAAGATTATTCCATGGGATAAATTACAGGGTTTCTATCTCTTTTGCTGACTTGCATCATTCTGGGCAGGTCTGAATCAGGTCACCAACTGCATGAACAAACTGTCTGGTTCAGTCTCACCTCTCTGTATTGTTATGGATTGCACAATTGTGAAAACAGCATTCCCTTAGGAAAGATAAGTAAAATAAAGGGGGAAAAATAAACCCCAATAATCTGGGTTTTTTTAATGGTTTACCGAAGGAGAACAGCTCATCTTCTTTCCCAGTGTTTTACCTGCATATGAAGAGAAAGACCTCACACTTCTGCTCTGATTTCCTTCAGGGATTGCATTACCATAGGTTCTGTGGCTTTGACATTGGAAAAGCAGCAGTACTTTTCCACTTAGCTTAATCTTAGTTACTATTTTTTCTGCAGCCACAGTACACAGTGCAACTTGGGAAATGTCAGGAAGCAAAAAACAATAAGAAGGCGTTTGAATCATATCTCTGCCTTGATTCCCAGCATTAAGCCAGGCAACTTCTTCTCCTGCCCCATGGGTTGCTTGCTTCTTATTCACAAGCTGAGACAGAAAGAATTGATGGCAGCTACGTGCTCAGAAGAGATACTGATTGTTGTCATGCAGGAAATAAAAAAAATCCACCCCAACCTAAAACACCTTTAGCACATTTATAGAATGGTAAATAGGAATAACAAGGTCATCCAGACGAATGGCTA
This sequence comes from Burhinus oedicnemus, assembly GCA_008921705.1. Classification (NCBI taxonomy): domain Eukaryota; kingdom Metazoa; phylum Chordata; class Aves; order Charadriiformes; family Burhinidae; genus Burhinus; species Burhinus oedicnemus. The sequence continues at coordinate 240,431 of VFFE01007509.1, forward strand.
ACCATAGGGCCAAATCCCGATGTTTCAGCACACTTTTATTCAGTTCCTATTCAGGCAGATTGGTAAAGCCTGATAAAGATTCATTAGAAAAACAGAATTAAGTCTATTGCAAGAAGTGGGGGCCTGGGACCTGACTCGTTGACCATGGACCAATTTCAGTGTAATGCAGCTGATGTCAGGGTGACAAGCCCTATAGGAAAAGATAATATATTTTATTAAACTGACTGATATATGCCAACTGAATTATGCTTGCTTGATACAAGCAAAATTGCTCCTGCAGCCTTAGATGGAAACTCAGGCCTTCACTCTGCTCCCATTTACACTGATGCAAGTCAAAGGTAATTTCATTATAACTAATACAAATGCATTACGGACAAGGCAATTACACCTGTAAGATATTGGTGTGAGCTGAACCCTTTTCTCTGACATTTCTACTAATGTTTGAAATGAAATAACGAAGTAAAATGTGGTATGTTTTAAAATGTTAAACCTGTGGATGAGAGACCTGTGTGCACAACAGCACTGAGCACTGGTAAATGTTAGATTTAGGAATTCACAAGTAACACTTAGAAAATACCAGTGGATAAATTGTGGAAAGGGATTGCAAGTAAAACTACCTCAGGAAAGGGGGAAAGCAATCCCCTAGTATCACACAAGTCATATGGGGAAAGAAGCTCTTTTGCCAGTGGGGTTTGTAAAGGCTTCTGAAAGGGAGTAAGCCATATTTGCAAAAGAGCTCCTCTGCCTGTGCCTGTTTAGGCTTCTTTTTGGCATAGCTCTCTGCTACTGCGGTGGTCCCTCGGGCAACTGGCCCAGTGGATGAGAAACAGCAGAGTACGTGCTCGCCTCCACACCGAGCCCTTTTCTTTTCTTTCCTTATGAAGGGAGGATGGGGAGGAGGAGTGAAACCATCTGTGCTTCCCAGTCCCTTCTGGTTTGGGGGGATCCTTTACTGAACCCCTCTAGTATTTACAGACAAATTGTGACAGTGATTAATTCATCATCAGTTTGGACTTTATTTGGTTTGAGTAGTCAAGGAATTACTCATTTACTTCATAGTACTAAAACGCTATGTGAAAGAAATGTGAGAAGGAAAAGTACATTTCTGTCCCCTGATTTCCAATCCATCAGTTTTCAGGTTGAGATCCTTTCTTGCAAGCTGTGTAAGGAGAAAATGCTGTTCTCGTAACCCTTCATCCTCATTGTATCATATATTATTAATGAAGAAAGACCTCAGTGTTCATGTGCTGCATCAGCCCTTGCTACGTTGATTTTTTTTCTTTTGTTTAAAGAAAATATAAATTCACACCTACAGCTCTGCTTGGGTTGGGAGGAAAGGGAAAGGGCTTGTAAATGAAACAAGGCAGTGGTTTAGCAATTAGAGCCCAGGATTGAAAGTCAGCAAGGTTACAGTTCTGGGGGAGATTTGCTGTTGTTTGTCCTGATGAAGTTCCTCCTAAATGAGGTGATTATTGTAGCTGTCAGGAATGAAAAGGTAGGACACATTGATTTCATCCCCACTGCAATCTCCGGGACGTGCCGGTACACAGCAGTCAATATGAATTGCCAATTAACGAAAAAACAATATTGGCAAGTCGGCAGTTTGAGAAAAAACTCCCTCCAGCCAGTGCATAAAACTCCTGCCATTCAAATCACCATCCTCGAGCAAAGGCATTAGTAAACCTGCCCAGAAAATCAACAAAGATGAGCTTTTTTGGCGTAGTTGAATAGCAAAGTGTAGAGCTGAGAGCCTGTCTGCACAGGGGAAATGGAGCAGAACAGCTATACAGGAACACACTTCAAGTGTACACCCTATCTGGAGATAAAAATCACTTTACTTTGAAGTAATTATTCTGTTCTGAAAACACATTGGTTATGCAGGAATAGAGTATCTTTTATTTCAGAATTAAAGTGCTCGTGCTCTTATTCTGCCATTCTGCTAATGATAATAGATACAGCTGTTGATAATAAATAGGTCTTCTTCCACAATAGCTACTGTGGAAATCTTCCCCTTGTAAATAAGCCCTAGGAATACCACACTTCCAATTACCTTATATTTCAAATACAGTTTGTATAAATGGATAGTTAACTTACCTACAGATTTAAGCAATTTTCATGCAATTAAAATCATTCATGTGAAGCTTTGGGCTAAAGAAACAACTCCAGAATAGCAGCCAGGAGTAGTGTCTTTGACATGACGGAGTGAATCTGATTTAGAAAACACCCAGCAGCTATTAGTACCTGACTGTTGGTGCACTTGCTAAGGAACTCCTGCCTCTGCAATAACAAACCTGGATCTTGCGTGGTGCTTCTAATACAAGCTGTCAAAGGACTTGACCAGAGATGTATCATAGAATCATAGAATGGTTTAGGTTGGAATAGACCTTAAAGATCACCTAGTTCCAAGCCCCCTGCCATGGGCAGAGACACCTCCCACTAGACCAGGTTGCCCAAAGCCCCGTCCAACCTGGCCTCGAACACCTCCAGGGATGGGGCAGTCACAGCTTCTCTGGGAAACCTGGGCCAGTGTCTCACCACCCTCACAGTCAAGAATTTCTTCCTAATATCTAATCTAAATCTGCCCTCTTTCAGTGTAAAACCGTTCCCCCTCATCCTATGGCTCCACTCCCTGACCAAGAGTCCCTCCCCAGCTTTCCTGTAGGCCACCTTTAGGGACTGGAAGGGGCTCGAAGGTCTCCCCAGAGCCTTCTCTTCTCCAGGATGAACAACCCCAACTGTCTCAGCCTGTCCTCATAGCAGAGGTACTCCAGCCCTCTGATCATCTTGGTGGCCTCCTCTGGACTTGCTCCAGCAGGTCCCTGTCCTTCTTCTGTTGGGGGCCCCAGAGCTGGATGCAGGACTCCAGGTGTGGTCTCACAAGAGTGTATGGGGACAAAATCCCCTCCCTTGACCTGCTGGCCATGGGTATCCCTCCTCATTATCCCTCATCTGCAAATGGGGAAAGCGAGGCTGCGGTTGTAAGATGACTTGTTCCACGTTGCCCAGCAAGCTGGTGAAAAAACACCTTTTGTTTTCTAATCCTGCACACAGGGACATACACCTTTCCTTTTCTAAAGAAGATGATCCTGTGGCAGGAGGTGGAGCGCATCGATGGTAAAGCAAGGACTGTGGGCAAGTAGGCTGGCTTCAGTAAGCACCAGGTGTCAGAGATCTGCCACTTCCCAGCCAGCTTGTGAACTGACTCCCATTCGTCACCCCCAGCTGTGCAAAAACCACGATTCAGGTGCAAAATGCTGCCTACCTCCAGTTTACATTCAGAGCTGACTTCAAAGATCACCTGGGCTGTTTCAGCTTGAGTCCCCTCACTGCCTCCCCAGGGAAACCTGGGGAAAACTGTTTCTAAAAACGTCATAACTTAAAGACACTAAATGATGGCGTAGCAACCCCTTCAGATGTACTTGCAACCAGAATCTGCTCGAGGCTGTGGCACGCAGCTAATATTTAGCATTAGCTAGTTCGTAGAAGGCATTACTCTAAGCCGCTAGCACATTTTGTTCATTTTAAAGCCTGTAAATGTTTAAACCTCTCGCCGTTCAGCCCGGCGAAGGCCTGGGAGCACGTCAGGTGCCCTGAGGTGGCTGGCCAGCCTCTGCGTGGACGGCTTTGGTCCCTCACGCTCCCACCCCATTTTCTGCAGCTTCCAGGAGGAATTACGACGTTTGGGCACAGCCCTCTTTGTAGACATATCATGTCTGCTGGATAATTTCTCGGTCCGTTAATCAATTTCAACCTCCTTTCAAAGGTGGTGGGGGGTTGGATGAACTCTAGGCTGGGACTGAAGCGGGCCGCAGCCGCCGCCATCAAAACTACAACTCCCAGAGGGCCCCGCGGCGCCGCCGCACGCTGCACAGCATCATGATGCTGCGTGCCCCGCCTTCCTCGCTTTCTATTGGGTAACATCCCCGCGAGTGCCCGCCTCCTCTCTTCTGATTGGCTGCGGCGCGCCAGCACGGGTGGTTGGCCTGTGTTTGAAGGGGGGGGTGCAAGATGGCGGCGGGCGAGGCGGCGGGGCGCTACCGGAGCACCATGAGCAAGAGCAAGGACCCCTCGGGGCTGCTCATCTCTGTGATCAGGTAGGGGCGGCGCGGCCCCGCTCCACAGCCTCCCGTCCCGCCCGCAGGGCCGTCCCTGGGCGCTGTGTGGGCCCCTGGGGGGTGACCCAGGGACGTGTGCGGGGCCTGCCGTGGTGCGGGGGCCTCCCCGGGCCGGGCATCCAGAGCCTTCCAGGGCCCTGACAGCGGTGGGGAGGCCTCAGTGCTGGAGCAGGCCTTCTCCTGAGGGGTGTCCCACCGTCTTTCCGCTATGCCCGGCTCAGCCCCTTCTGTTCCCCTTTCTTTGCTGTATGCTGGGGTCAGAGGAGTAAGCCCTGCAGTTAGCACTAACTTAATGCCCTACGGGGAGGATCAAGGCACCATCTCACTGCTGTGGAGTCCGTAGTTGACCCCCTCCGCAAACACACGGCAATGCTGAGTAAAATATGGCTGGTTGGAAAAGCTGTAGGACTAGGAAGTCCTGTGTGCAAACTACATCCTGTTTTAGGATGTGATAGTGGGAAAGCGCCGCTTCTAAGTCTGACCCTCTTGTGGGGGATGAAAAGCAAGCAGTTGTGTCTTGGCCTGTTTAGACTATTGATTTTTGTCTGCCCTTATTCCTGCACTCTCCTCTCCTCTGCTAAAGGATGATTCTTGGAGCCAACCAAGGCCCTAAATTCATTTCACTGGTTTCCCTCTGTGCCGCCTTCAACTCTGTAAATCTCTTCTATGCTGCCTATAACCAGTGGGTTGGCAGCAGATTTCCCACAATGAAGCTTTTAAATATCGGCCTTATGCACACCCACTAAAGTGGCTGTGAGCAGCAAGCAGTCATACAGCTCTGACATTGTGAGTTGTCATGAACTTTCAAACTTTAATTCCTACTTGAGTGTCTTTGCCAGAAACTACAGTAATTCGGTTACTTTGGAGAAGTTATTGTGGCAATAGTTCTGTATCTAGGACATATTGTGATCTCATTTTTAAGTCCTCTATGAATGATAGTGTTTAGGACAAAATTTTGTTCTTTTTCATTACTCTCAAAACCGGTCTTTCAGATCTTGCAAAATTTGAGGTAGATGGTGACTCCGAGAAACGCAGCTGGTTCACAGAACTGCTTAGCCTTTCCGGGGTTGTGACTGCGGTCTCGGAATTCTATGGTAATAGGTAACAAAGAAATACACTGAACAATGAACGAAGGGTGAAGGTTAACACAGACTGTGGCGCCTGAGTTTTCAGTTTCAAGTATATGTAGTTCATTAGTTTTATACGAAAAACTGTTATAAACTTAGACTTTTTTATGTTGGAGTTACATGTCTATATGTATGCAGATGGAGAAAAGTATACATTGGTATGACCTCCTATAACAGGAGTTATCGACAATGGTAGAAGTGTACTTTGGTAACTTTTTATTTTGTATATAACATAAGTTGAAAGGAAGAGGAATGGGAAGCTGATACCCAAACACGTGACTATTAAAATGGGTGGTACTCCTGCAAATTTTATATCCCGGCCTACACACATGGGTGCAATAGTTCATGAGTTTGCATGGACTGTTTGCATAACAAATACGTGAGTAGTTGTGGAAATCTGAAAAATTCAGGCTTCTTACCTGGATCTTGAGTGTTTACTGGGCACTTATGCCTTATATTTGGGACAAGGATAAATAGTGTGGATTTAAAGTCTGTTGTGCTTAGTGTTTCTTTATCAGCCTCAAGTTTGAGTACGTTGGAGAGGCAAACATGGTAAGTTGTAGCTAGATAACCTTAACTTACAGAAAATACAGTAATTTGTGGGCAGTAGAAGAATGAATAATGCACGTGCATTGATTGCTGCAGCATTTCCTGTAGTAATCTTCCTTTTTTTTTTTTTAGTGTTTCTTGTAATCTCCAAGTGTGTTTTAAGGGCCTCTTTTTGTATCTCTATTTTAATAAATCTGGACTTGTTATTTCATTTATAATATAAAATGAGAGTGAGCTCATGTTTGTCTAATAATCTTTGGCTTACAGGCACTGATATCTTGGCTAGTTTAGGTCCAGTGTTTAGACGCAACGTTGAGGTTATCGACTTTATGAAATTAAAATTATTCAATAGAACAACCTGATAACTAAACCTCCAGGATTTAATTAGAACTTGGTTTGGATATAGAGAGTCTTTGCAGAGCTTGAAGTGTCGCGTTGAGCCAGACCATGAAAACCTGAAAGTAGAACTGATTGCAAAGGAAGGAAAAAGTATTGTGTTAATAATAGTCACGTTTCTTAGGGTTAGCCAAGTACATAAAGCAAATGGCGTGGAAAGGAATTTAAATCACTTTCTTCTGTATGTTGTTTTTAAATAGTAGCTCAGGTGAGAATGAACTTGCTAAGCAATAGGTGAAACTTTTTGCTGTTTTGCATGCTCATAAAATAACACTGCAAGCCAATTTAGACCTGGGTGTGTTAAATGTGTCTTTCTTATAACTTTACTCAGCTTCAGAGAAATTTTACAAATCGTAACAGTAGGCTATTGGTTTGAAATGTAGCAAAGTTTTCTTTTCTTGATAGCTTTATTTCCAAAACATTTATGTATAGAGTCTTCTGCTAGTCCTTGTGGTTTTACGCTTGCATTTCCCTGTTTATTTAGAAGGCTATTTATTTCTCTCCTGTTGCTGTGTGAAAGGTCTGTAAAAGGAGACACAGTATGAAAAGCAGCAAAACTTTGACTACGTTCTCCTGCTGTAAACAAATAAAACCAGAGGAGCTTCTTCAAGTATGATGATATTTTACTTGGTTATAGCAAAGATGGTTATGTCTTTCAAAAAGAAACATTGTTTAGGTCTGCAAAATCTGTTTAGTGTGATTGTCTATAAAATGCTTTGAAACATGAAGCTGTGAGACCTTTTATAAATATAAATGATTTTATTAATGAAGGGATAATTTTTTATATTTACTCAAGCTCAGTAGCTCTCTGTTGCAAAAGACAGTAATTTACTTTCCTTTGATACTGGATTTAGGGATTCTTGTACTTATTTCACTGGACTTCCCATGAGAAAAAGTATTTGGGGCCAGATCCTTGACAAAGATTAACATATTATAGCAGTACTGAAATCAGGTGAGAAACGGTATTTTATGGAAGCTGGAGGTCTGGTCTAAAATGAGGGTGCTGCTGCTGCAGGAAGGTTAATTGTATAAATGTCAGTGTAGCAGTGTAGGTTTCACCCGTGTTGTTCATCGCAGTCTTTGTATAGTTTGGAAATTTTGGGTCATCCCTAATCTATACAGTGTTGCTTTTCAGCAGCCCTGAATGCAGAAAACTCTGAGATGAAGGAAGACCAAACAGGAAAGTCCATCCCACTTCTGATCTCTTTTCTGTCCCTGTGCAGTGACAGTTTTTCCTGTTGTGTTGGGGCACACGTTTGTTCTTTGGGAGTTGTTTCCTGTAGGAAGATTTATGTACTGATTGAATTCACCTTGGTTTTCCAGTTGTTGCTAAGAATAGAGAATAAAGGCAGCCTCAAGTAAAGACTAATTTGGAAGAAGTTGTTTCCCAAGCAGAAGGAGATGTGCTGCTCAGCAGTTAGAGTACAAAACTGAAAATAAAATCCTGGTGTTTGAGCTGAACCAGGATCTGTTGAGTGACGATAACCCTGGTAAGGTCGTTTGGCTCGGGGAGGTGGTTTCTGGCTCCCAAGCCATGTTGTGCAGATGCCTGGTGTCCATGCTGTCCCATAGCCCTGACTTGAGCAGACTAGCTGTGTCCACATAGCAAACCACGTAGCTTGGGTGTTTTCTTGGGATCCTGATAGTATCTCATTGCTTCCAAAGCTTCTGTATATCTACAAACAGCAGTTCAGGTTGTTTACCAATGTAAAACCTGTCTTGCAGCCCGCAGGTAGGATGTTTTACAGTGTTATGCTACAGTTACGTTTTCTGCCCAGTGTTACAGGAGTACGAGGGCACCAGCCCTCCTCAGATATTAAAAAACTGTATTTGGTGGGTGGAGTGGTACCTGGTGCCTTGTCTGTCCTGCCTGTAGGAATGCTGTCAGGAGTGAATGATGTGGAGCACTGCCCCAGGACAGTACTGATCCGTTCGAAAAGAGCCAGGAGCTACCGGGGAAGCTGCGTTACAAGGTACTGTAGTCATACCTGCAGCAGTGCTGCTGCTGGGTTACACTGAGTTCTTGGGCACAGTTTCTGTCTTGTTTCTTCTAAAGGAGAAATAGAGGTTTTGTTCATAACAATAAATCTTTTAGAAGTAAAGAGTGTTTGGGAAGCTTAATGAATGTTTGCAAAGTCTGCTATTAAAATCGGCACCTTTGTTGCGGCTCAGGGGAGCCCTTCTTCTCCCTGTGCCTTTAGGGGATGTGAGAGTATCTTCAACTTGCCCTTGTCATCACATTGCTGAGAAGAAATGACCATTGTTTGCTACAAGAAGACATAGCTCCTGGGATTTTGACTTCTAGAGGAGGATATTGGATATCAGGCCTTTACAGCTTCTGTCCCCGTGCTTTTGCTGGATGGTCAAAAGCGCAGTGCTTGCACTCATGCCTCAGCACGTCCACTTTAAAAAAATGTGCTAAATCCATCACATATGAAAAAGGTCCTTCAAGTTCCTTAAATAAAAGGTACTTTGTAAGGTCACATTGTTGTCACTGGAGTCCAGGAGCTTTTGTTGTAGAAGTCTAATGCTGATCACATGGGCTTTGGCAATGTCTTTTAAAAAACAGTCCAGAGAATGGAGAAAGTTCTGCTCATCTGCTGGAGGACAACTTGGGGAATATTTTATTTAATCTTTCAGAGGACAAACACGTGTATGTATATTGATTTTTCTTAACCTTTTGTTTTGTTGGTAGCTGGTTGAAGCAGCTTTTGTACTCTGAAACAAGCAACCTGGCATTTAGCAAATGCTATTTTTTTTTTGAGAGATCTTGTCAGATTTTTAATTGGTGAATTTGTCTGCCTTTTATTTATTGTTAGGCGTTTTTCTTTCCAATTAAAGGTTGCTATTTTTTAAAACTGGCCTTTAATAGCTGCTTTAATTGGGAGAAAACAAACTTTAGCAGTGACTCCATAAGACCTTATTGAAATCTTTGTGCTAAGCTTTCACACAGGCAAACACATACGACAGATGTCAAGGAGAAGTAAAAGTGAGGCAAAATATAGTGCGTTTCCTACTTTCATGTCTGCAGAAGTTGAAATTACAGGCAAAAAACCTTGAACATATTTTATTTTTCAGAAGTGGAATTCTTTTTAATGCTTTTTTGCCATTATTTTCATTACATTTACAGTGAACTTTGTTAAATGGATTCTTACTAATGACCTGGCATTTGGTCTTCTCTTTCTGTCTAAAGCAAAAGAACTGATATCCCCGTTTGTAATGTGGAGTGGGAAAGACAGATGTATAGCTGTTGCCCTCGCTGTTACATTTAGGAAATAGCTCCTACAAGAAATAAAGCCGAGTTATTCTGATCTGTATGTACTGTAATGGTCTCTTAAAACCACTTTTATTGCTAATGGTGTTTTCCAATGTTATAAAGGTAGCAGTTCTCCTACAAGACAAGTAGCTCAGAAATTCATTGAGAATAAATTGTATATGGCAGAGTATGGTTTTAAACTATAAATTTTCCTGAAATGATCCTGAGGCATTTATATAAAATGTATGTATATTTGGCAAGTGTTGGGTTGTATCTTGATACAGATACTTACCGATCTTGATACAGATTTAATAGCAACAATAGGTAAGGGTGCATATGTGAAAGGACAATATGCCTGACCATGCCTTGTTAAAAACTCAAGGTACTTTATTTTTCAGCTCTTATTTTAGCTTTAGACAATGCACTGTGCAGAGTTGGAGTTTAGCCTACCCTTATGAAACTAGGAAGCGGAAATAGTCCATTTTGTTAATAAGTGGTTACAAGTTCTGTGGTTTCAACTCTTTCAAAGGCATTGCCTCCAACAGCTCTTCTTTCCAGTACAGTATTGAAACTTTCAGATTAATAATAAATTTTCCGAAGCCTCTTGCTGATTTATGCAGGGCTACTGTTCTGATGTGGTGTGATTTCAAGGATGCGTTCATAGCACAGGGCGGCTAATGGCTCCTTCAATACTCAATCTTTTAATCATCCAGGTGGCAGGTCTGAGTAGCATCGTCCAGCCTCTGCTCTTGCGGATTTGAAAATACCGATCCTTAGGACTTTGGGTTTCTCCTGGAAATGTGGTAGTTCATGGAATAGCTGCATTGGCTTTTTCGATCTAAAGTTAATTACAGAAAAAGGTAGAGTGTTGGTACCTGTGGTCTCCTGTACATGGAGATAGTCCTGGACAGGTTCTCACACAGTGGAGGGGTATCCGAGTCGCTCTGCTTGCGCTTGGCAGTGTAACTGGCATCTCATGGGTCTGTCTGCTCTCTGCATCCCTTTTCCAAGATGGAAAATGGTGTGCAGCTGATGTCGCTAGGGTTTTGCCTGTGTGCGGGATTGTTTTTTCATCTTAATGTACTGCAGTTGGAGACATCTGAAGGAGTGTGACTTCTTCTGTTGAACTCACCATCTTAAATGACTGCAGTCCAGTCTTTGTTTCAGAAATCAGCTGATCACTAGCTATACCTGTATTTGTATTGGTGTGGTGAAATTTGATTAAGGGTTGGTTAATTTAGCAAAATAAAGAATTCTCTGATGATATTTATTTAGACGGCTGTAGGCTGCTCAGCCTTTTCTCTGCAGCTATCATGCATGCATCTGCAAGTCCTCAATGATAAAAAGATCATCAACTTCCGTTGAAAATGCTCTAACCAACTGTGTAAGCAGCATGAAAGATTAATGGAATGTAAATAGAGGAGGAAGATGTTTTATAAAGCTCCGTTTACTTTGTATGTTTAACAGCATTTTGAAGAGACTTGGTTCTGCCATTTCTTGTAGCGAAGGAGCGAGTTGTTTCTTTGTTTGCACAATGGAGATCTAGTTGTTTTGAGGCTGGATACCTTGTGTTCCCCTTGATGAGGGTAGAGCATGCTGGCCTCAGGATTTCACTTTTTTTTTTTTTTTTTTTTTAAGGGGAAGGTCCTTTATAGTTTTTCAGTCAGTTTACAGTGATACCCCATTTCCCATGCCTGTTGACTTGTATGGTGCAATTTTTGACAACCTTCTTTCTACCACCTCATTGTCTCCAAGAAGGGAGTAGCTCATCTACTGAACATTTTGATTCATTTCCTTGATTCCAGAATTTCATAGGAACAATCAACTAACCTGTGAAAATAATGAGAAAACATTCAACATGTTGCTACTGATAAATTGTTAAATGCCTTTTGGTTTTTTTTTTTTCTTTTTTTCTTCTGGTTGGCTTTGTTTCATGAGGAGCCAACTTTTACAATGGTTTCAGTGAGGTTTCAAAACATGAATTATCAGATGATATGTTTTGAGGTTAAATAGTGCTGGAAGCTGTGGATCACCCCATTTGGGACGTGTCTTCAAGACAACAGTTTTCAATTATCAAATTCAAGTAAATCCATTTAGTTTAATGAACCTCTGGAATTTTATGTAGCAGTGTAGACAGTGTGCTGCAGTACAGTTGTTCTTGTCCCAGGCTGCTTTAAAAAACTTTTTCATTGTGTCCTGTTGAAATACAGCCGCTTGTAAGGTCTTGCAGGCTGGCACATAGACCATGGCACAGCAGTCGGGAGGAAGAATCATAGAATGGCTAGAGTTGGAAGGGACCTCAAAGGTCATCTAGTTCCAACCCCCCTGCCATGGGCAGGGACACCTCCCACTAGCCCAGGTTGCTGCAAGCCCCGTCCAACCTGGCCTTGAACACCTCCAGGGATAGGGCATCCACAGCTTCTTTGGGCAACCTGGGCCAGTGTCTCACCGCCCTCAGAATAAAGAATTTCTTCCCAATATCTAATCTAAATCTCTTCCAGTTTGAAGCCATTACCCCTCATCCTATGGCTCCACTCCCTGATACAGAGTCCCTCACCATCTTTTCTGTAGGTCCCCTTTAGGTATGGGAAGGCCGCAATAAGGTCTCCTTGAAACCTTCTCTTCTCCAGGCTGAACAACCCCAACTCTCTCAGCCTGTCCTCAGAGCAGAGGTGCTCTAATCCTCTGATCGTCTTTGTGGCCCTCCTCTGGACTCGCTCCAACATGTCCCTGTCCTCCTTCTGTTGGGGGCCCCAGAGCTGGATGCAGGACTCCAGGTGGGGTCTCGCGAGAGTGGAATAGAGGGGCAGAATCACCTCCCTCGACCTGCTGGCCAGGCTTCTTTTGAATCAGCCCAGGATGTGGTTGGCTTTCTGGGCTGCCAGCACACATTGCTGGCTCATGTTGAGCTTCTCATCAACCAGCATCCCCAAGTCCTCCTCAGGGCTGCTCTCAATCCTGTATGTGTGCATAGGATTGCCTGGACGCATGTGCAGGACCTTTCACATGGCCTTATTGAACTTCATGAGGTTGGCATGGGCCCACCTCTCAAGCCTGTCCAGGTCCCTCTGGATGGCATCCCTTCCCTCCAGCGTGTCAACCACTCCACACAGCTTGCTGAGGGTGCACTCAATACTACCATCCATGTTGCCCACGAAGATGTTAAACAGCACTGGTCCCAGTACCAACCCCTGAGAAATGCCGCTCGTCAGTGGTCGCCACTTGGACATTGAACCATTGACTGCAACTCTTTGAGTGTGGCCATCTAGCCAATTCCTTATCCACCGAGCGGTCCATCCATGAAATCTGTGTCTCTCCAATTTAGAGACCAGGATGCCATGTGGGACAGTGTCAAATGCCTTGCACGAGTCCAGGTAGATGATTTCTGTTGCTCTTCCCTTATCCAGCGGTGCTGTAATGCCTTTATAGAAGGCCACCAAATTTGTTGGGCATGATTTGCCCTTAGTGAAGCCATGTTGTCTCTCACCAATCACATTTTCCATGTGCCTTAGCATAGTTTCCAGGAGGATCTGCTCCATGATCTTGCTGGGCACAGAGGTGAGACTGACTGGCCTGTAGCTCCCTGGGTCTTCCTTTTTTCCCTTTTTAAAAATGGGGGTTATTTCCGCTTTTCCAGTCAGCGGGAACTTCACTGGACCACCACGAATTCTCAAATACGATGTCTAGTGGCTTGGCAACTTCATCCGCCAGTTCCCTCAGGACCCACGGATGTATTTCCTCAGGTCCCATGGACTTGTGCACATTCAGGTTCCTCAGCTGATCTAGGACGTGGTCTTCTCCTACAGTGGGTGGTTCCTCATTCTCCTGGTCCCTGCCTTTACGTCTGTGACTTGGGTGGTGTGGCTACAGCCCTTGCTGGTGAAGACCGAGGCAAAAAAGTTGTTGAGTACCTCAGCCTTCTCCATATCCCAGGTGACCAGGTCTCCTGTTTCCTTCCAACAAGGGCCCACGTTTACCCTAGTCTTCCTTTTATCACCAGTATACCTACAGAAGCTTTTCTTGTTGCCCTTGACATCCCTGGCCAGATTAAATTCTATCAGGGCTTTAGCTTTCCTAACCTGAGCCCTTGCTGCTCGGACAATTTCTCTGTATGTCTCCCAGGCTACATGTCCTTGCTTCTACCCTCTGTAGGCCTCCTTTTTGAGTTTGAGTTTCTCAAGGAGCTCCTTGTTCATCCATGCAGGCCTCCTGGCATTTTTACCTGACTTCCTCTTTGTTGGGATACATTGTTCCTGTGCTTGGAGGAGATGATCCTTGAATATTAACCAGCTTTCTTGGGTCCCTCTTCCTTCTAAGGCTTTATCCCAGGGTACTCCGCCGAGCAGATCCCCGAAGAGGCTGAAGTCTGCTCTCCTGAACTCCAGGGTAGCAAGCTTACTGTGTGCCCTCCTCACCACCCTAAGGATCTTGAACTCTGCCATCTCATGGTCACTGCAGCCACGGCTGCCCTTGAGCCTCACATTCCACACCAGCCCCCCCTTGTTGGTGAGAATAAGGTCCAGCACGGTACCTCTCCTCGTTGGCTCCTCTATTACTTGGAGACAGAAGTTATCATTGGTGCATTCCAGCAACCTTCTGGATTGCTTATGGCCTGCTGTGTTGTCCCTCCAACAGATATTAGGGTGGTTGAAGTCCCCCATGAGGACCAGGGTTTGTGAACGGGAGGCCGCGCCTATCTGTCTATAGAGGACCTCATCCATTTGGTATTCCTGGTCAGGTGGCCTGCAGCAGACCCCCACTGTAACATCACCTGTCCCTGCCCTCCCTTTAATCCTGACCCATAAACTCTATCTGCTCCTCACCCATCCCCAGGTGGAGCTCCATGCACTCCAGCCGGTCACTGCCATAGAGGGTGACACCCCCTCCTCATCTCGCCTGCCTGTCCTTCCTGAAGAGCCTGTATCCTTCCATTCCAACGCTCCAGTCACAGGAGCCATCCCACCACATGTCCGTGATGCCAGTAAGAAAACCTGCTGAACTGCTCTAGACAGGCTCTTTCCCCATACAGGATTCTTTTACACCCAGAAAAATAAGACTTTGGGGAAAAAAACCCAGCCAACCAAACGCTGATTTTCAGAAAGGACCAAATTTTATTGTTTCCTCACTTAGGCATTTTATTCTGATTAACTCAGAGGCTTAAATACTAGTGAGGTGTCTCCAGTAAACATTTTCAAAATGCATGTTTGATCTTAGGTGTTGGTTGACGTTTTCACTGCAAGGCCCAGTCCTCGAAATTATCGGAATCAGACTTGTCGTGTAATGTTCTGTTTCCCTCTGCAGCTTTTTGGGGAGGAAAAGGTACTAACAAATTAGTGCATTTTATCATACAGTATTTCTTCTTGCAGAGCGCTTCTATGCATCTTCCATGCGTCTGTGATCCTCCCAACAACTTGCACTTCAAACTCCCTGCTGCAATTCCTGCGGTAATTTGAACTAAAGGGTCTGGGTAACTGGTTGCTGCTGGACAGCTGAGATGTGGACAGATGCGCTCTTTCATCTGGGAGATTTTGTTCCCTTTCCCTCGCATCCTGACCTCTTTTAGTCACCTGTTGTTGTTTCTTGTCTCTTAGATTTCCTGGCTTGCGCTGTCGGTCTGTGTGTCTGAGCGGGGTCTGTGTGTCTGAGCGGGGTCTGTGTGTCTGAGTGGGGGCTCACGCTGGGGCGGCTGCGTGGTTGGCCTTTGGGTGTTAGTGCACTGTAAATGTCTACTAATGATCACAGCGGTTTAAACCGAAATGAGAAAGCAAATGCTGTAATTGGTGTGTGGCCACGGTCATCAGCAAGAGGTGCCTTATGAAAAGTAACTAGATTCTAATGGGTTTCTTTTTACTCTGCTTTTTTTTTCTTTTTTTTTTTTTTTTTCTTTTTAATACTGGAGTCTCCTTGGCACACTGCA
The DNA here is from genome assembly GCA_008921705.1 of Burhinus oedicnemus. Taxonomy (NCBI): domain Eukaryota; kingdom Metazoa; phylum Chordata; class Aves; order Charadriiformes; family Burhinidae; genus Burhinus; species Burhinus oedicnemus. The sequence goes on from VFFE01007509.1 coordinate 255,791, forward strand.
GCTATTTCGCGCAGAGAGGAGACTGGTCTTTCTAGACATCCACAGTGCTCTGCTTAAATGATTATTTGTTGCTTCTAGCAAGTGTTTTATTCATTTAACTGCGCAAATCCTTTGTTGGTCAAAACTTGTCTGTGTTGGCTAAGGTCGTGCTTTGATTTCTTCTGTACCTTAGAGGGGCTTGTTGTATTCTGGTTTGTGGTTTAGGTTCTTGGTATGGTGTAAAATGGAGAATAAATAAGTAAACCCCCTTCTCTAATTTTCCTTCCTGAAGGGTAATTTTGATAATCTTACTATCTTAATCTGTACTATTAATTTTGTTGTCCAGAGCAAGTATATGCAAGTACATGTGATATGTTGTGAAACATAGACATGAGAGTTTTTATAATATTGATATGTAATACCTACCCAGTACTCTTTATCTGCAGACTTCGAAGACGGACAGTAAGAATTATTGTTTAACTGTTATCCAAACTGTAAAACATTGAAAACCTCACCCAGTTTCTTCAGAAAGGATGGATCGTAGTGTATCCCTTAAAGTTTGGATTTTGCCCAAGGCTGCAGCGTGTACTTAAGAATCTCTCTGTTGAACAGATTTCTGGCATTGTTTTTGCTGGAGAAAAAGGTTACAACATAAGTGAGTCCCGTAAGTTGGCCATGCTTCTAAACGTAGCCTTAGCTCTCACCAAGACTAGCTTTAAGCCAAGCTGTGTTGTGTGCAGTTGATACCACAAGCTGTCTGTATTATTCTAGCCTGAAAGGTGTTTTAAAGCGAGGAACCGGGAGGCTGCAGAGCAACGGAGAAACAGGTGGTAGAAAGTTTACTGTGGATCGCTGTTAAAATTGGAGCTTTGTTTGATCCCCGCAGTGATTCAACACTCTGTTCAGTTACACCTCACGAAAATGTTAATTTTCCTGATCAGATGAGAAATATTTAAATTTGATCAGCTTGCCTTTTTTTTTTTTGTTGGTATTTCCCACTGTCTTTAATGAGTGTTTTCATTTGAATAAGTGATGCTGAGTGAAGGCAGGTGAGTTGCATGCTTAAAGAAACCTGATCCAGAAGTAACAGAAGATTCTTCCTGGATTTCCGAGCTACCCCTGTGCATCATGTAACACTCTTTTCTGCCATTAACCACAAATATTTGCATATGTCTGCTCTGATAATTTTGGAGCAGCGGAAGAGGGGCTATACGGGGGAACGCTGCTGCTGAACACCTACAGCTATGGTCAAAAGCAGCAGGAACTGAATGGTCCTCTCCTGCAAAATGAGCCCATACCTCCTTGCAAGAATTGTCTGGAATGTTGCAGATGCTAACTTAGTATTCATTTTCTAAAACGCGCATTTGCATTTTGCACACAGTATCTGTTCTTTCACTTTTGTTTAATAAAAAAATCCACAGAAGCATAATGCCCACATACTGTTACTACAATGTTCTTCCTGTGAAACAAATTCTCTAGTCAAGAAATTGATAATTAAGACTTTGTTTACTATCCATAGCCTAGCAGTAATCATACTTAACTGGGCTGGCCTCAGGGTAGGTAAAATAGGCAGGCAGTTATCCACGCAACTTAGCTGGAGGCATCAGAAAAAGTGAATTTGTAGAAATGAAATGTTTATTATTCATTAATGTTAACAGTTTTCTCTTAAAATTGACACTTAATCTAATTTTCTTGGCGTTTTATTGGGCAGGTGGGAAGCTATTAGTGGGCTGGCAAAAGAAATTACTCATCTGCCCCAGAAAACAGACTAAAGCCCTTGATAATACAGGCTGTGTGGGGAAATACAAAACTTGTCAGTGTAAACAGAAATTCTTGTTGAGTCTCAAATCCAATTCCTGCTGGAGCTGTTGAGGTTGGTGCCTGTAAATGGATAGTCTTAAAGTTTAATGTTAATTTCCTTTTGCCACAGAGCAAAATATGGGGGTAGGGAGGCAACTATATATAGGATTTGCTAGAAAAAAACCACTCTAGTGAAGGAAATGCAGCGACAAGATACTAGATGAATCACAGAATCACAGGGGTTGGAAAGGACCTCTGGAGATCATCTAGTCCAGCCCCCCTGCCAGAGCAGGGTCACCTACAGCAGGTTGCACAGGACGGCGTCCAGGCGGGTTTGGAATGTCTCCAGAGTCGGAGACTCCACCACCTCTCTGGGCAGCCTCTCCAGTGCTCTGCCACCCTCAAAGGAAAGAAGTTCCTCCTCACGTTTAGATGGAACTTCCTACCTTCCAGTTTGTGCCCATTTCCTCTTGTCCTATCCCTGGGCACCACTGCAAAAAGACTGGTGCCGTCCTCCTGGCACCCTCCCTTGAAGTACTTGTAAGCATTGATGAGATCCCCCCTCAGTCTTCTCTTCTCCAGACTAAACAGACCCAAGTCCCTCAGCCTTTCCTCAGAAGAAAGATGTTCCAGTCTCCTCATCATCTTTGTAGCCCTCTGCTGTCCCCTCTCCAGCAGTTCCCTGTCCTTCTTGAACTGCGGAGCCCAGAACTGGACACAGCACTCCAGATGTGGCCTCACCAAGACAAAGTAGGGGGGAGGATAACCTCCCTCGACCTGCTGGCCACACACCTCTTGATGCACCCCAGGATGCCATTGGCCTTCTTGGCCCCAAGGGCCTGTTGCTGGCTCCTGGTCATCCTGTTGTCCACCAGGACTCCCAGGTGGCTTTCCATGGAGCTGCTTTCCAGCAGGTCAGCCCCTAACCTGTACTGGTGCAGGGGTTTATTCCTGCCCAGGTGCAGGACCCTGCACTTGCCCTTGTTGAACTTCATGAGGTTTCTCTCTGCCCAACTCTCCGGCCTGTCCAGGTCATGCTGAATGGCAGCACAGCCTTGCGGTGTGTCAGCCACCCCTCCCAGTTTTGTGTCATCAGCAAACTTGCTGATGGTGCCCTCTACCCCTTCATGCAGGTCATTGATGAATATGTTGAACAGGAGTGGACCCAGTACTGACGCCTGGGGAACACCACTTGCCACAGACCTCCAACAAGCAGGAGTGGTGTGGATTGCACCCCGAATTCAGGTTTGGAAGACCGAGAGCTTGTGTGTGCTATAACACAAAACAAAAAGGGGTTGGACTGTGGGCATTTGGAGCTGAGAAATTAATGGATTTGCCTCTGACTGACATATTTTTGTTATTGGCCCTTGTAGAATAAAAGAGAAGGGAAAATAAAACAGAGTTGCTTCTCTGATGCTTCAGACCAAGGAAAGCTAGTAGGATGGTGTATGCTAAAACTAAATCTTCACTGTCAAGCAGGAAAATGAATTTGCAGATGGAGGAGACTCATTCATTCATGCATCCATTTGAGAAGATGATGAACAGATTTCTTCAGGCAGCCAGATACTTCTACGTTTGCTGTCCCTGTCTCTGCGTGTGAACAAAATGCGTAGTGCCCTTGAAGGTCAGTGGTTCGGCAGCACGTACCGCCAGCCTGAGCTCTTTGGCACTGCGGCTGCTAAAGCACCTGCAGTGCTGCCTGTCGCTGGCTTTGCGAAGGCTTTTCCTACCGAGTGTTGCAGGATGCCCGAGAAAAAGCATTTCTTAGTAACCGCCCTTGTGGCTCTTTTCAGTTTGCGCTAAATTTGTTGATACGGGGACCGGGCAAAGGAGTCTGTTGCGCATTTCATTCATGTCAAAGCATATTTTGGAGTAGTTTGTTGGTGCAGATAAGCCGTGCATGTTTGTGGGAACATGAGTGTTATACAGAGTAAAGATTAATCTGTGTGCGGTGCACTTTCTGCAGTGCTGGGAGCTGCGATGTTAAATCCCGGTTTGGAGCTGGAGTGCATTTGCAGCTCAAAAATAGCATGTTAGGGAGGGAGGTGAATTGCTTCATAGTTTTGCAGCTGATCGTCTCTCTATAGCCTTTCTGTACCCCTGTAGTTATCTGTTGTGCCACATGATGTGTAGTACAATGGTGTTTGTTTTCTTCCGCTGTTGAATAGCTTGGTAAACATCGTGTTCTTTCAGTTCACAACAATGAAAGAAATTTATTAGCTTGTGAAGAAATTATGGCTTGTTTTCTGTCCTTTTGCATCATCTGCCTGTTAGTTTTTCTTGTGTTGTTTGAATGCTAGAGTTGGCGCTTTTTTTCCCCTTCCCCTTCCCCTTCCCCTTCCCCTTCGAATTTACGGAGGAGATGGGATTGTGTGGTAGTGCTGCAGTCTGGGCACCTGTGGATCTTGGATAGGTCTGTGAAAACCATTAATTTGTCAAAACACACAGAAATGGCAAAAATTCTCACGCTAAGACTGTCGCGTGAGAATATCTTGTTACGCAGCGTGTGGAGTCTGCTGGTGTCAGTTGTTGCTGGGACCAGGTTAATTACATTGGTTCTTAGAGGAAAGTTTCTTTTATCCCTACTTAATGCGTTGCATTTTCAAAGCACCGTCTGTATTTACTACGGGGTATAGTAGCTCTAGTCTGTAGCGTTTTCTGCATTATAAAAATGAGACATTGTGTGATCTTCTTAAAGCTCCTTGGTGTTTTAGCGAGAGAAGCATTTCATTTTGCAGCTCGGAGGAAAACGCTGAGACTCTGAGGTCTGTGGAGAGAAAAAAGTTAACAACTCAAGTGGGTTTTGCAGCTGCTTGTGAATACCACGTTAAGCATTTCTAGGTAAGCATCCATAAGTCAGAAATCTTGCCTCCCAGTGTTTTGAATTACTCTTTAGCTTTTGATGGCTCCAGTCTGTTGAACTGCTGTGAAGCAACAGGTGAGGGTAGATTCCAATGTGCTTTTAGGTCGTATTTGTGCCAATGTGTCCAAGACGCTTTGTTCCTTCACCTGCGGTGCCGAGGAAGGAGGGCTCTTCTGGAGCCGCAGAGTTCATTCAGTTTTCTAGAAAGGTACAGCCTCTTGCAGAAACGGTAGAGACGGCAATTATATTTGATCAATGTGAATACACTTTCTTACGTATTTACCTTTGGAAACTAGATATTCCTGTCTTTGCTGTGAACTGTTGTAGCAAGCAGCTTAAGGCTTTCGGCATCTTGCAGAATGACAGTGCTTCAGGACTCCTGGAAAGAGGTCTTTCCACCTCCTCCCTGTGCTAGTTATTTGAGTTGGGTGCTGGAAAGCGGAGATGAAAAATGCTTGTGATCTACAGATCAAATTCTGCCAAAATGAATAGTCCCAATGGACTTTTTTATTAATCTAATTCCAGTGTAAATTCACTGACCTCAGGGGAAATAACAAGGTTCGCTTTTTTTCTTGTATGAAATATATTGTACATCCCATGATAAAAACACTTCAGGATTGTGTCTGATCATCGTCTCCTCTATCCCGTCTTTCGTATGTGGAAGTGACTCCAGTGAATTAAGCGTTTTGCTTTTGTGTAATCTGTATTTTTAACTATGTAAAATCAAAAGTCAATGAGATTTGGCTCAATGAATTTCTGTTTTACTGTAGCATAAAAATGTCTCTTAACAGACTTAACATCCAGTTGGAATTATTCTAATCCTATTGGGCTCTTGCTAATGAGACAGGCATATGCAGCCATCCAGCTGCCAAGTACAAATTACAGGTATCTTACAGGGGAGGCGGATTCTCATTTAGAAAAATGAAAATGAAAAAAACAAGTGAACTGATCAGGGAACCCTACTGGAGATCCCCACTGAGTTCATAACCTGCACGTACTCTGTTTCTAAATTGACATTTCTTCTGTTTAGCATATGTTTGGAATGCTTTTGCTTTTCAGGGAGTTCTAAAAAGCTAATGTATATTTATAATTGTTTCATAATCCTGTCCTGTTTTGTAATTCCCCCTTCAAAGTTCTTTCTGCAAAGTTCCTTTCCCAAACAATTCTGATCCTTTCTATTTGGCAAACAGCGTGTTGACTTTTCTTCTTCCTTGCCTCACATTTTAATAGAACTGAAACAAGCAAAGATGCCCTTGGCTTACTTTTCTGCAGTGTTAGCAGGAACGTATCTAATCTCAAGAATATTAAGTATTCCTTGCTTTGCTTTTTTTCTGTGCAGAGCAAGAAAAAGAAATGGCTCCTGTACCAGAGGGCTTAGGTAGGAAATTCAGGTGTACGAGGGAGTGTTTCAGATTCAAAGGGACGTGACTCCTTTTTGTAGTTACAGGTGCTGCTAGAGTTCAAGGATTTAATGTTAAGTTTTTGAAGGAGTCAAATACATGGTAATGAATTCCTGGAGTAGAGAGAAGGTGGTGAGGTAGTTTTGGTTTAAGTAGGTAAACTAAGGGCTCATCTGCCTGATACAGTGACTTGAGCAGAACACGAGCAGAAGGATCTTACTGTGGCTGTAAGCAGCTGTAAGTACTCGTACTGTTTTTGAATATGTTGCAGAAATTTATATTAACAGCCATTGTGGACAAAAATGTAAATTATTATCTGGGAAAAGGTTTAATATGATTTAAAAAAAAATAAAAATCCAGAAGAGGCATTCTCAGTTTTATAGCAAACTTGTTTCTGACATTTGACTTGAAACAGCTTCACTTCCTCTTATTTATATGTTGCTATTGGCATCTGTTAAAGAATGGGTTTGCTTTTCTCTAACTGCTCTTTGACAGTTCTTCAGTTCGTGATCATGGGATGGATCACACATGCACTTCTTTTCTGTTCTCCAGCCATTAATCTAGTCTGCCATAATGACTGGAAATAACCAAGTCCTAAAGCCAAAACCTTGTACTTCTGAAACTTGCTGGTCTTTCAATAAAATAAATGAAAAAGCAGTCTCTGATGTTGCTTTTCTCCATTTGGATCTTGGGTTGTGATTTAAACTTTTATCCTATTCATAAAGAACTAATCTACAGGTATTTAAGGCTAACTCAAGTGTGTGGAGGAGAAAAAAACCCTGTTAGGCTTAAATTCTTTGTTGTTGTGTGGCATTATGTACCCTTTTTGGCATCGTAAGTAGTCCCTTTAATGTTTTAAACTAGAACAGACTAAAGGGCTGTAAATATAAGTAAATTTTTCTGGTCATAATGATGAGTATGATATATTTAGTGATGCTTGTTTCTACAATATTTTCCCAAAACAGGTAATTAAAGAAAACAAGAGGTTCCCAATACAGGTGTTAATTCTGGGAAGATTTCCCAGCTGATGCATCCGCCAGAGCCAGCTGGAAATCTTGGAAAATGGCAGTTGACTGAGCCTGAAACTTCCATTGAGTTGAAGTCTTGCAGGTTAGGATCACAGGCTGGAAAAATATGTAACGGTGTGTTAATACGATCCTGTCCCCCGTGAGTGCATCCCTGGGATGTACAAAGCAGTGTGTCACCAAAGTCCGTAACTCTTCCCTTCTCCCCTCTCCTGCTGACAGCACACTGGTTTTACCTGGAACTCTGTAAGAATGGATCGTGATTGTCTTGTCTTCTTGCAGGTTTGGATGATGAAATATCCTGGCAGGGTGAAGGGAAGGCCCTATGTTGGCACTTACTCTGTGTGTGTTTGTGTGTACATGTGCAGGAGGCAGGTAACATCACCTCTAGCACCTCCAAAAACATTACTCAGCTTTAGGTGGTCTAAATTACTGGAGTCTTCCAGAGGTAAGACCAAAGAAATGCTCTATTGAGGCAGATTAATAGTCCCTCCAGCCTGGTAGGTTATGTCCAACAGTGGCGATACCAAATGTTAGAGAGATGATGCAGGCCTGGCCACTTGTTGGTGTCCAGTGCCTCTATATTTCCCTAGTGTCTACAGCTGCTGAGTTAGAGATGCTGGAGAATACATTCCAGCTAGTTCCTTCCAGTATTTGTTTTGACCTGTTGTCTGCAAATACATTTTAGTCCTTTTTTTGAACCTGCTGATGCTGTGAGCCTGAAATCCTGCGGCAAAGTTCAGGAGTTCACTACCTAAAGTGTAAGTGTGCTTTACGCTTTTTTTAAACTCACCTCCTGTTAGTTTCCACAAGCGCCACTAGTTCTAGTAGTACGTGATTTGGTGAAAACCTGTTTTGCATTTACGTTATTCGTCTCGTTTCTGACTTCTGCAGACATCAGTCATCTCCTTTCAGCCTTTTCTTTTCCAAACTGAAGAGTCTTGGCCTTAGCATCTCTGCAGAGAACAGCTGCTACGTCCCCTCTGTTGTTTTAGTTGTGCTTCCAAGGGCAGCAGAAGAGAGAGGAGACCAGAACTGTACACATCACTCCAAGTATGGGCACAGTAAGGTTTTATACAGCAGCAGAGCGATTCCTTTGTCTTGCTGTCATCTTGTTGGATTCTGAGCTACCACTGCGTATTAAGCTAATTTTTCAGAGAGCTGTGTGGCAACCATGTTCCCGGCATGTGCTGGTGAGGTTCCTGAAGTCAGCTTGGATGGACTGGAGCTTTGAGACCTCTGTATTACTATTACCCTTCTTTTTAATATGGGTTGGCAATATTTTCATGCTACTACCGGCTGTGTTGTGGGTTTAAAAGATGAGGTCTTTGGTGTTTAAACTGTGTGAGAAGGTGTGTAGTGGTCAGCCAGGTGGGCTGGTTTTTTTGCCCCCTAAAGCATCTTGATTCTGTTGAAGGTGGCAGCAAATGTATATTACATATCTAAGCAGACAAATAGCAAAATGACAACTAAAATTGATACTTTCAGTTAGACATTGTCTTTATATCATTTCAGTAGGAATAAGCTTGTGGTATCTCACAAAGTCTTCTGATTTCCAGCTATATTGACATGTTTTGTGGTTTCTAAGATACAGGTCCTATTGTGACCTCTCTCTCAGGCTTCATAAACATCTATGTTTTGGCTGTGTAAATGTCAAGTGTTTTTAGCAAAAAATATTTTCCCTATAGAGGGCAAGGTTAAACTCAATTACAAGGACAAAAAACAACTGGGCACCACAATCTGAATCTGCTTAAAAAATATGGATGTGACTGGAAGTTGTTAGGAAGCCAAAGTTGTGCAGGAACTTGCTGGAGCATTGGAAAAGGCTTTGTGACATCCTGGATTAGTGATGTAGTCTTAGCCTTGGAGAAAGATCTTCAGCTTTTGTAACAAACTACTGGCGTTGCAGATGGGTTCAAGCCAAAGCTTGAACAGCTTTGGCAAATCAAGAATTTTGAAATTGAATTTTGTTAATGAAAACTAAAAACTTTTCTAGTCTGTGATATAGGCCAATTTCGTTCCGCTTCTACATTGTCTGTAGCAATCTACGATTCTCCTGCAATCTATAACGCAGGTTAGAGAGAATCGATGTTTTCATTAACTACTGAGACAAGCAATACTGTTCAGCTTCAAACTCTAACAATATGTCAATTCCTAAAAGGGATATATGTTCGTGTCTGGTTTAACCGTGCTGAAGAACATTCTTCTAGCAAAAATAAGCGGTTCTTCACAAAGAAGGCATATTCATCTGCAAGAGCTCTTAACGGAGGATGATTTACTGCCAAACCCATTCTTGCACATGCTTTCTAGTCATCTATTATAGCATGAACCCAAACTTCACTGTCTCACGAGTACTGTATGTTTAATATGGTTGCATTAACTGTATGCTTAGCTTTGTTTTCTAGCACATCTTCATACATTACTTTGTCTGAAGTGTTTACATGACCTCTGCTAACAGTGTTGGAGTGTTCCAATAGTACTTAGAGCATGTAATTGCAGCTTGCTGCTATGAGGAACTGGTGCTGTGTATTCCCAAGGTGAGAAAGAGAAACTGGGCCACGAGGACATGTATGTGCCTGCTCAGTCCATTCCACTGAAATGCCGACATGTACATCAGGAGTCTGTAGTAGCTACCAGCTATGTGCAGCTCACGCTGTGGTGTCAAGATGCAGTCTGCAATGTGGGGGAGCTGTAAGCGCGGTATCAGAGATTTGCAGTAGAGCAGAGGCTGTAACTCAGATTTCTTAATTCCAGGCTTATTTTCAAACTGCTGTACTAGTGTTCTTACTTCCCAGGTTCTTTTTATAATCATAGAATGGTTTGGGTTGGAAGGGACCTTAAAGCTCACCTAGTTCCAACCCCCCTGCCATGGGCAGGGACACCTCCCACTAGACCTGGTTGCTCCAAGCCCCGTCCAACCTGGCCTTGAACACCTCCAGGGATGGGGCATCCACAGCTTCTCTGGGTGACCTGGGCCAGTGTCTCACCACCCTCAGAATGAAGAACTTCTTCCTGAGATCTAATCTAAATCTCCCCTCTTCCAGTTTAAAACCGTTACCCCTTGTCTTATTGTTCCACTCCCTGATCAAGAGTCCTTCCCCATCTTTCCTGTAGCCTCTTTAGGTATGGGAAGGGGCTCGAAGGTCTCCCCAGAGCCTTCTCTTCTCCAGACTGAACAACCCCAACTCTCTCAGCCTGTCTTCATAGGAGAGGCGCTCCAGCCCTCAGATCATCTTGGTGGCCTCCACTGGACTTGCTCCAACAGGTCCAAGTCCTTCTTATGTTGGGTGCCCCAGAGCTGGATGCAGGACTCCAGGTGGGGTCTCACAAGAGTGTAGAGGGGCAGGATCCTCTCCCTCGCCCTGCTGGCCACGCTGCTTTTGATGCAGGCCAGGATGCAGTTGGCTTTCTGGGCTGCCAGCACACATTGCTGGCTCATGTTGAGCTTCTCACCAACCAGCACGCCTAAGTCCTTCTCCTCAGGACTGCTCTCAATCTATTCTCTGCCCAGCCTGGATTTGTGCTTGGGATTGCCTGGGAGCACATGCAGGACCTTTCACTTGGCCTTGTTGAACTTTGAGATTCGCATGGGTGTCCTGGTTTGAGGTAAAGCAGGACCAATTTTGTTCAGTAACTTTGCTTGTTAGCTGGGCCTCTTCTAACTGCTGAAATGAACAGCACGTTGTGCAGGAAACCGTTCGTTCTCAGAGTGATCAGACCCATGTTTATGGCTGATGCCAAGGAACGGTATGCAGAGAGGCTCTGGCTTATACTTATTGCTATGGCAACCAAGGGCAGCCAACTTTGCTACTTGCCCTGTTGGAGGGTCAGAAGCGGAAAAGCGTAGAGGGGTCACCCCTGCAGGGAGGAGTGGACAGGACAGGTGACCCAAACCTGACCAACAGGGTGTTCCATCCCATCTGCCTCATGCTCAGTGTAAAAGCTGAGGGATCAAAGGGTCAGCCCTTTTTCTTCAATGGCCGGCGTCCTGGGAGGACTCGGTCTCTGCATCTACCTTTGATCCTGCCTGATCCTGACTCCAGATCCGGAATCCAGTTCCTGTCCATCACTGAGTCCAGTCTGGGACTTCCCCTGCGTCTGCTGGTGACGTGATTGTCATCCTGGGAGCTTGATACGGCTTTGTATATTTCATTTCCTTCTGAACTCTTAAGTCTCTCTTTTTCTCTCTTTTTTTTTTTTTTTTTTTTTCCTTTTAAAGATGGAATCCTCGAGTAGGTGGTGCAGCCTGTTGTTTTTTTTTGAAGGAAAGAAAGATTAGTGAACTGGAAGGTTTTGGGTATGTCTCTGTTGACTTTTTGAGAGAGAGAGTTCTTTGTTTACATTTATTTGAGAAGAGCTGCTGCACTTGAATTCCTACTGCTTTCCTAACGGTATTGAAGAACTCGGGAAAATCTATCAAATACTGTTCTTGTGTCCTGCTTGTCATTGAAGATACTCTTAAATAAACCCTAGGGAAATAGGTTTCTCTCCTTTGTTATTTTTCAATGATGTGCAAGCAGTTCTTGCTTACCTTCTAACTTTTACTGTAGAGGATAAGTGACAGTTGTGGTAAGGAAAGTTGGTATTTTCTTTCTTGCTTGACAACGGGAGATAATGGTTTTAGTTTGACTGGACCTCATTGCTTTAACAGATCCAAAGTGAAAACCGTTATGGTAGCAGAGAGCAGCAGCAGCGTTCAGCAATGGGTTTTTTGTCTCCTTCCAACTATTTGACTGTCCCTACACAAAGAGCTTAAGAAATCCAGAAAAAAACTCAAGAAGTTCTCTCCTACTCCTGGCAGTGTATTTTTTTCTCAGTTTTTGGTGTTGGAAACAATGGCTGTTCTAGCCTTTGACTATTTTTATACTCTTTTCAGTGTAGCATGCATACTGTCTTAAGACGGTGCCTCAGTTCAGAGGCCTAAACTTCTGTGATTTAAATGGAGTAATAGTCTCCACGTGTTCATGCTCTACTGGTTGTATTTTTAAAGGCATCTCACTTTCAGCAAGTAGATGCTCCAGATTTCTTTGAAAGTAGTGATTGTTTCATGATGTTCAAGCATATGATCCAAAACAGTTTGTATGCAGTGATTTGTTTGTGTTTTTTTTTTTTTTATTTAAATATTTGTTGTTGTGTATTTCGTAAGTTCTTTGAAGTGGTTCAGAAACTGTCCTTAGAGCTACAGAATTCATCCCTGCCGGTTCTTAAGGTTGTGATATGCCAGCGTTTAGATCATAACTACTCTAACTGATCTCTTTTTCACCACAAAGTATACAGTTTTCAATGTCTGTATTGCTGATTTAAAACAGAAACCTGTACAGATCATAGCTATCCTTCCAAGGATAAAAGAAGAGGAAAATTCAGGATGACTTTTTTTTCAGAAACCAACTTTTTCAGTGTTGCCTACTGTAGGATATAAGAATATCTCTTTTTGGCTATTGCTGTCTCCTAGGTCTTTCTGGTAGTGTGATTGAGTCATTCCAGGGGTGGGCTTCTGGATCTGGTGGCAGGATGGGTCTCAAGAGAGGATGAGTGGGGTGAAGAGAGGGTGGGAGAAAGAGAAGATTGTACTGATTCTTGAGTAAATCTCAGAAATTTGGAGTGACACTAAGAAACTTCTGTCTCCTGTGCCAGTTTCATTAAATTTTCAACAGTTTTGCTGGAATCTCAAACTTCATTAATTTTAAAAAAAAAAAAAAAAAATTAAAAATCTTACCAGGTGATGTTACTCAGAGGTTAAAATAAATGAGGGTGGGGGAAAATAAGGGCCCATGACACTTCTTCGCTGGACTGGTGTATGTTTGAAGACAGATTGGCTATTGGAAGGCATGAGTAGGCTTTTGATGGATTTCTCTATGTACCTGTGATATCTCTAGTGTACTTTTGGCAGGTAAGTAGTAGTAACTGCAACACTCCTAACAAATAGTTGCACTGGTCCCTGAATCCAAAGCAGAAGTTCTTCTTTATGGTTCTTTGTAAGTAATAAATCAGGATATATTTAATATGTTACACTGTGCCCATATTAACGACTCTCGGGAAATATGGTAACTAAAAGATAACTTTCCCTTGGCGTAAATCCACTAGTGTAGTAAAAAAGCTCGGAAGCATCTGAAAATTGGGGAAGTAATAAACCACAATATTTATGGGTTTTTATTTTCTTGAAGTACATTGTTCTCTACTGAACACCAGACAGACACATTTACCAGAAATAAACTTCACTCAGTGAAGCGTATAGACTAATAAGAGTGACTGGTTTGCTGCAGGTAGTGTATTTTTTTTGGCAAAGGCTAAAAAATTGTCCTTACAGATAATTTCAAAATATCCCTATTTTTGTAATCTTTTTGTCCTTAGGACTTTATCTACCAGTGATGATGTTGAGGACCGAGAGACTGAAAAAGGCCGTCTGGAAGAAGCTTATGAGAAATGTGACCGGGATTTGGATGAGCTCATTGTCCAGCACTACACCGAGCTCACCACTGCAATCCGCACGTACCAGAGCATCACAGAGCGCATCACCAACTCGCGCAACAAGATCAAACAGGTGAAAACTAACTTTGCATGTATTTCTATGTTTGCATCCGCTTGATAGCACGTACTCTGGGTACAAATCTGTGCAACTCCTCTATCTTTTTCCTTTCTGTCCTTTTATTGGTAGGGTAATGTTGTAAGCTCCCATTTTAACCTTTTATTTTAACCTTTTATTTCTCTCTCCTCTTTTCTAGCTACTTGCCAGCATTCTGAACTGAACTAAAAAATTAATTGAGAAAGCACTGTTACCCACTAATTCTGAACTAGCAATTTTCAAGTTGCTGTGTGGCGTGGCTAGGAGCGGACAATCCAGTCCTAATACAGTGCTCCCTGGCTGTGTCGTACTAGCAACGTGTTTTCCACAGGATCTCTCTGTTGTTTGTGAACACAAGTAATTAAAAAGCAAAACGAGAGGTGGATACGAAGCGCAAAGCTTTGCGGTGCCCCCTGTTCGTTTGTTGTCTGGGCATGTTGCTATCAGGTTTTTGAAGTCTGAAGGCTGCTAAGCTAACACCTCTCCATCTAATCTGGTCGTGTTTTGATACGTTGGCCTCCAGTCACCTCCTAAATAGTCTGAGTGATTCATCAGCTCGCTTGTCGCTCGGAGAATATGAATTTTGGTGCTATTTCCAAACTCAGTTCTGTTGTGTGAATGTACATGAACTCTGTGCCCTTGTATCTTTCTGTGTTTTCAGTGCTCACACTTCGGTAGCGTGCCAGTAAATAACTCTGGCACTCTTTGTTGTGGACTTGTTCCATCTGCTCTCTTCCTGCAGCGATAGATTAGTTCCTTGGACTCCTGTCCTATCTTTTACTTCCTGTGTAGTTTGCTATACCTAAACTTTGCAAACTAGGCACCAAATCTATTCTGTGGTTGTTTTTTTGGGGTTTTTTGGTTTTGTTTTGTTTTGTTTTGTTTTTTTTTCTTTTCCTGGCTCTCTGGAAGTCTCATCTTAAAACCTTTCACAGCAATGCTTTAGGACCAGTAGGCTTTTGCCCTTCTGGGACTATGTACTGACCCTTCTGGCTTTTAAAATTCGTTTAGCATTTTCAAAGAAAATGAGACCATTCTGATGCTTTCCAAGGCTAAGAGTTCATTCTAGGATTTATGTACAAAGCTCAGCACTTTGAAAGCAGAGATCAATTGCGCTAAAGTTGAAATAAACTGCAGCCAGTGGCCTATTTTCACATAGTATACTAAGCTTTGCAGAGGTCAAAACAAACATAGAGGGGTGTGACCTTTTGGTCCCGCCTAGAAGAATGACTGTAAGGGTGAAAGACCTTTTGATATTTAAGTTTTCTTATTAGTTTTGGTCAATATGTATTGAAGTAGCTTTGACCTAATCTCATGGGAGGCCCTAGATCTGGTTTGTCATCAATCTGTGTTACACTATCAGACTTTGTTTTGATGTTCCCCTCTGGTGGAAGGTGGATGAGCGCACAGGCGTTTACTTGCATTAGGAATTGTGGAAGTGATAGTCCAGATCCCTTTGTGTATCTACCTTTTTGTAGTCAATTCTTGTGTGAATTCCTGCTGGGAAAGGCTTGGTTTTGAATCTAGCTTTAGAGGTGTTACCAGTGTAAAACTGAATTATGAAGTAGAAACAATTGGGTCTACCGAAGGGAGGTTCGTTCTTAAAGATTTGCTGTTCACTCCTTCCCCTGCTCCCAAATGTAGATATAGTTGATATTCTTTCTTGCAGGGACAGGAGTAGGAATGTCTTGTGAGATTCCTTCTAGCCCCATGATTGTTTTGCTGACCTAATTTGGCTCTGTGTAACAGCAGTCCACTGATGATGGTGTGCTAGGTCAGTGAAACATTTTAAATTAAGGTATTGAACAGGGATTAAGTCTGAAATGAACTCTGTATGCATTTTAGTTTGCCTCTGCTTTTGCACCAAGTTATGACCCTCTTACATTAGCTTTTCTGTTGGCTGAGGATTTTTTTGTGTTATTCTTTTCAGAAGGACATTTCAGAGTACGATGTTGCTGCATTGAAATCTTACTCTCTTCTGACTCTGGATGGAGGCTGTTTTATGTAGCTATTGTAATTTACCATTTGTCTGTATTTTGGTCCGTCTGTGTGTTTCGCGTGGATTTTTTTTTTTTTTAAACTACCTTTAGATGGACAAGGTAGGAGAATGTGCAGCTGAAATGGGATTTCTGGAGTGCTTTGAAGGCTCATTATTTAAAAATAAATTGAAGGGCCTACTTCTGAGAGTCTCTCTTCATGTGTAATTCAGTGAGAGTTCAGCCTGAGAAAAGGTTGGACCCTAAGTATTCATAACTTATCACAAAAACAAGAGTAGTGTGAAAGCAATGTGTGAAGCTGTGTTGTTAATTGCTTCCACATTTTAATATGTATTATGGATTTGCATTATGCAAGAAAAGCTAGGTTATACTGACCTTACCAGAGGATACTGGGAGAACCTGAAAGCAGGGAATGCAGGCTGTGTGTTTGAGCAGAAAGAAGAGCGGAGAAGAAAAACTCTTGATGTTTCCTGAATGGGGTAGAATAGTAGAGACTTTGCCACTTAGAGAGGACGGCATGAAGCTGAAAACCAAACTGAATGGTCAATACCAAGCTGTTTCTCTGGGTGATGTAATGGCCTTGATAAGTAATAGATATCCTAAATTGAACTGTATCTTAACTGCGGTTTGTTCCGATGAATCCGTATTTCTTAAAAAGAAAAAAAAATACTGGTATTGCTTGAGGTATTAGGAAAATTCTTGTGCTCTTAGGTAGTCATGTTTCAACAAATGGACACCAAACTTGAAGAAAGGAGGAGACGTGCCAAAAGATTTAATAGGCAGATGGAAAATGTTTACAGCGGAAAAATTAGTAGTGGCTTATTTGCTTTCACTGAAAATTGGATCCTTGCTATATGCCAAAATACTGAATTGATTTTTTGGAAAACATGCAAATAAATCTTTGGTCATGATTGTAGGATCCTGCATTTTTTTCATGTTATGACTTGAGTTAAGTTTTCACTAGCGGTACAAAACTTGCACTAAAAAGCATTTGACTATGAAAGCAGTTCCGATTTGTATGTACTGTAAGTTTCCATTCAGCCAAAGGAATAACCAGAAATTTTAAGGAACTTGGATTTGGTTATAGTCTTGTGATATTTTTGGAATTTCTAATAAAGTAAATGTGGGAAAGGGCTGATCTGTGTTAGAAGCGCCAGTTACAGGGGCAGATTTAATTAATCTTTTGACATGTTGCTTCTAGGTGAAGGAGAATCTGCTGTCGTGCAAGATGCTGCTGCATTGCAAGCGGGATGAGTTGCGCAAGCTGTGGATTGAAGGGATTGAGCACAAACATGTCCTGAATTTGCTGGATGAGATAGAGAACATCAAGCAAGTGCCTCAGAAACTGGAACAGTGCATGGCCAGCAAGCACTACCTCAACGCAACAGACATGCTGGTAAGGTGTGGTACCTCGTGCTGGGCCAGTACCCACCAGAAACACGCTGGTCAGCTGTCTGACCGTCTGCAGGCAGCTCTGCTGTCTGTGTTAGTATTTGCTTTTTTTCCTGCTTAGTTTCTTCTTTTGTCATTTGCTGCTTTCTGGTATTGGCATTTCCATTTGGTTTTGTTTTGATCCTTCCTGACTGGACTTAGGGTCACAGTCTCCCATGCTGTTCGGTTAGCTCTTGTCTTTCAGAGCTGTCTTTACCTGTGTACTTGTCCTGATCCTGATACTTCTTTACCCATTTGATCTGCACATAGGATTTCATTCTGCTTTTGCAACCTGGTACTTTCTTTTAAAATTAATTTCCCTGACACCTGCCTGTATCATCATCTTTCTTTATATGTTATCAATTATTTCAAAGCCATTTTTGTTGTGGAAGAACTATCCTGTTTCTCTCCTATTTCATCTCCCACAATGCACTCACAACTTCGGTCATTATTCAGATGGGAGACACTCTTTCACCATTTAGGTGTGTTTGTCTCTCGTTATTTTCCTTTAGATCTTTTACCAGGACTCTCGATCTTTTCTACTTATTTCCAGCTCTTTTTTCATCTTTTTTTCCCTCCTTCCCTTCAAGTGTTTTTCTATACAGTTCCATCTCTTCCTCTTCAGTTCCATTTTACAAGCATACCTTTCAGTTCCAGTCTTGTGGTGGAGGTAGAAGTTTCCTGAACTTCTCTAATAACAATCTTTTTTTTTTCTTTTTCTTTTGTTTCTCAGCGTAACAAGCACACATCCTTACCAGGCTGCAGTCTTTTATTTCATGGAACTGTCTTTTACCAATAATTAAACACTTTACAAGGAACGTGATCCTTCCCCTCTACTCAGTGCTGACATGTGGAGTGCTGAGTCCAATTCTGGGCTCTCCAGTACAAGAGAGTGATGGAGTTACTGGATTGAGTCCAGGGAAGGGTCACAAAGATGATTAGGGGACAGGAGCATCTCACATATAAGGACAAGCTGAGAGCTGGGACTGCTTCACTTGGAGAAGAGAAACCTCAGGGAGATCTTATCAATGGTTATAAACGTCTGATGGGAGAGTGAAAAGAAAACAGAGCCAGACTTTTCTCAGTGGTGTCCAGAGAGGACAAGAGGCAATGGGCATGGATTGAAACATAGGAATTTATGTCTGAATATAGGAAAACACTTTTTTACTGTAAATATGGTTGAACACTGAAACAGGTTGCCCAGAGAAGTTGCGGAGTCTCCATCCATGGAAAATTTTCAAAACCAGACTGGATGTGGTCCTGGGCAGCCAGCTCTAGTTGACTGTGCTCGAGCAGGAGGGTGGATTAAATGTTCTCTAGAGGTCCCTTCCAACCTTAAGCAGTCTGTGATTCAAAAGTGAAGGCAAAAGAAGTATGTCTGATCGTATTCCTTTTCCTGTTTGCCAGAGAATGCCTTTAAGGAGACCTTTTCATTGCCTTCTTTTGTTACTGTTTTTTTTTCTGCTTTACTGTCCTTTGTATTTCTCTTAGCAGTGCCTCTTCACTTCTTTTTAATAAGTCATTATTCAACAGGATAAGGAGCTGGAAATCTTACTATTGTCACCCTGTATTTGTAGAGCCCAGACTTGAACTTTAATTTCCTTCTTTCCGTTTTATCTCATTTTACCTTAAGTATGCCTTTCTAAAACTTACCTTGTTCCCTCTGAAACATTTTCAACAGTTTGATGTCAGTCTCCTCATCCCTTTCTTTGGTGGCATGTGTAACCCTATCTGGATTTTCTTGTTGCTGTCACATCTTCTTGCCTGCTTTTGCTCTGCCATCACCTTCCTGTTGTTTCCCTGAGAAGTGTACCTGTAGTAAAGAAATAGTAACCTGCCTGCATTTGGAGCTTGTTCATAGACAAAAATCGCTGTAGGCTCCTTGGCTTTTGCCATCTTCTGTTAGCACTGCCTCTGCAAGACTGTGATGTTGTAATCACTCACTGGCTGCAGGATAATTCCTTTCTCTTTTTACATGATATGAATATTGTGTAAAATAATTACGAAACTGTCAGGGGTGCAGTGTGTACATAGATCTCTCTGTCCTTTTGTTTCATTCCTCAAGGTAAACAGATGCTCGTGGCTTATAAAAGGCCCAAAGTGATCTGACAAGGAGCATGTATCCCTCGCATTGAAATTGGAGCTCTGATTAATATTGTTGCCTGTAGCCTTGTGATATGTACAGTTGAAATTAGACCTTTGCAGTCGTCGTGTTAGGTTGATGCAAGCACTCTAATGGCATAATTTCTGGTTGCTGCATCGCACTTCTGCAGTCTGTTCTTTGTATTCCACTCACATTAATTGAAGTAATTTTGCCACTGAAGCGTGTTTCAAACCTCTGCATTTAAATTGAAATTTTAATTCCCTTATTGTTTGGAAAAGACTGCTGAAGATGGCTTGTTACAGGTTTCATTATCACTCAAAACTCTCCAGCTGCTGGTTCTAATGTGCAATGACTGAGTAATGCTGGGAAGAATTGTTAATAAAAGAATGGCAGCTTTTCCCAGTAGTATGAACACAATGCAAAGGTATTTTGTGACAGCTTACATTTATATGAAGTTAAAAATTTTAAGTGGCAGCTTTTTTGTTTCTGATTCTGTATCCATCTAGAGTAGCACAGATGAGCTTCAAATATCACATATTCCCATTCTGTGTTCCTACAACATCTTGGTAATACGCACTCTGGTGAGCAGAGCCGGTAGGGTCAGGTTTGCTGTTCTGTAATTGCTCCTTACACAGCTTGCGTTAAAACTGGAGAATCCCAGGTTGGAAGGGACCTCCAGGATCATCTGATCCAACCTTTCTTGGGAAAAGCAGGGTCTAGACAAGATGGCCCAGCACCCTGTCCAGTTGAATCTTGAAAGTGTCCAATGATGGGGAATCCACCACTTCCCTGGGAGATTATTCCAACGGCTGATTGTTCTCAATGTGAAAAATTTTCCTTTTGCGTCCAATCAGAGTCTCCCCAGGAGTAACTTGTACCCATGACCCCTTGTCTTTTCCCTGCGACTCCTTGTAAAAAGGGAGTCTCCATCTTCTTTGTAGCCACCCTTTAAATACTGGAACTAGAACGAATTATGAAGCTTTGGAGAAATCAGGAGGGTCCGGAACAGATAGAACTCCTGTTTGAGATCAGATACATTTCAGTTATTTTCAAGTTCTGTGTATACCTTTTTAAAGTATGAGTTTGTATGGTTTTCTGTAAAGGATCTGTTTTTTCACACACTGAACTGCTAAAATTAATGTTCACTTTTATGTGGCAATTGAGTGCACGTGCACGGATATGTGTGTATTTTCTGTTCAACGTAAAACATAAAAAGGAGGCTGCGGGGAGACCTTACTGCTCTCTACAACGCCCTGAAAGGAGGTTGTAGCAAGGTGGGGGTCGGTCTCTTCTCCCCAGTAACAAGGACAAGAAGAAACAGGTTCAAGTTGCGCCAGGGGAGGTTTAGATTGGATATTAGGAGAAATTTCTTCATGGAAAGGGTTGCCAAGCATTGGACCAGGCTGCCCAGGGAAGGGGTGAAGTCACTATCCCTGGAGGTGTTTAAAAGCCGGGCGGACGTGGTGCTGAGGGACATGGTTGAGTGGTAGACTTGGCAGTGCTAGGTCTGCGGTTGATGATCGTGAAAGTCTCTTCCAACCTAAATGATTCTGTGACCAGGTGCTGAGGGGGGAATTCTGATCCAGAGGGAGCTTCCTAAGGAAAGGCAGTGCGCAGTCTCCAAAAGGGAGAGCAGCGGAGCTGGTGGCAGAGGCAAGTTGAGGTTGGGGACGTAGCTAGCAGCTTGGCCTGGAAGCGTGATCTTGATTGCCGGAAGGCAGGAACTGAAATTCTTCTGGCAGAGATGTTTTAGATGGGCTACACAACACTATAGCCAAGCCAGCACTCGAAGCAGAGGGCACGTGGCAGGATGGGCAGCAGTGGGGAAGGACAGAAGGATTCTTGCTTGGAGGAAGCAGTTCCGTGTCTAGTCTCCCCCCCGGCACTGGGCTGTGTATTGAAGGGCAGTACGCTCTGCCTAGCAGTTACTTAATTAACTCAAGTATTGTAGAGGTCTGTGGTGTTGATCTAATTGTTCTGGCTCTAATGTTGACCCATGAGGTACCCATAGGGAGAAATTAATATTTTCCGTTTGTTTAAATAATCTAAGTGATGAAATGCCAAAAACAGTTGAAGTAAGAAATGTTGTTGAATCAAGTAATTAAAGGTCGTATGATAATATGATTAAATGAAAATTGCTTAGGCTACTTTCTTTGCATTTCCTGGCTTTTATGTGTCTAGCTTTGCAATTTTAATGAACTAATACCACTTTGTCAAAGTATATAGAGTTTTTAAAAAAATCTCTTCATTCCAATAGACCACGAAACACTCTGAACATGGTTTATTAGTGCGGGAGTACAGTTCCTTTGGGGTGGGATTTTGTCAGGTAAAGAAACACCATGAAACTGCAGAAACACGTCCATAGGATCGGAGTGAGGATAACTGCTATTTCCAGTTGAGATTTTTTTTGTTAGGAGGAGGACAAGAAGGAAGAAGGAAGGACGTATGGAGCCCTCTGACAAGTCTTCACTTAAGTTTAACTTCGCGCTTGTGTTACAGAGCTAGGAACTGACGTGTATGTGTGTTTTACTCATGAGCACGTCTTTCTCCTTTACCCTGCGTGTCTTTGTCCCAAGAAATACAAAGCTGAAGTGACAGTCATTTGTTTCTCAAGAAATAGGCCAAGGAACACTGCAACACCCACTTCTCTTTCTTTTTCAATGTTAAGGACTTCTGTTTCAGTTTCCTTGTGTCAGGGAGAGAATAATACATGTCTCCTGCTCCGCTTTCTGAAGTGAGTAATAGCATCAGGCTTTTCTCAGAGCTGACCACGTCCTCACTGCAAATTTGCATTGTTGCCGGTTTGTTCAGTTTCCAGAGTGGAGCTGGTGGCTGTTATTGTTGCCTTCAATTAAATATCCGTGGCGCAGCACCCAGCTGTACAGGAGAGGAGATTGCTTTGCAGGTAAATTAGGTCATTTTCAGTTGTGCTGATGCAGCGTAGTTCAAGCATACCGAGTTCACCACCGGCATCCTTACGATGCATTAAATGTATTTTTGCTCAGCTCCATAGACTGTAAGATCTGTGTTGGGTTATTTTTTTTGAATTTGATTGTTGTGAAATCCTTTGTATCAGGAACGTACCAGTCTGAACTAGGAATGCTGACCAGCTCCGTTGTCTGCATGCCAAAGCATTTTACAAAAAAATATTTGGTGGTGTGTGTTGTTTTTTTTTTTTTTTTTTAACTGCCAGGCTTTACGACACAGCTGGGCTACTTAGCGGGTGAGAACATGGTTGGAAGTTGAAGACGTTTTAATAAATGGAAATGCAAAAATGATCATACAGCTGCTGAGGCAGTCAGAAGGGAGAGGGAGGTGGCACAGGATAAGGAAATAGAGGAGAGACTAACCCCCGGGTAAGATATTTTGGAGAACAGTGTACAAGGACAAGGAACTTGTGGACTTCCCTGATGCGGGAATTGGGAGTCAAATAAGGAGCTTGAAGTATTGAAATGTTTTCTCAGAAGCAAAGAGAGGGTATTGCTCTGTGTGTGTATACACATGCACATATTTGGTGGCTTCTTGCTCATCCCATAATGAATGTGTCCTACTCAATAACTGTGTCCCCTACCTTTCTATGCACTCCGTGTTAATCCTCTACAAAGGCATTTAGAGTCATTAACATCTTCCCAGAAAACATTGGATGTTTGTCGCCATGGGCATGATTTTTGAGGAGTTTTCATTTTTGTTACTTGAATGTAGCTGCTACCTGTGGCTTTCCTCAGCTTAGTAGAAGTCGAGTCTTTCAGTTCAAAGTCCCATGTAGTGAGCAGACTTCTTAGACTCTAAGTAGTCTGGAATAATGAAATAAATAAAAAAAAAAAATTGTAACGCAGTTCTCAGTATGCATTTTATTTACTGTCTGCCTTTCGACTGGAACAATGAAAATCAATAAAAACAATCTTTCATTTTGTTTCTGCATTTCTTACTGCAGAGCTGGGATTCGGGTACTGCTGTGGAACAGTTTTGTATTTTGGAATTAACGCCATAACTTTTGTTACTTTGGGATTGTATAGAAATACTTCTGTTACAAAATTTAAATTTTGGCCCTGCTTGAAACTCTCTTTCTTCTGAATTACAAAACCAGTATAGTTTCCCAGTACTTCTTGCCTTGAAGGCTTTTGCCAGCTGACATTGTATCTTCTCATTGTTGACCTTACGGATTACAAAGAAGCCTTTTAGAAAACAGTTGTGAGCTGACATCTCAAGGGTTGTATCTCATTTCAGATTACCTACGGAGGCGTCTAGGTGTTTATGCTTAAAGGAACTGTTTCGTATTGGTTTTTAATGATTGGCAAACCTCGTATTTTCTGTCAGCTGCATGGTTGAGGTACGGATGAGCAAGAAGGCAGCTTTGTTTTTATTAACTTGATGTATGTTCTAGTGATTCGCACGTAAGCGTGGAAATCATGAGCCGCCTTCTGTCTGCTGCTCATTCATTTGAAATGCGGTACCTTTACTCAGGTGCTGGGACTTACTAATATTATTTGTCTGCCTTCAAGGAGCATTGTACAGCTTAAGTAATTAAGTTTGGTAGAGTACTTCTAAGTTCCTTATATGAGAAGCATTGGTGCTATGTATTGTTAAAACATTTTTTACCTCTTTTCTATATCTTTCTGGGGTTTTTTCTTTTTTTCTCTTTACATTCTGTTTTCTGATCTGTGATTTTCTTCTGAATTTGTTTTTGTTTTTTTTTAAATAAACTTGCTAGGCTAGTTCTAAAGACATTAGAACGTGGAGACTTTCTTTCCCTTTGAAACATCTTATAATTTTTTCCCTCAGTATACTTATCAATAACTTTATCTCCTTTTTATCCTTTAATTTCCATTATCTGAGGCAGTCTATTGCGTTAAACTGTTAGTGCCTAATACTGCTTCATTTGCATTGACACGTGCTTGACCTCAGCCCCTCCGCTCTTAGTTAATGCACCAACAAGCATTGATATCTCTCTAGAGTATTATCGTGTGGCTGTTAGCTCTACTAATAACAACCATTCATTGAAGCTGATGAAAGTTTATTAAATAAGAAAACACGCTGTAATGAAGGTGGAGTAGAGGTGTCTAGCGTCTTTTTATGGTGAAAGTAAGCCGCAGCTACACGACCAGACACCGTCCTTAATGAAAGGCAGAGGCATCTGTAACGTTACGATGTATGCTTTTGGGAACGGGTGTTTCTGAACGTTAAATTTAATCCTTCCTAATTATAGCGTAGATGCAGCGATGAGAAGTTCTTTGCTTAAGGCAATTGCTCTTGCCATTTATGATGCATCCTTTCTTGGGAGTGCTCTCCCAACAGCTTGAGAGTTTTGTGGCTGAGTTTACATTTGCTTGTTTTTAACTTACAAACCTAGCCGTATTACACACCTTCAGGTTAATATTTCTGTTGCTATTTTTGCTGTTGGTAATTTTTATTATTAAGGCATGATATGGACTTTATTCTGTGAGTCATTTACCTTTTTATCACTTCATCTATGAATACAGCTGGTGTTTTTCCAGCAATCGCTGATCTTTCCATGAATTCTTTTTTAAACTCTGGATTGGACAGACATAATTCTGTCCATAGTAAAGTATTGGAACAGATACCAAGAGAAATTGTTGAAGATAGATTGGGTCATGGGACAGTATAAAATGATCTAGATAAATCTGATTGTATTTTTAAAAATGCAACTTTCAAGCTAGTGAATAGTGGGCGAGAAGGTGTAATAAATTTAGTTTTTAGTAAAGCATTTGAAACATCTGTGGTGAGTTTAACCCAGAAGTTTTCCGCTATGGTAAACTGATTTATGTCTGGTAAAGTTGGTATAATGCTACCAAGTAACCTTCAGAATGGTGTGATGGATGAACCATTGTCATGTAGACCTAGAGGAAGACTTATGCTGAACAGCTTGTACATGAGGAAGTATGGACAGTGTGCCTGTTTCAGGAGGAGGCAGTGGTGGTCTTACGCTACAGTTTACTAGTCCCTTTTATGAATTTATGAATTCTGTAATTAAAAAAGTGTGAGTAAATGAATAGGTGAGGAGCTAATTGAAAGGAGTTAAAGATTCCTTTAACAACAGAGATATGGGACACGGGGGGTGTAAGGAATTTTAAATGTCATCTTGAAGACAGCAACAGGATCAATTTGGGAAACTGCAGGTTTGCATTGAAAGGAGAATCCTGATGTTTTACTTTAATGCATTAGTATCTCATTGTTTTATACATCATTCATCTAGAGAGAAGACTTTTGGGACAGAGATAGGCCTGAAAAAACACTTTTTTCTTAATGGCAATTAAGACTAAATGAGGATACATTAAATCAAGAGTGAAAAAAAATTATGGAAGGAAAAGGCTTTTTTATTATTTTTGCTGCCTTCACAATACCTACAAGTGTATTGCTAGTCAGGGCAGTGCTCCAGCGAGACTGAATACAAATGTGTGTACAAGGTCAGACCAGAGGTGGTCTTCGGCCAGTACTGTGTCTGATGTGAGTGAGGACAGCACAAGCAATAACAATCCTTTCCCAAAACGCTCTGAGCTTCCAGCACTTGGCAATATGCAGCTTTTGATGGAAAAGCTGGTGTCTTTTGTGTTGAATAGCACTGAATAGGCGTTTCTTCTTTGAATTTGTCCCTGTCGCTTTTTGCACCAGTTTCAACTTTTGGCTTCCACGCTCTCCTTTGGCAGTGGGTTCTGAGCTGAGCTGTCTGACCCGCTTCTTGTAGAGGGTACTGAATCTTTGCTTTACTAATTTCATCTGATTGCCCAGGAGCTACTGAGGATCTGAGACACACAACTGTCGCAGGTACTGGGGCAATACGTGTCCCATCTCCATCAAGTTGTCACTCTCATGGAAGAAGTCTCGGGCAGTTCTGTGATGCTGATAGACTTTCCCATTTCGGGGAAGTCGTTTGACCATACTCTTGTTGAAATTGCTCGTGGTTTGTGTTAAAGTCCAAGTGAGCAGTTGAATAATCCTTTTTCGTGGTTTTTAACCAATCTGTTCCTTGAGCACTGCTGCTGGTTTCAGCACTTTATTACTAGAAAGACATTGATGAATTACAGCAAGTGGGGGAGGAAGTAGAATGATTGATGGGTGACAGGACTAAGGCAAATTCGAAAGAATTAAATTTATGTAGCTGGAGTAAAGGACAGCAAGTGAGGAACATAATTTTATAAGTATTTTAAAGTTTGCAGAGGAAAACAGTAAGGTTGGGTCATTGCTGTTTAAACACTTAAGACAGATAAAGGACATTTGCGCTTTGTGTTAATGTATTTGTAACAGGTTTGCTTTGATGTTTTCACAAAGTCGGAGCAGTAGTCTTATTGGCAAGAGATACAAAAGTGCTGTAGTGGTAGGGAAATGGCTGTGTCATCTAATAGACCTCCTCCGTACTTGTAACTGATAACGTAGAAATTTCTTTTTTTTTTTTGGTGGGGGGAAGGGGGGAGGTAAGACTAGATTGGATGACTGATTTAGAAAGCTAGATTGTGGAATTTGGCTTGCTGCAATTTGATTCTCTGGAAAACACTCTTTGCTCTGTTAAAGCATTAAAAAAAGAATTGTGTTACTCCTTAGCCTTCATATGTACTTTCTTACTGTCGGGCATGGTGCCGTACAACAGCTGTTTCTTGCCTCCTTTTGTAGAAGTGGCTTCATTTTGGTAATGTTGATGACTGTGCTGGTGGGAATCTTAATATAAGGTGCTGTGTTTAAGAGAAAACAAACTTCACAAACAAAAAGTAACCCTTTTACCCTGTTCTTATACATACGTTTTCCCTGTCCTTCGCCCATCAAATAAGCTTACGCTGACTGCTTATTTCAGGATGAGCTGTTTTCTTGCAACCTGAGCGCTTTTTGTGTGTGTGTAGCTCAGAATCTTTCAAACTAATCTTTCAAACTTCTCCTCCTTTCTGCTTCAGTCATCTGCATCAGTCTCTCCCTTTGTGCATCATTTGGTCAGCAAATCCTTTATGTTAAGAAGGGGAGTGACCTCAGCGATTTCCAAAATATTGCAAAAGAATCATCTTCATTAGTCCTCACTCTTTTATAGTTCTTTGTTTGCTTTTAGCTTGTTAATTCTTACAAAATTTTTAAAGGTGAACAAAATTGGTAGCAATTTCTTCCATCATCTTAATATCCAGTATGTTAGTCAACACTCGGTACTGTTCATCATCAGTGTTTTACAGCTACTCATTAATCCTCACATCCTGTGTACCTTTTCTCCTTTTCCTGTTTTTAAGGGGAAGGAGGCAGTGACAGTCAGGAATAGCTATCTCTGATCTGTGTGCCCTTCATGTTTTCCATGCTTTTTAGCTAGCAACGGCCTGCTTTGGGATCACCCGGGTGTCAGCTCTAAGTTCAGAGTCATCTTAACTAGCTCACGTTCACTGGTTTATCTTGGTATCAGTTCACACTACGCTGTACACTGGTCTGTGGCAGTTTGGTAGCAGACAATTCCCAATCTTTGGATTGCAGCTTGGATGCAAGTTTGCCATGTGTCCCATTATTTGGATGTCCCACCCTCAAAGGTAGTAACTTTTCAGCTTCATCTTGATTCACCTTGCAACCAAAATAGTGAACAGATTTACAGACAAAATACAGACATACTTGATAAGACTTACGTCAAGCTTCTAATTAAAAAATATAAATGCAGTTTAAAAGCAGGCTTAATCAGTTACTCATTACATGTTCCAGCAGTGAAGGTTCAAAGTACTTGGCAGTCTTGTGCTTTCTTGATGTTAGTGCATTCCACAAGGATGATGAATGGTCTGGGACACGTGTCCTATGAGGAAAGGCTGGGACTGCTCAGCCTGGAGAAGAAAAGGCTCAAGAGGGATCTTGGTGATAGGACGAGGGGTAACGGTTTTAAACTGGAAGAGGGGCGATTTAGATTAGATATTAGGAAGAAATTCTTGACTGTGAGGGTGGTGAGACACTGGCCCAGGTTGCCCAGAGCAGCTGTGGCTGCCCCATCCCTGGAGGTGTTCAAGGCCAGGTTGGACAGGGCTTGGAGCAACCTGGTCTAGTGGGAGGTGTCCCTGCCCATGGCAGAGGGGTTGGAACTAGGTGAGCTTTAAGGTCCCTTCCAACCCAAACCATTCTATGAATGAGTATGAATACGTGAAAGGAGGGTATGAAGAAGACAGAGCCGGGCTCTGTTCAGTGGTGCCCAGTAACAGGACCAGAGGCAACGGGCCCAAACTGAAACACAGGAGGTTCCCTCTGAACATCAGGAAATGCTTTTTTACTGTGAGGGTGACCGAGCACTGGCCCAGGTTGCCCAGGGGGGGTTGTGGCATCTCCGTCCTTGGAGATACTCCAAAGCCATCTGGATGTGGTCCTGGGCAACTGGCTGTAGGTGGCCCTGCTTGAGCAGGGAGGTTGGACCCGATATCCCTGCCAACCTCAACTATTCTGTGACACTGTGATTCTCTCCATCATCCAAGGAAAATGTGGGAATTTTGCAGGCAAAACAGCCTCGACTTTGGGAACTCTTGCTTAATTTATTGCTAGTTAACACAAACTTCTCATCAGTGATTTGGGTTTTGAGGTGGGGAAAAAAAGAGAACACAATAAAAAAATAATCACATAAGTAAACATGTTTTCTCACTCTTCTCCAGGTGCAATTTAAGTCCAACACCTTTACTCCCCTCCCTTTTCTCAACTTATTTTTTCCATGGCTTATGCTCCATCTGTCGCAGTTCCTCTGATGAGACGATGTATGGCACAGATAGTCACTGTCATCTGTAAAGGTTTCTTCCTGCTACTCTGCTCCTTTCTGGTATCCTCTGCAGCACTTTGGTTCTTCAGGTTTTCCTCTGCTACGCTTTTCCACAAACTTCAGTCCTTTTGAGGGTATCCCTGCTCCAGCATGAGTCAGCCCCATGCCACAGTCCCTCAGAGTGGTCCCCCTCCAAGACTGTGTCTCCAGCTGCTTGCAGTTGCTGGTTTCTTTAAATATGTTGGATTTGGGGTGCCACATGCCACCCTAAATCAGAACAACCCGCTGGAAAACTCCTTGTCATGTGTAATTCAGCATCCCTCAGATACGTTTGTGGTGTTAGAAGGCTGGAGGATCAGTTCTCTAATGCCTCATCTGCTCTCAAATTTATCATGTTAAATCTTTTGAATAGAGACCCATCACTTGTAGGTTTCCTGCCTTTTTGCCCAGTGCGGAGTCCCAACAGCTGGAGTGTGAGTACCCTGTTGTTTCTTCAGCAAACTTTTCAGGTTAGATGCTTATCTCGCGCAAGTCAGGTGCGTATTGAATTCCATGAACTGCTTGTTTAGATCTGGCTACGCACATTTAAGGTGGTTTTTTTGGTTTTTTTTGGTTTTTTTTTTTTCCCCCAGTCATTTTCCTTTCCTGTACCTTTTGAAAGTGAGTTCCTTGTAAAAGCAGTAGATCAATTCTTCTCCTTTTAAATGTCAGCATTGTCTTTATTCATCCAGCAAGGCAGCTGCAGCCTTCTAGGTTGCTGCTGTTTATTTGCTGTTTTATTCAGAGGTTCAGCTTTTTTCCTTTTGTCATACTGCTTTGTGTATGAGTTGACTTTTTTTTTTTTTGCTTCAAATTTTGACCTACCACATTGTTTTCCTTTAACCTTTGTCAGTTGTTTGTTCATGTTTTCCTATCTGTTGTCTGAACTCAGAATAGGCTGGTATCCCAGACGGAAAGCATTTGGTTTTCGAGTTTGAACAACCATTATTCTGTTGGTTCCCCCCCCCGCCCCCAAAGAAACACCTAGTTGAGGCTTTCATTTTGTTTCTGCTCATAGACTTCCAGCACTGTGGAGGTCTCGAGTTAAAAGAAAAAAATCCTGTATTTTCACATCTATTTTACAGTGCTTTTTGGAAAATTAAAATGCTGTTGAAAAACCTTTTAAAGGAATGTGTAGGTTTAACTGCAAGCAGATTGGAAAACTTTGGCCCAAGTCAGGAAAGAAAGAAGCATTTTAACAAATATCTTGCTAGTACTTAGGTTCTAGTTTGTTGTAAAACGCTAAATTAAAACCTTCCAAATTGGATGTTATGATAGGCAAATGTTTAGCTACGTTTTCTTTTTAAGGCAATTAAGCCCTACTATAAACTGACTGTGACCTTTAAACAAGCTGCATAATGCTTCTGGTGCCAGGGTTATTTTCTATAAACTTGTGATTTTTAGCTCGTACAAAGCAGAGCTCTTTTTTCAGGCTTATTTTACTGATGCTTTTTTTCTAAAGGGTCACTACTTATTATTATTATTACCTACAGTAATAAGTATATTTTAACATCAGAAATAGCTGTCAGATTATCTAAGTCAAAATCTGTTGTTATCCAGGCCAATATTTTAATTTTTATTTTACTAAATAGAGTTCTTTTGTATTTACTTAAGTGTGGCTTTTGATGGGAGAGACAAACTTCTTTCAGAGTTTAAAAAAAAAAAAAAAAAAAAGTGGTGGTGGGGATTTCCTAGCATTTCTTTTGGTACTATTTGCTGATGCTAAATCAGCTTTTTAAAGAAGAGTAACATGATGTTTGTCTGTTGATTCACCTTCCAGCTGTTTTCTCTTGCTGCAGCTCTTCTCTGTCCCCCAGCCCCCGCCAAAAGAAAAATGTTGGGGAGCTCTTACCTATAATTATCTTTGTGTCCAGGTGCTCAATCACTGTGCCATTATCTACCCCCAGCCTCCCACCCTCAGAAAAAAAAATAATCATTTATTCATTTCCATTTAGCTAAGCCAGGCAGGTGTAAGAAAGAGACTTGAAGGACTCTCAGGTGCTTTTTCTGGACCCTTGAACCACTTGTAGTTCTCTACATCTAATTTTCACGTTCTCTGAAAAGGGCTGCTATTCCATTACCAGTCTTAACTAGAGTCTTGTAGTGATAACTCTTCCCCTCTGTATACAATTCTGCATCTATTAGTCCTTTTGTTAGTATGAATAGAGCACAGTAGGTAATAGGAGTATTAAAAGCCAGGTAACTACCTGGGAAATCTAGTCGAAGCTGACGGGAGAAAAGAAAGGGAAGAAAATCTAATTAAATGTGATACCGTTTCATGTTTTACAGCATCTTTAATCTTCCTTATCCAACACACCTACCGCAGCGAGGGTAAAGAACAGAAAGCAGGGGTGGTGTATGAATTGCACCCTCAGATCATTGTATGTGCAGGGCAGCAATGACAGGGAAAACAAGGTTCAGTTCCCTCACTCACGTTTTGGATAACGCAGTATTGTGCTGAATCACACGGTGTCCCATTACTTGGATGTCCCACTCCTGTATTTCTGGAGCATGTCCAGAGAAGGGCAATGAAGCTGGTCTGGAGCACAAGTCTTGTGAGGAGCAGCTGAGGGAACTGGGGTTGTTCAGCCTGGAGAAGAGGAGGCTGAGGGGAGACCTTCTCGCTCTCTACAGCTCCCTGAAAGGAAGTTGTAGGGAGGTGGGGGTCAGTCTCTTCTCCTAAGCAACAAGCGATAAGACAAAAGGAAATGGCCTCAAGTTGTGCCAGGGGAAGCTTAGATTGGATATTAGGAAAAATTTCTTCACGGAAAGGGTTGTCAAGCATTGGACCAGGCTGCCCAGGGAAGTGATGGAGTCACCATCCTTGGAGGTATTTAAAAGATGTGTAGACGTGGTGCTGAGGACATGGTTTAGTGGTGGTTTTGGCAGAGTTAGGTTGATGGTTGGATTTGATGATCCTAAAGGTCCCTTCCAACCTGGGTGATTCTATGATTCTGTTTGCAGGATTGTAGCCAGCAGATCAAGGTAAGTGACTATGCAGTTGTGAGGCTGCATCTGGAGTACTATGTCCAGTTTTGGGGGTCCCTCTGCAAGAAAAGTACATACCTTGTCTTGTATGGGAGAGGAAACGCATGGGAGTGAGTCCGTCCTGTGGAGGACCCCCAGGGTGGCTGGGGGTTAGAAGCACACAAGGTATAACAACATGCTGCAGTAATCGGGTTTGCTCAGCCTGCAGAAAAGTGGTTGGTTGCTGTCTGTGACCATCTAAAAGAGCTAGAGGAAAATGGAGCCAGGCTCCTCTCCGAAGTGCACAAACGAGAGGCAACCATCACCGATTTCTGTGGGAGAAATTGGCTGGACCTACTCAATGAGAGGGCTTAAGCACCAGGAGCATGAGACCGGAGAGACTGCAAGTCTCCACGCTTGCAGATTTTAGTTAGTTAGATCAGCAGCCTAATGCAACGTTGAAGTTAGGTCTGCTTTGAGCAGGGGGTTGGACTCGAAACCTCCGGAGGTCTCTTCCGAGCTGGGTCAGTATATTATTCTAGCAACGCTACGGATGGTGATTCCTGACTTCCAGAATTCTTTGACTTGTCTACAGACAATCTTGAAGTCTGTGCTTGCTGCCGTTCCACGGCAGCATTTACTCAGCGACCACACTGTGCTTCGGAGCTACTATAATTATTTCTCATCCTCGTGTATGGGGATTGTGCGGTTGTGTGTTTGAGATCACTCTTTGGTGGGTGTGGATAGCCTTTGGCCTCACCACTATCCTTAATGGCAGGTGCCACTTAAGGTGGCTCAAATGCCTTTTAATTTTGATGTACAACAAGCTCTGTACAGCAGAGAGGAATTGGGTAGAGGACAGCAGCCAGAGAAGATGGGTCGTTCTAGCAATGGACAAGAGGATGGTTTGTACTACTTCTCTAAACGTAGACTTGTTTAATTTTCCAGCAGCCCTTCTTTTGAAGTGAACGTTCAAAATGCTGCTGGTGAACTGAAAAAAAAATCTGCAACTTGCCATAATGTACTGAAAATATTAAAACTGATGTGGAAATATTGTAGCTTGTAAGGTTTTTCTGTTCTTAATTGTTCACAGTAATAAAATTAAAATCCTAATAAGTGATGCAGATAATTAGAAGCGAAGGGCTTCTGCCTGTCTGAGGACTCCAGGTAACTTTGTAATAAATGAGTGGAAAAATCATAGATACAATTTAAATACAAGATCCTTTTTTTTTTTTTTTTTTTTTTTTTTTTTTTTAATTTAGTATTCAAGAGAGGGAGACAGTTGACTTTTAAAATGTGAAAAGCTTCTTATGTTTAGTAATGGTGCTAGCCATATAAATCCTTTCAACCCCAACACTTAGGTGTCTTTCTAGAACGCACCTTTTGTTCTCGCTTTTGTTCTTTGTACCATAAGCAGAGGAGCAGCATCTGCAGTAAAAAGTAGAAATCCAAAAATAAGGGGATTTCTCCTAAATTAAGGTTCCCTAACTGGTGGAATCACTGCTAACTTGAGGAACAGCAATACTTTTTTGCAGAGCAGTGTTTGTGTTGTACGCTGACCTGTTACTGCTTTGTGCCTGTCTCCCGCTCATCTATCTCCTTTTGCATATCAGGGTTTGAAATGAGAAAAGGTTAAGAGCAACTAGTCGAAATGATATGCCCAAGTTGAGTGATGAGTTGATGATACAACAGTAAATAAATCTCAATGGTTTTCAAAGTTGAAAGTATTTTTATCGTACATTCGGGTCTCTTGCATAATACAAGTGATGCTGTGTTACTAGCTGAGTGGGGGCATAAAATTCTGGTCTTGATTTAAACTTTGCCAATGATAGACATAGTCCCCGTTATGAATGCAGTTTTAAAAAGTCTTCTTTCTTTCTTGTCTTGATCTCATTGCTCTTCTTATTTCTCTTGGCTGCACGTGGCTGTGCTCTCGGCTGACCCACCATGGTGATTTTCCAAGTCCTTGTGTAACCTCACTGGTTCTCAGGATAGTTGATCGTCTTGTTAACGTAGCCTAGACGGATACTTGGACTTCAAATAAAGCCAGTTGTAAACTACTTCTGCTTGCGTTTCCAAGTAGTCAACAGAGCTGTTGTCATTATTACTGCTCTTCCTATTCACTTTCTGCTTCCCCTTCTTTTCCATCCATCTCTGTAACTCTTAATCTCCTCGCTTCTGGAGAACAAAGCCTTTGTGACGACAGTGGTTATTTGCTGAAAATGAGTTTTAAGGACTGATCCTTCCCAGGATAGTTGGGTGAAACACAAGCTCGTCGAGGTTTTTCTCATAACAGTTCCATTGTTAGATCCATCTGGAGTGTATTTTTAATTTTGTGCATTCTTTGTAGACATCTTTGCACTCTTTTAGTTGCTTCTGCTACCGTTCTGTGGTAGGTTACCCAGCGCACAAATTAGGCAAATGTTTTAATCTCGTATTTTGAAATATAATCTGGGGTGCTGCTTTATAGCTTGCTTGTTGCCAGGATCATCTTTTTTTTGTAAGTAAAACTACAGGAGGGAAAAATTTTTGGTTGTTTTTTTTTTTTTTTTTTTCTTTTTTTCTTTTACCGTAATACTTGTTGGCACCTAAACCAATTGGAGACCTTACCTTGACTTCCATGAGCTTGAGTTGAGTTTGTAGTTAGTTTCAAGACCCAAACTGCTCTGAACATTAAAGCTTTTCTCTTGTGCTCTGGTGGTAATGGGAGGTGAATTATTGGAAGAGAAAAGAGCTTTCCTGGAGTGGGGCTGCCTTAACTTAAAAGGCTCTGAGTGCGCGTAACGTTGAAACTTGCCTGTGTTATTCAGCTGTAGAGTTCAGTCCCTGGGAACGGGGCATTTATCAAGGACAGAACTTCCAGCTTGTCTGCAAATAGGAAGCGTCAGAAAGGCCACCGAAAAACCCCGAACAACCAGCTTTTTGCAGAAGAAGAAAGTTCAGTGCATAACAATATGGGGTTTTGGTTTTGTTGGGTTTTTGGTGGTGGTTTTTTTGTTTTATTTTGTTTTTTTTTTTACAGTACAATAAATGATCGACTGTTCCATTTGTTTCTTAAAATATGTGTTTGAGAGCTGTATGTTGGTCTTAATAACTAGTTTTGAGAATAACTAACTCTTTAGGAACTGGGAAGATAAAAATAGAACCGAATGATCTGAGTGGAAAGCTTGAAATTTCTGTTGCTTGTGTTTTCGATAATACTTTTCCTGAATGTCTTGGAACGTTTTTAATGTCATTTGCCTGCTTGCTTTCAGTTCTTCCCTCGCTGCATTTTCATCTCTCAGCTTCTCAGTTTGACAAATGTTGTTCCTGATCTTGTTCTTGCTTTGGTGAAATCGCTGACAGCTTTCAGGGCAGGGATGAATGCCTGCAACTCCCCTGAAGTGACTGGGGGGGGAGGTTAAAGCGCCTTTCGAATTGGGAAATTTGGGGTACGTCTCTACCTGCCAAAGGAGGAAGATAAAAATTAGCACTTAGGCTTCTGCCAAAGGTTTCCAAGCTGTGTCTGCATGCCTGCTGAGCCGTCTCTAGTTGTATGTACTGTGGCCTGCCAGCTTTTTGGGGAGAAGCAAATTTAGGTTTTTTTGCTTCATCTGGGGTGTGGTTTTGTGATGTGTTATGGCCAAACTTAAAAAACCTGGTCACAAATAGATCCTGGGAAGAAGGAGGATGGATAGTGCTTTGTGTCAAGTGATAGAACCGCATAAATGCCGTTGAAATTGCAGCGTTGATGGGCTTAGGAGGAGCCTGTTCAGTCCTCTGTGATTAATACTGTGACACAAATTCTTTCTCAAGACTGAGCTCTGGCCTAAAGACTGGCAGCAAGGGCACGCGCTCACCATCCACGCGGAGAAGAGAAATTCCTAGTCAGGGGCTTCTTGGCAAAGTTTTTCAGGAGGGAGGAAAAAGTGCAGCTTCCTTTTAGAAACTACTCTTAATTTAAAAAGCCCGACTGCCCCAAAGCCCTTTCAGGGTCGTTCTTGACTTGGAGGCAAGCAAAGTAATACGTTGTTGATAAATGTTTTCTCAGTATATTTAATATTTACTGGTATTAAGGGACCGGACCTTAGCTTGGCTGCCTCCTTACTGCATCTCTTTGCTTTTCATTTTTAATGTTTAGCTGACAGGTTCGCTATAAACTCAAATCCTGAAGTGCAAGCAAATGTCTTACTTCACTAAGAGTATCTTCAGTTATTAGGGAATTATTTTTTTTTTTTCCCGAATTTTAAATCTACACTTCTCTCTATGCAAAACATGCTATGCTATGTCTAGTTTCTTACAACAGCAGCACTGCAATCTTGAAAAGTGCAGAGGGATGCCATTTTTTTTTATTTTATTTATTTTTTAATAACTGCGAAAGTGGTCTGTTAAAAAGTCAGAAAAACAAGTAAACTGGGAGAGATACAAATTGATAGTGTTGCTTTTATGCGCTGATCTGTCATTCCTGGTGGCTTTTGTCCATGTTTGTGTTTGGGATCTAAATGGAAATTGGGTTCCTCAGTCTCGTGCCCGCTGGACATCAGCTGGTCACTGTTGACGTGCATCAGCAGAGAAATGTTCCCTACAGCCTCTTCACGTTACTGCATGCCTCGGTCCCTGTCTGTTACTCTGTTGCTTGTATAAAGTTATTTTCGTTAATTTGAGCCTTAATAATTGAGCATTAAAAAAAAAACCCCACACTCAAAAGTACCTTTGAACTAGCAATAGCTTAATGAGTCTGATGGCTGCGTTTATTTAAATTGTGTAGTTACACGACATAGCAGCTATGCAGGCTAGAAGATGAGGCCGCCTGAGCTTTCTCAGCTATGTCGTGACATCACTTTAGGCGAATAAAATTGAAGCCGTTTTCTCCCTGTGTATGGAATTGAGAATAATGTTTTGTTGGTGTTTCTGTAATGAAAAGAAGACAACCAAACATCATTGTCAGTATCTTTTTCTAACACTTTTCTACTTGATAATCATCTTATTTTGCAATAAAATGTGCTTAGATTTTTATTTAACGAACTGTGTTTTAACTGACTTGTTTTATACATATGCTCAAAATATTTGAAGATTGCTCATTAAATCTGAGTTGTTCGGATATTGGACCCTTTTTATATATTGGATTTTCTTTTAGGAATAGAAATAAAGAAATACTACTTAAGCATTTTCTGCTCTAAAAGGGTTTATGGATAGAATGATCATGGTATTCAGATGCTATCCTAATCAAAGAGAAGAGTCCTGAGAGACGAATGAGTTGACCTTTAAAGGTTGTCACGTGTGTTCTCCTTCCAGGTGTCAGCGGTGGACTCCTTGGAGGGTCCCCTTCTTCAGGTGGAGGGATTGAGTGATCTGAGACTGGAGCTGCACAGTAAGAAGATGAACATGCACTTAGTCCTGATAGATGAATTACACCGTCATCTTTACATCAAATCTACTAACCGAGTAGGACAACGCAACAAAGAGAAAGGGAGAATAAGGTGGGTTTGGCGTGGTGCTAACTGAGGGCAACAGCTCTGGGAGGGAAGAGGACAGCATTCTCCCTTTCATAAGCAGAAACTTTCTTGGGAGAGTGCCATCGACTTACACCTCAACCTTTCATTTTTGGCAAGCAAATTTCTCGGGCTTATGGCTGTGGAGAGCAGAAAAACTCCAAATATGTTGATGCACCTTCAAGCCTGTGAACAGTCTGTTCTTGTTCTTTCACTTTTGCTTAGTGATTCTCTTGGTTTTTTGCTGCTTCCCACGGAATTATGATGAGGTCAGTTCGGTTTAGCATTCTTTTCCTTCGTCTGATGCATATACCTTTCCTACAAATGTCATGATCGTGAGGGTCAGGTCAGGCAAAGGGAAGAACACAGGGAAAAATAGCTCCTCTTCTCTAGCAAACGTCCAGTATTGAAGTGCCAGAGCAGTGTCTTGGCTATGTTGTGTTTTAAACATGTTGAAACTTCTTACCTGCTCGGTGCCTCTGACCAGTGAAACTCAGCTTAAGTTATTAGCTGCCTGGCTAATTTTTCCTAAATTTTCGAAGTTTGAGGCCAATAGAGTTGTTGGAAGGGAAGTAAGTAAGATAGTAGCTAGAAAAGAGAGACACAGTATTGGAAGATAACTTTTGTAGAGCAGGACAGAGGCAGGGAGCAAAAGGGGAGCCAGCATATGATAAAGACGCAGAGAAAAGATAAATTAGCATTTTATTCTGAGAAGGAATAAAAAATGCATACCAAAAATAAGAGGAGAGATAGCAAGTTACATTAAATGAATTTGTGAAATAAAGGATTGATTGAAGTTGAAATTTCTAGGAAGGAGGGTTGCTAGCAAGTCATCAGTCTCTTCCTTACTCATCTTGTTAATTAAAAACAGACACAAAGCTTTGGTGTACCCAGACTGTGCAACTGCTAATTAACTGCAGTTTTGTACGACTGCTACAGGGACCCTTATCTTTTTCTTGTCTTCTGTCTTTTTTCACATTCCCTGTTGCACAACGTTGATATTCGGTAACGTGAACTCTTGCATCAAGGACAGTCTTGTTGCTTTGTTGTAGCGTGCTGCCCTAGACCGGCTGTTGACCAGGATGCAATAATGTTTATAATTGCTTCTGGTATTGGGGTTTTTTAGCTAACGTTGCTAAGCCAGAATGCATAGCTAATCCCGGGAAGTATGGTACTGTGGGTGTATAGGGAGTATAGGTAGTTCTTACGCCGTAAGCTTAGCCCTTCTCTTTGCACGTTTCAGTAAGCATTTTGACCTCTAAGGGAACGTACTGAACTTCATTATAGGAGCCTTCTCCACTTCTTTCTCTTAAAAATGATTTCTTGCTTACGTTCCCTTGCCACATCCAGCTTCATGCCTTTCATTGTGCAGCTGGGGCAGCACGACACATTTTTGGCAAGTAATACTACGTGAATTTATTATGAAGATGACCAAGTAGAAGGTCTTTCCTTTCTGAGTAAGAAGGCTCATTTTGGAGAAGAACGCATGTAGGTGTGCACAGAACAGGAATTTGAAGGGGAGGAAAAAGGGTGGAGGTTTCTAGAGGGAGCTAGAAAAGGTTGAAGGATTAAGCAGTTGACAGGAGCCATGGAAATGGGAGCATCTCTTCTCCTCAATATGTAGTTTTCCAGAAAGATCATAATAATTCCATGTTAATTTATCATCATGCTAGCAGTAGTTAATTGTGCTGGAGGTGAATGTGTCTGCTGGGAAATAATCACATGCCTGTGCCCTGATCATGTTGCTGTGACCAGTCAGACAAGTCTAGAGTGCTATTAAATTCAGAGAGGCCTTGGGAAACCAAATCTTGTCTTTGATATGACATTGTTCCCTTATCATTGCTTTTTCGCTTTTTCCTTTTTCACTCAAATGTGTGTATATACACACCTACTCGTATTCAACTGTGGGCTTGTGCTTTAAGTCAGGTTTTGTAAACCTCTTGTATGAAAACTGTGTGTTATGTGTATCTATTGCTTAGGCTTACAGATTTAAGAAATAAATGGATTATTTGTTGTGAAGTAAGACTGTAAATAATAGTAAACTGCTTTAATTCTTTTTTCTCACACAGTTCACTTGTGAAAGATGCCTCTCCTGTACCTCTTATGGATGTTACTAACTTGTCTACACCTCGAAAGTTCCTTGAAACTTCCCAGTTCAGTACTCCAGGAAGCTCCAGCAGTGAGTATTTGTTGCCTGCATTCATCACAGAATTCATTTGTAGCTCTTCAGCTGATTTTACAGGAGTAGTAGTAGGTGTATCATCCCCTCGTCATGGTTGGCTGCTGATGGGAGGTCCTGAGACAAAAAGCTAGGAAGTGATTTGTGCAACGTCATGAAATAAGTGAGTGGTATGTCTGGGGGCAGAACTTGGCCGTGTGTGCATTTTTCTTTTGGCAAATCATCCTTCCCTTCTCCTACCCACCATCAGCTTCAATTAAATACACTTAGTTTTCTGTGCCTGTTCTGATCTTGATCATGTTCTTGCTATCTTGGGCAGAGGAGATATTTGCAGTTTGCAGAGAGGTCTCCTCTACGTTATTTAATGTAGGAGGCAGGTATGTGTCAATGTTACGGAAATTTTTTTGCTGTGTTGGAGCCAAAAGGTCAAAGCTTTTCCTTGTGGGAACTTTGTAACTTTGACTAAAGGTCTGTCTATATACAGGAATAATCTGGTGGTGGTGGTCTTTGTGTTCCTGTTACTACAAGAGACACTGAGCAAAACACTCGGTTTCGTTGGCGCTTTGGTATGAGGCTTTGAAAGTGGTGCTGCACAGATGGGGAATTAATCCTTGTATTGTTTCAGTAGATTAATAAGTGGGGTTGTCCTTGTTTAACAAACGAATAAAATTAATAATACAGAAATGACCTACATCTCTCCCCTGCTTCCTTTCAAAAATTGACTGCTTCAGTATTCCTCCAATACAGAGAATCTTTCCTTCTCTTCTCAGACTTATTAATTCTTTCGTCCTTATTTTTGTCTGCTTGTTTCTGGTGTTTCTTGTAATGCTTGCCTCACAGATTCTTTCGTTTGATCATTCTCATCTTTCACTCTTGTAGGGGTTTTTGTTATTTAGCCCTGCTCCTGTAGGGCTGGCTAGTCTCTCGGAGCCTGAGGCTGTATTTCCACATAGTGAGGATTTGTCGGGAGTCACTTGTGACATGCCAGTACAAACTTTCAGAGCTGGAAATTGCAGCTTGGTCATGAAAACCCGGAGGAGAAGAGCCATGTGAAAATTCTGGGGGAAAACAACCTTAAGAATTCCTGTTCTTTTCCCCTATGATCAGTTCGGTTTCTTGGTAAAGATCACGTGATTTTGGGGAGCTGAGGAAATAAACGACAAAAAAACTGAATCCCAGTCTCACCACTGCAAATGTTAACCTACTTCCTTTTCAGTGAGTTAGTTGTATAGTGTCTGCCATTATTTTCCACCTAAAATATTAGTCCTCTGTATAGTAAGAAAAAAAAAAAAAAGTCTGAAGTGACAGAGCTGATAGGGATCTTGATCATGCCTGACGATGGGGAAGAGACAGCAGGAGCTGTACCTACTGAAGAATGGAAATTCCATTCTTTTTTCAGTACCTTTAGCATCTTCCTTAGTTGTTTTTTTTTTTTTATTGCTAGTATAATATGAACCTTAAATATGCTCTGAAAATAATTTTGGTGACACTTGTCACCTTTGAAGACTTACAGAGCCTACCCAATCCTTATCGCATCTGCTGAGATTGGCAAAAGGTTTATATTATCCAAAGCTGGCCATGAAGTTTTTTTTTCCTATTTGTAGCCAGTATAAACCTGTTAGTAAAGATAAATTTTTTTTTTAGCGTTCGTGCTGGACTACTGCAATTCTATCTGTAAAGGAAATCCCAAGGCATCCTGCTTTTTCAGAGCCCAGGGCTCCATGAGCACTGACCCTGGTGTTCCCTGTACCTTGAGCAGAGTCTGGTTCAGGTTTACTGTGGTGATTGTCAGTGTATCGTTCTTGTCCTGAACTGACAGTGATCATCCGTGACAGTCTTGCCCACCGTGGTGACAACTTTGTACTATAGCAAGGTTGTATAGAGTAAACAGTGTCACCCAGTACATAGAGTCACTGTTGTTGATTGTGGAAGTATTCTGAGGAGCAGAACCAAAAATAACCAACTTCAGTTTCAAAGTAACAAAGTGGCTGCAAATTCTTGCTGCAGTTGGAACCAAATCTAAATTCCAGATTTTGATAAAACTTCTCCAGAATGAATTGAAAGCAAGCCTAGGTTATCCATCTGACAGGGATGTCTATAAACTTTCTTAAGATACCTTCTGCGAAGCGTAAGTGATGTGCATTAAGATAGAAAGGTAAACCAACATGTGAAGGATGCCCCTAATATAAGTAAGGAGCAAAGTGCAGGATATTTAGTTTGATTCCATTTTTTTGGCAAAGATGTGGCCAAGATTCTTTTCCACCATCTTTTACTTGGAATAGGGCATGAGACCCCTATTTAATGTATTAGCTTCTGTTTGAACTTTGAGGTTTGGGCTTTCCTTACCTGCGCCATTCAGACATTTCTTCTTATACAAGTAGTGAGACTGTGTTTTCAGATAAAAGGGTTATTAGGTTATTCTCTTTTTTTTTTTTTTTAAGATTAATGGTTCCCCCCCAGTATAACAGGCAACGTTTGCATGTCTAAGAAGAGGAAAAGGTGTGTTATTAACCACTTGTGATAGCAGAACAAGAAGTTGTACTAGCGTTCCTAAAGCATAGCTAGTTAAGTGTTTTCTGACTCATTTGTGACTTCTGAAAATCAGTAAGTTCTATTTTCATTTGCTCGATACAATGTTGATGCTGTTTAAAATCACTTGTCCTAACATGCCCCGATAAAGAGTTATTTCGTACCGTGTGCGAATGAAGTTTCTAGGGTTCAAGCGACAGGTCAGAACCACAGCAGTGGTCTCTAAGAACTACGTTGTTTGTGAACATAAAACGGCATTGCTCCTTTCACTCCAAACGCCTGAAAACAAAGGCTCTGATGGCTTCATCCTCAACTCTAGTAGATCGGTATAGGGCGGTTTAGAATCTGCCTTAAAAATTCTCATTTCTGCAGATCTGTTCTTGCTCTTCATGCCCAACGCACCAGAAAATGTCTTACCTGGCTCCTTGTTACGCTCTGTATCATTCAGTGAAGTGCTGGGCAAGCGTCCCTCAGACTGGGAGAGATGTAGATTGTAATAGAAAACATTTGATCAGCATAAACTATGCATATGGTTTTGCTTCAAGTGCACAATGTACTTATGTATATTTTTTCCACATAATTTTATTTGAAAGTAGCCTTTTCCAGGACTGCAGAACTACCAGAGAATTTAAAACTTATGTGTATGCATAACGAAAGCTGTTTCTGCCTTTAGTCATTTAAGTTCTGTGGCTTTTTATTGATTAAACAAAGTGGCTGTGCATATTAATGCATGTCATTGTAAAGCACTGACTCATTCAGCCCATCTCAGCAAAGATGCCAAAATTTTGAGTCCTTTCTGCATTTGCTTCCCAAAGGAGATGTTACTTTGTGCTGTAGAATCTTTATAAGGAAATTAAAGCTGTTCCTGCTGCACTTAAAAATAAACAAAACCTTCAGTAATGTTCACCTGAGGATTGTAGATACGGCAGTTCACCAGTAACGTTTTCCCTTCATGCCAGTTCAGAGAAATAAATTCACTTTTAAATTATATTTCTCTGCTTGAACCTTCTGTACTCTGAAGAGTATTTACGAAGGTTCTTGCGTTGCCAGGCTCTTCCTGGAACTATAAAACGTTCTTACCCAGTGCACAGCAAACCCAAGAGTGCCCTTTCCTGAAAAATCCCTGAGAATACTTTTTAGAAATCTGACAGAAGATGAGCTGAGGTGGAGACGAATCCATGGCGTATGTAAATTTTATGCCGAACAAATAATATAGTCACCCATACTTCTCAGCTCTAAGAAGAAAAATGTACCTTCTAGGTCCAAGCAGTATGGTGGCTTCTAAGGTCAAGTCTGGTTACTGCTCCTGGCTCTGGTTCTTCAAGAACACAAGTACTTCTGTGTAGGTGGAACCATGCGGAGACCCGTGAACTTGGCCCTTCAAAATACCTGCAGGAGCTGGAGCTTTAAGGTCAAGTTTTAAAGGTGGCTCTAAAACTGCTGTTGTGGCATTCTCTGTTTGTTGTCACGGTTGCTTCCACTTCAAACATGCTCAGCAAATACATAAAAGATATTTTTTTTCTTAGTAACTTCACCTGAGGATCTGGCACCGGCTGGCTGAATTTTCTGTCATGCGTACTAAAAATTAAATGAACCCCTCACTGAACCGGAGTTTTCCTGTTTTAGCTGTTTTGCATTTGCACAAATCCAACTGAGAACTTGATCAGAAGGTGGTGGGAATCCAGCAGCGAGTCTGACTCTCTCCTGCTATCATTGCAGTGCTGCAAAAATAGCAGAATTTGTTCGTATCTCGGGGTAAATTTTTCCCTTAGGACGTTTAAGAGGAAGTCTGTTCCTGCAGTTTAAGAAGGGTTTGCAACTACACAATAAACATGAAAGCCTATGAAGTAACGTTTTGTGAGTCTATTTTTGCAGGCCTGTGATTTCTCTCACTGATCCTCACTAATGGTTCGTGTTCTGACTCGATGCTAAGCACTGATGTGTGTGATCCCTGTGTGTGTTTGAGGAAGGGAAAACTGAGGAAATTGTAGATCCTTGTAATGAAAGCCAAAAGGTAACGCTTAGTCACTCTTCCTGTGTAATTTCATTAGTTGTTCTTATACGTGGTCCCAACAGAAGATATTTGACTACTGTGCGCTTACTTTTTTTATTTGGAGGCTCAGTTTTCATGCTTGTGTGTATTAGGAGGATTTTGAACGTGGCTTGCAGAGTTGCTTTTGTACAGTTCTCTCGGAGTGAAATGTTGTTATGATGGATTTGAAAGAGTGGCCTTGTCAAATTAAAATGCCTCTGCTTTTGAAAGACTAACATCCTTAAAACTATAGATGGAACTGTGTGAACAACAGTCTTAGGAAGAGGAGATTTGCCTTGAGGCTTTGAGGTTATTGATCTCCGAGACCCATTTTCTTCTGGGCTTGGTAATAAAGCAGAGAAGAAAATGACCAAAATTTTTAAATGACCCATTTCTAAACTAACTGTCTGTTTCTTGCTCATTGTCTCCATACATGGGTCAGAACAAGGATTCAGCACCAGAAATTAGCAGGTGATGTTTCAAGTCTTAAATTATGCCTCCGGGGCACTATGAACTTGCATCCTTTTCTCTAGAAGGACTGAAGGCAGAAAGGGTATATTCAGAAAGGACATAAATCATGGAAAATAGTACATTAAATTTTACTAGTTGCCCATAAAAATACACAGCTAATGAAATCTTCTGTAATGAGTAGCAGCAAATTTTGACCATTCATTGGAATGAAACACAAGACCCAAGAGTCTTTTCTTTAGCTGCTTTACTTAAATGAATTATCA
This sequence comes from Burhinus oedicnemus, assembly GCA_008921705.1. Taxonomy (NCBI): domain Eukaryota; kingdom Metazoa; phylum Chordata; class Aves; order Charadriiformes; family Burhinidae; genus Burhinus; species Burhinus oedicnemus. Next base: position 300,606 of record VFFE01007509.1, read on the forward strand.
ACAGTGGCTTTTCTGGGGATCAGACTGGAGCTATTAAAATGCCTTTTGCAGCAGGTTTCTTCCTTGTGAAATGGCAGAACTGTACAAATGACGGGATCATCAATTGGAACAGACATTTTTATAGGGCATCGTCAAACCAGGGGAGCCGTCAGGGAAGTTTCCACCTTTGTAACTATGGAGGTGATGAATTAATGGTGCACATGATTCAACTTCCTAGTGACTTAAACCGAGGGTAGATTTTTGACTGCTTGAACACGGAGTTGTGCATTTTCAGGTGCACCACTTCAGTGATGAAAAATTTTGGAAAATGGCTGCTTATTTCATTAGAGAATGTGGTAAAATCATCATTCCTTTATGTTGTTGTCTTTGGAGGCTTTTGAGAAACCATATTTAAATGTTCTGCTTGATAAGCAGTTGTCAGAGATCATTTAGAGACATCCTTGTCTCTAAATTGGAGAGATATGGATTTGATGGATGGACCACTCGGTGGATAAGGAATTGGCTGGAGGGTTGCACTTAAAGAGTTGTGGTCAATGGCTCGATGTCCAAGTGGCAGCCAATGACGAGTGGTGTTCCTCAGGGGTTGGTACTGGGACCAGTGCTGTTCAACACCTTTGTTGACGACATGGACGGTGGGATAGAGTGCGCCCTCAGCAAGTTTGCTGATGACAACAAGCTGTGTGGAGCTGCTGACACACTGGAGGGAAGGGATGCCATCCAGAGGGACCTGGACAGGCTTGAGGTGGGCCTGTGCCAACCTCATGAAGTTCAGCAAGGCCAAGTGCAAGGTCCTGCACGTATATTTTCGAAGCACAAATCCAGGCTGGGTGGAGAATGGATCAAGAGCAGCCCTGCTGAGAAGGACTTGGGGTATTAGTGGACAAGAAACTCAACATGAGCTGGCAATGTGCGCTGGCAGCCCAGAAAGCCAACTGCATCCTGGCCTGCATCAAAAGAAGCATGGCCAGTAGGGTGAGGGAGGTGATTCTACCTGTCTACTCCGCTCTGGTGAGACCCCACCTGGAGTCCTGCATCCAGCTCTGGAGCCCCCAACATAAGAAGGACTTGAACCTGTTGGAGTGAGTCCAGAGGAGGGTACAAAGATGATCAGAGGGCTGAAGCACCTCTGTTATGAGGACAGGCTGGGAGAGTTGGGGTTGTTCAGCCTGGAGGAAGAGAAGGCTCCGGGGAGACCTTAGAGCCTCTTCCAGTATCTGAAGGGGGCCTACAGGAAAGCTGGAGAGGGACTTTTTATAAGGGCATGTAGTGATAGGACGAGGGTTAATGGCTTCAAACTGGAAGAGGGGAGATTTAGATTAGATATCAGGGAAAAAATTTTCACTCTGAGGGTGGTGAGACACTAGGCCAGGTTGCCCAGAGCAGCTGTGGCTGCCCCATCCCTGGAGGTGTTCAAGGCCAGGTTGGACAGGGCTTGGAGCAACCAGGTCTAGGGGGAGGTGTCCCTGCCCATGGCAGGGGGATTGGAACTTAGATGATCTTTAAGGTCCCTTCCAACCTAAACCATTCTATGATTAGAACAAGAAAATCACCAGGAGTAGTCAGCATCACTTGGCCAACTTGATAAACTTCTGTGATGAAATGACTGGCCTGGTGGACTCCCTGGCACTGGGGAGAGCAGTGAATATTGTCTACCTGCTCTTCAGTAAGGCCTTTGATGCTGTCTTCCGTAAAACCCCAATAGAGAAATGGTTGATACACAGGCTGGATGAGCAGACAGTGAGGTGGATTGAAAACTGACTGAATGGTGGGGTGCAGAGGACGGTGATCAGTGGCACAAAGTCTAGTTGGAGGCTGGTAACTAGCAGTGTATCCCAGGGTGCACCTCTGGGTCCTACTAGCTTCAGTCCTGTTCAGCATCTTAGTTATTGATCTGGGTGGTAGGGCAGAGCATACCCTCAGCAGGTTTGCAGACGAGATCAAACTGGGAGGAGTGGCTGATGTGCCAGAAGGTCGTGCTGCCATCCAGAGGGACCTGGACAGGCTGAAGAAGTGGACTGACAGGAACCTCGTGAGGTTCAACCAGAGGAATTGCAGAGTCCTGCCCCTGGAGAGGAACAACCCCAGGCATTGGGACATGCTGGGGAATCACCAAGCTGGAAAGCAACTTGGCAGAAAAGAAACTGACGGACATCAAGGTGAACATGAGCAGCCAGCACAGTGCCCTTGCTGTAAAGAAGGCTGAAGGTATCTTGGGCTGCATTAGACAAAGTATTGCTGGCAGGTCAAGGGAGGTGATCCTTCCTTTCCACACAGCACTGGTGAGGCCACACCTGGAGTGCTGGTTCCGGTGCTGGGCTACCCAGTGCAAGAGAGATATGGACATACTGGAAAAAGTCCAGCAAAGGGCCGTGAAGATGATGAATGGTCTGGAGCATCTGTCCTATGAAGAAAGGCTGAGAGAGCTGGGACTGCTCAGCCTGGAGAAGAGAAGGCTCAAGGGGGATCTTGACAATGTGTATAAATACGTAAAAGGAGGGTACGAAGAACACAGAGCCGGGCTCTGTTCAATGGTGTCCAGTAACAGGACCAGAGGCAACGGGCCCAAACTGAAACACAGGAGGTTCCCTCTGAACATCAGGAAATGCTTTTTTACTGTGAGGGTGACCGAGCACTGGCCCAGGTTGCCCAGGGGGGGTTGTGGCATCTCCGTCCTTGGAGATACTCCAAAGCCATCTGGACATGGTCTTGGGCAACTGGCTGTAGGTGGCCCTGCTTGAGCAGGGAGGTTGGACTCAATGACCTCAGGAGGTCCCTTCCGTCTTCAACCATTTTGTGTGGTTCTGTGATTTGGTGTCATCTTTGAATGGAATTAAACAATGAAAACAGTTAAGTGTTACTGAAATTTAGGTTTCCAAAGAGGTCAGTTTAGCTAAAACCATTTCAAGTTACGTGTCAGACTGCTCTGGAAAAGCCTCCACCGGGCTTCGTGCAATCTGGTGTTTCTATTGGTTTGTGTGGTGCTGCGTACAAGAGTTGGTTGCTGGGATGGGACAACAAAGCAGTGTGGTGAAGCTGGTTTTTCTAGCATAAAACTGCAAATTGAAGTTTAAAAGCTTCCTTAGGGTAGAGAAGGGCAACTGTAATAATTTAAATTTTAAAATATTCATTCGCTGACATTACATTTCACTTGTTTATACTCTCAAGGAGGGTGGAGAAATTTACTTCTTGATATTACTGAAGAAATCCTATGGAATTCTTCTGTGGTGTTTTCGAACTGTATTATTTTTGAATATAGTGAAGCTGTTTTTAATTAAAATAGGACTTTTTTTTCCCTTGTCTTTGAATCACAAAGGAGAAGAGGTTAACCAAATCAAATCTGAATAGCAGACCCACAATTGAGAATGATTTGTAAAAATAATTGTTGCAGACATCCATAGGATAATTTAATTTTTCATGACTTCTCTACATAAAGGAAGTGCTCGTGGCGTGAACGACAATCTTGGCCCTTTAAAGGGACGCTTGTCTTATAGAAGCATTTCAGGTAGAAACAGGTGAATGCAGAAAGCTGGGAATAGGTCCCGGCAATCTTACCCTTTTGTCTTGATTCAGATGAGTAACAGTGTTATTCGTATTCTCGGTTTAAGAGTAAATACAGATGAAGGTTTCAGTTCTGAGAGCTGATCTGTAGGGACATCTTCCTTCACCTGTGGAGCTCCTCTGCCCACAGAAAATAGCATGTGGGACTGCAATTTTAAAGGTGAACGTCTTTACAAACGCCTGCCTACTTTGATGCCTTTTTCGAAGAGGTAGGGCACAGAAGGGGCTGATTCCCGGGCCAAAGCTTTGTGGTCAAATAACTGCTTGATGACATTAAATGGCAGAAGAGGATGTTTGAAGTGGGGAAGATGCAGGAAAAGAAGAATGTCTTCAGTTGCCCGGGGTTGGAATCTTGTCAGATCTTACAGATAAATGGGCCCCCAAAGCTACCCAGGATACCTGTTTAATAGGCAGAATGTGCAGGAAACACGGTCCCTACTGTTTTATCAAAAGACCAGATCTAACAAAACTTATATACCAGTGTGTTGCTACTAGATATTGAACTATTCACTTTGCTGTTGTTTGTAAGAGATGTAAATCAATGTCCTGACCATTTGAGGGTGTTCAAAATTGGTTTGCTCTTTTGAAAATGGAAGAGCGTTCATCTTCGCGTGCTGGCGGAGTTCTCAGCAAGATTGCTGCCTTTAGTCCTCTTAAATGCTGTCCTCACATTTGGATACAGCACTATTTCCTTCCTCTTGGGTTTTCGTTGTGTGACATTAAGAATAATTTACAGCCTGCTTACAAAGGGGCTGCAGCGTAATGATGGGGACCTGTCCTCTAAAAGGCTGCTTAGGCTCTCTGGAATCTTTGCATTGAACTCAGAGGAACAAGATATTTGGTGGGGTTTTTTGTTGTTGTTGTTTGTTTTTTTTTTAAAAAAACCAATAAGCTAAAACCTTTCTTCTTCTAGCATTTCCAGTGTCGTCTTTTCCACAGCTCTTGTTCCAAAGAGCTCATTTGCTGTGTTTGTGCCTGGCATGCTGTGCTTTTTTTGAGAATAACAAGTAGCATTAACGAAGTGGGTAGACCAGACCACGTACGCAGCGCCCAAAGTGCTTTGCAGCCTCATGGGTTGAAAGGTGGGCAATAGATGAGAGCTTTGAGCAGAGATATGTCTGCATCCAGTTGTTAACTTCTAACTGGTATTATTGCTTATGTGTGTCTGAAGTACCTCCTGTTCTTGTTTGGTTTTTGTTTTTTTTTTTTTTTTTAAATAATAATAAATTAACGCATTCTGGGTGTTTCTAGTTGCTTGCCCTATTACTTGCCCGAGTTTAATTGGAAAAAGTGTATGTGAGAGAGGAAAAAAGCACTGTTTGTTCTCGCTGGTTGATTACCTAAAACCTGATGTCATTCTCTGTCGTGACGTGTGGTGACCTCCCAGGTTCCGTTCTCACCTCGCTCGTACCTGGCAGTGTTGCTGGCGCTCTAGGGTGAAATGCAAGAGCGCGTGAACGGTGAGTTTGATTTGAGCTGGAGGTGCCGTGTTTGGGACTACGCTGGTGGAAAGAAACAATCTCTGGTGTGGAGGCTGGTGTAAGCTGACACTGAAATAAGTGTTATCTCTTTATCGTGATGCTATTTATAAAGTGGCACCATACGGGCTCTCTGGGACATTGTTTTCTTGATCTTGTGCTAACTTACGCGGTGCTGTTGCTCTTCTGTTCAGACTGTCATAGCTTTAGACAGCTACAGGGCTGCATGCTACTCGTGGCATGCCGTTTTTCATTTCTGCCATGTCATTTAAATTCTTCTGGTGGATCTTTTGACATTTGTTCAGGTTCTTGGATAAATTTTCATTTAAGTGGAAAAAAAAAAAAAAAATCTGTTGAGCAATAGAAACCATGGGAGTCATCTGTCATCCAACAGCCCTTACCAGAGTTCAGTACCAGTAAGATGAAACAGCCGTTAGGTTTTAATTTCTACACAAGGGAGCGGCATGGTGGATGGCACAGCGTCAGCCGTATTCTTTAGTGCCGTTTGTCCATGTACTGCCACTCCGGCTGTTAACAAGCCACGTGACTGTGGACCTTCCAAGATGCTTTAGTGGAGTTTGCCTTGAAGACGCTTACTTCACATTAGTGTTTGAATATATTTATTAAATGTTTCACCCAATCTTTAACAGAGACATACTTTTGTTGTTGCTGGGAGTTATCTGTAAATTAAGAAATGTTGATTAATGAACATACTTAAAACAAGTATAGTACCTCTTGCCTTTCTCTTCCTCGTCGCTTAGCAACAGAATTTCTCCCTGTGCAATCCCTGTTAGTTCAGGAGGACTGTATCCACAGTATCCTCACTAATTCTTCTCGCTTCTCCTTTCTAGAAGCCTTGCTGAAAGATTTGAGTAACTTCATCAACCCCTTGACAGGGACAATAAAGCAGAATAGGATAACATCAAACATTCATTCACTTTGTCAGTGTAAACTTTGCCGAATTCATCAGAAGTCTGTTGAGCTTGTTCATGTTTATAATGAAAATTCCTCTCTTGTGAAGAATATAGCAAAGAAAAACAGCTGTGTTAGAAATCTAGGGCTTTTAGCTCCTTGAAACACATTTGGGGGGTTTGTAGTGATATAATACCTTCTCATTTATGGATATCTAAATTGCACCAGACTTACTCTGTATCCTAACCAATACATAATTTATACCATGATCTCTGTTTCTAAATTAATCACGTGCAGAATGTTGTGTTTTGTGTATAGGGAACCCCCCAAGCAAACATAAATATCCACTGTTTCCCCCCCAGAATTTGAGTTGCTGGTTTCCTTGTTTATTCCTTGATTGCTCAAAGTGACGGGAGTTCTGTGAAGGCAAAGGAGTTTATATGCTGCTTCTACGTGGTATGAAGCGTTGGTTTTAATAGTTTAAATCTTGGATTATGCCTTTTTAAATCTATTCCAGTGCGAGACACAAGCCTTCTGGAAATTAAAGAAGATATGGAACTGGATCCAGAGGAGAACAGCACTGTCTTCATGGGCATACTCATCAAAGGGCTGGCCAAGCTGAAAAAAATCCCTGAAACGGTGAAAGCCATCCAGGATCGCTTAGAACAAGAACTCAAGCAGATTGTTAAGCGGTCCACAACCCAGGTGGCGGACAATGGTTACCAGAGAGGGGAGAATGTGTCCCAGGAAAATCAGCCGAGGTAAGGTTATTTTAACCACTGAACCTCGATTGCTGCAAAAAAAAAAAAGTCTGGAGAAGGGTGTCGTATCTGTTAATTTCAGTTTGAAGGAATGACAATAATATGTTTGTGGTAGCAGAGATCTGAAGTGGTAAAACTTTCAGAAATGCCTGTGTCTCACTGAAAGATGGATGTGTCTTGAGCACCTGAAAGGCCTGGGAATTTAAGAAATGTATTCAGAAAGGGGAGGCATTGTTGCTTCTCAGCTAAAGATGTGGGAAAGGGAGATGCTTCCTTCTGTGCTTGGCCCTAGAAGAGAATCTTTTGGCTAAACAGATGTTTGAAATGCAGATATGAGGGTGGAAGCACAGTAGAAGCCAGTATTAATTAACTTGCAAGAGTTGCCTAATGTTAAGCACTTGCTTTTTATTTTATTTTATTTAACCTAACCTTTCGTTTTAAGCGGCTTTACACCAGATTGAATTATAATGCTGTCTCAGATTGCTGGTATGTATGGTGCAAAGCATACTGTCGTCTTGTGTTGCACTGAATCATGGCTTTACACTGGTCCTGATGCCAAAGAAATTTTAAAGTTCCTACGTAATATGACTTCAGAAGAGAAGATTCAGCTCAGATATTTATTTCAAGTATAGCAGAGTCCAGTTAAGCTGATGCAGGTGCAAAGCTTTGAAATCTTACATGGAACTAATTATATCAGTAAATAGATGGCTAAGTTTCTAATTGCTCTGCAGCTCCATTTACATTAATAGCAAGGTGTGGACGCCAACCGAGAACCACGTTTCTGCCATTCTTCAGGATTCACTAGAACTGTTATTTGGAAAGTAGAACTCCGTAAGGACTAGCTATCACATCTAGCTGAAATACTAATTTGTCATACTGCACATTGTAATGATCGCTGTCCAAAGGGAATTAATGGTGGAAGAGAAAAACGAAAACAAAAACGTGTGTCTTCATTATATGTAATATTTGTAGTGGAAAATCACTCCCAAGAAAAACTTCAGCTTGATAAAGACTTCTTTTTTAATTCCTATCATTATCATTGCTGTGGAAACAATTGTGTTTTGAAGAATTCATAGAATTACGGTACTGATAACTTAGTGAAATTACAACAAGCTTTTGGGTGAGTCAGAAGGCAGAATTTGATTCTGATGCCAAGATCACAGAATCACAGGGGTTGGCAGGGACCTCTGGAGATCGTCTAGTCCAACCCCCCTGCCAGAGCAGGGTCACCTAGAGCAGGTTGCACAGGATGGCATCTAGATGGGTTTGGAATGTCTCCAGAGTCGGAGACTCCACCACCTCTCTGGGCAGCCTCTTCCAGTGCTCTGCCACCCTCAAAGGAAAGAAGTTCCTCCTCATGTTGAGATGGAACTTCCTACCTTCCAGTTTGTGCCCATTCCCTCTTGTCCCATCACTGGGCACCACTGAAAAAAAGACTGGTCCCATCCTCCTGGCACTCTCCCTTTAAGTGTTTATAGGCATTGATGAGATCCCCCCTCAGCCTTCTCTTCTCCAGACTAAAAAGACCCAAGTCCCTCAGCCTCTCCTCATAAGAAAGATGTTCCAGCCCCCTGATCGTCTTTGTAGCCCTCTGCTGTCCCCTCTCCAGCAGTTCCCTGTCCTTCTTGAACTGGGGAGCCCAGAACTGGACACAGCACTCCAGATGCGGCCTCACCAGGGCAGAATAGAGGGGCAGGATGACCTCCCTCGACCTGCTGGCCACACACCTCTTGATGCAGCCCAGGATGCCATTGGCCTTCTTGGCCCCAAGGGCCCATTGCTGGCTCCTGGTCATCCTGTTGTCCACCAGGACTCCCAGGTGGCTTTCCACGGAGCTGCTTTCCAGCAGGTCAGCCCCTAACCTGTACTGGTGCAGGGGGTTATTCCTCCCCAGGTGCAGGACCCTACACTTGTCCTTGTTGAACTTCATGAGGTTTCTCTCTGCCCAGCTCTCCAGCCTGTCCAGGTCATGCCAAATGGCAGCACAGCCTTGCGGTGTGTCAGCCACCCCTCCCAGTTGTGTGTCATCAGCAAACTTGCTGATGGTGCCCTCTACCCCTTCATTTATTGATGAATATGTTGAACAGGAGTGGACCCAGTACTGACTCCTGGAGAACACCACTTGTCGCAGACCTCCAACTAGAATCTGTGCCACTAGATGGCACAAGATGGAGCATACCACATACTTCATACTTGTTTTATGAATCAGTCTTGAGAAGCTCTATGGCTACTGGTTGTCCATTGAAATTGATAAATTGAATCTGATCGGATTGGATCCGATCATATTTTAATGCCGTTAACCTGCCCAGAGGGTTGGGTGAGATACAAAAAATTTCAGTTGATTTTGTCATATGTTTAATTGGAGTTTGTGAGCCTTTAAGATGTTTATATTCCAGAGCAATGGAAAGTGTCTTGAATTCTTGTTGAATAAGGAGATAATTAGAACTAATTCTAAACCTAAATTGCATGTGAGGTTTACAGCAAGCAGGTGAATTCATTTATATTGAAAAGAATAAATTATAGTATGGAAAGGTATACCGCCCCTTAAATTAGCTACAGTTTTAAATCAAAACTAAGCGACTTTCCTGCTGTCAAGAGAAAAATAAATCTGAACAACAAGGTCCTCCTATTTCAAGAGAGCTCTGTAAGTCCCCAAATTTGAGCACGATGCAGCGCCCGAAACTACTTAACTATTCATTAGGCTGTCAGCCTCGGTGCTTGCTTGACCTCAGGATTCAGTGAGTAAAATGTTTTTCAGTTCACCTTAAAACTAGTCACACTTGGATACCTCTTAGTCTCTATCACTGAGCTCAGTGCCTGTATTCAGCGACTGTGCTTTAAATGGTATCCATAAAAATTCTCACTTCTGGCAAATAAAATGACTAATAAGATGAGAGAGACCTGCAGGGTCTGAGGCCGTAGATTAAACCTTCTGCTGGACAGGTTCCCTGCGGCTCACTCAGTACGCGCAGAACAAGTTATGTGCATTTCTTCGTCGCTGTGTGGTGGCTCGCAAAGGTTGGCTTTTATTCTTTCCATGTGAAAAGGGTGGCGTTTCCTTGAGGATGAGGCTGATAATCTGCTTGTGGAGGTTCTAGTGTAATTCTTTTTGGGACCCTATATAAAAATTACGTTGAGCCCTCTCGTTGTACAAGGGAGAAATAATTTCTAGAACCTGGCCAGAAAATTCGTACATCTGATAACAGCTGCTGAGTCTGAAGAGATCAGACACTGATCTTGCATTTTTCTTATTTTTTTTAAATTTGGCTGCCTTTTGCCTCCTTACCTAGTATGCATCCCTGGAGGTATTTAAAAGCCGGATAAACATGGTGCTGAGGGACATGGTTTAGTGGTGGTTTATGGCAGTGTTAGGTTAACAGCTGGACTTGATGATCTTAAAGGTCTCTTCCAACCAAAATGATTCTGTGATTCTGTAAGCTTTTCCATATTGGCTTGCGCCACAACCTTTTGCATTTGTACATAAAACCATTATGAATTGCCCCAGATTTTTAAGATCAAGAATTCTTTTTTCATTATGACTGTGAAGCAACTAGCTCCCAGAGCGTAATGATGTCTTTTATGCCCCTCCGGGTGCTCTCTGCAGAGAACCAACAAGCAGTGGGCTCTTGGATCAGCTCTTCAGAGCTTCATGAAGTCTGTTTTCTCATGTGGAAGACTCATAGCCTCTCTAAGCTTGCCACAAGCAAGTCTTGTCCATGTTATAGAAGGAGTTGTGCACCGGGCTTGTTAATCAGCACATACAGGAGAGTGAGCAGTGATTACAGTGCTGATAATTTGTGGCCCATTCCGTCATGGGTGTATTGTCTTTGATTTGAGCACTTGGTCTAGCTGAATAGAGAGTTGGTGTGAAATCAGGTGGTCTCATTTACAGAAGATGACACTAGCCTGGCTAAGGACCTTCATATAATGGCAGAAGGATGTTTGTCACCAGTGGGGTCACAAAGAAAAGACTTGCATGGCCCTGTAATATAATTGATTTTTAAGTTTCCTAAAACATGGAATGTGGATGCAGTCGTGTAGGATAACGGACTTAGGCTAGGCCTAACTAGACGGTACATCTTTGGCTGTAAGATATTTTGCTATGAATATAGACGCTCTTTGCTAGTGTGCGCTTACCCTCATGGGATGTGAATGATACAAAGAGAGTATAAAACCTGTTCAAGGGCAGTTGTAGGTTCCTAGTAGTTCCCTGTCACTGGTGGAAGACAATTTTGAGAACTATGCTTGAATCGCATCTAGTTGCAGCTGACCTTGGCTTTAATTGAAGTGGCCTTTTTTTAAAGTCTAGGTAAGTTTTCTAAAATTTTTAGATATCTGTGTTTGGAACAAGTTTATGAAAAAGACCTTAAATGTAGACATTGCCATTGACTTATCCTTAATGAGGATCTCAGTAGAGCATGCTTAGTTCCTGCATGTTTACAAATCTGTATCTTGGGTTGTGGAGGACAAGGTATCGTAGAAGAGGCCATGTTGCGTTAGCTTGTCGTACTGCTGTATCTTAATGAACCTGTGGGTCTCTTCTGAATTATGGAAGGTTGTTGAATTTAGAAGAATAATAATCTGGACATATGCTTACTTGAGGGCCAGATCTATAGAATGAGACTTTGGTAGGGATATACTGCTGTAGCTTTACTTTCAGTTGAAAATCGACCCAGGAAGAGGAGGTGTATTGACAATTTTGCTACTAAATCCTATCGATTGGATTCAATGCACTTTTCCCCACGTTTGTAATATATGAGGCTTTTTACCTCATCTCATGGATTTAAAATAAATACAGAAATTGTATACACGCTAACACTCTGACCAGGCAAAGGACATTATTGCTGCTGAAATGCATGAATTGTCATTAGCGACCTCATTCAGGTGTCAGCAGTCACTCTGCATCAATTCATTCTCCGTTATTGCCCGGACAATAGGAGATGCTTCCGGGTGTGTGTCACTGTCTCTCAACATATTTACCATATTTCTCAGTGAAGGGGTTATGAGATTGCTTTGACAAATTGCCTGAGCCAGTCTGCTGTCATTCTCTGTATGCGTTCTGCTCAGGTCACTCGGTGCTGCAACCCCATATGCATAAAATCTAGGCCATATTATTTTATGCTGTTTTGTCATCTTGGCTGTCTGACATAGACTGTGTCTGTGTCTCTTTTGGGTCACCTTGATTTCAAAAATGACCTGATGGATTTAGAAGACTATCAGAGAAAAGAAAATTAAGATAAGAGGTGCTGACTAATTTGAAAACAGGGACATGTGGAAATACGATGTAGTTAAGAATGGAAAATGCGATGGGGTGGTAGTTAGCACCACCGAAGAGTGTGGATGGGAGAGATTTCGTGTCTATCAGTCTGTAACACGAGAGTAGGAAGATGTTGGAATTTAAAACCAAATAATTCTGTCCAGTATAATACTATTTTAGTAATGGCTCCATAAACAAGTTGATAATGTGAGGTCAGGCTCACCCAGGGACAATAATAATGCATTTGTCAAACTATCCAGCTAGTTTGGTTCTGCAAAATTGTACTTTCCTGAGGCAACAGGGAGCTCTATGGATAACTAAATTTTAATAGTAATGGGCTGTTAGCAGAAGTTGGGCTTGCACTGATAAAATTCCTCAGTGGCATATAATTAATTTGCTCCCATAACATTATCTTTTTTGTGATTTCAACCAAGGCTCTATATATATGTTCCTCTGACATGAAATTGTCTATCCAAATTCTTCTACATCTGATTTTCCTCCTATTTTTGTCTGGCTTTTGGCTGACAAGCCATTTGCCCTAGCTGCCTCGCTGTCACTTGCTATGAGAAGTTCTAGGTATCTGTTGAGGCCTGTTGAAGCCATAGTTGCCTCTCCCATGTCCTAGGGCGGGTTGGAGAAGACGCTTGCCAGCGAGGGACGGTGTTTTTCAGACAGCCTCATCTGCATATTGCCCCGTCTCCTTCACTGATACCACTGGTGATGGGCTAACGGTAGTTAGGGAAGGGGGGAAATAGATGTATAGGTCTTCCCACAGTAGCAACTTCTCAGTTTCACTTGGACAGGGTAGTTATTAAACTTTGTACAAAGCCTAAATGGAGGAGGAGAATCACGGAATCACAGAATTTTTGGAGTTGGAAGGGACCTCTAGAGATCATCTAGTCCAATGGCTTTTCTTCCACACTGGACTTTCCCATATTGAAAATGTAATGCTGTTACTATTGAGAATAGCTGTCTTTTCTGGTGCTGCCTTTACCATCACGTCCTGCATACTTCTGTTTATCCTCTGCCAACATCTTACCTAAATTTGTGAAGACCTGTAAAAAAAGCGGTGTTTTCTCTCTTAGTACCAACATCACTTTTCTTTAGGCATTTGTTGCTGTTCTTAAATATGAAGAAAATTGATATACATAGCGCTTTCTTTTGGATTACTTAAATACGTGTCTTAGTTCTATGTTCACTGAAGATATGGCAATAATAATGTCTCTGGGTCTCTTATGAGTACCATGACTCCTAAACACATCTTTGTTTGTAATATGACATACATCTGGCCGCTTGACCTGGTCTGCTGTGTCTCACTGTACCCCCCCAGATTTATCCAATGGCTCTTTCTATTGAATCAAGGTGCTCTTCTGCTCTACCACTGGGGCAGTGTAGTTGACATCGTTGGTAGGTGAATGGCCCGAGTGAGATCCCCAAGAGATTGCTGTATAATGCTGTGCGTAGGTTGTCTCTGTAAAACTGTAGTATATGAATGAGACACGGTAAGCTGATAGTATGTTTTTTAAACAACAGCCAGCTTCTGTCCTTTGCGAGCTGGAAGTTCAATCTAGGATTGCTGTAGGCTAAGGTAGGTGGTTTTAACCACAGCATCATGCCAGGCCACTCACTGTCTGGTGGTAAGAGCAGCAAATGTGCAACAGCTTCTTAATTACTCCGGTTAACTATCCAGCTGCTGGCTTAAAGGACTGATGAAAGTGGATGTACGCAGATATTCAGCACTCTGAAATGAAGCAGCCGAGGCACGTACATGCACCTCCTCGGTGATTGTTAACTACCGCAGAAGACTGAAGTGTGGTGGTTAAGGAGTGGGTGCAGCTCCGATTCTGCTGCAGATCTTCTGTCCTGCTCTGGGGATAGCAACTTCCGATGGGAAGACGCAGCAAGCATGTGGTATCTCCTAAGCTCCTGCAGTTAAATGTGATGGAGCCTGTCTGTCAGAGCTAGAAGTGCCTAACATATGGATTTGGGAAGTGTTATCTTCACATTTTGTTGGGGTTACATGTGTACTTGAATTGCTCATTTAACGGCACTGAACTTGATCAGCATTTTTCGTTTTTAAAGTAATAAAAAAATGTGATGAGTCATTGCCTTATCACAAAACATTTAGGATTTTGCAAAGGTACATTAATTACAATCATTGGGCAGTAAGGAAGCCATAGGAGCAGGTAAAGTGTGGTGCATTGAGATGAAGTTACGCTGTAGCACCTTCCGTAGAGTAGTAACATCTTGATAACTGACGCAGTTGAGGAGTCTTGATGTTTTGGGTTTCTGATCTTTCGTGTTGTTTAAAACCTACCATACTACTCATTTCGTAATCCCAAATGAATATCTTGTATTCTGTTTGTATGGGTAAGTCAATTTTTATCGACTTGAGATGCTTACTTTCTTCTGGGGGAAAAGCAGATACTCTGCCTCCCTGTCTGCAGCTCTATCTGGGAACTTAAAGTGGTCTCTAATATCATGGTACCGAAGTGTAGTTACTGTGTAGTTACTAATGCATTTGTCTTTCCTGTAGCCGCAAGTAGAACACATTAAAATTGAGCAACTCTGATATAGAGGAGGGAGTGAGAAGGAAGATCCTCAGAAGTATTTAGGTACCAAACCTGAGCTGCTGACAGCTGACATTAGTCACCTGAAGCCCACAGAGGGGGTTTGAAGCTAGGTGACCTCCCTGCTTGCACGCAGCATCTGTCACAAAACAGAACGTATGAAATCACAGTCTTCTGAGTCGTGGCTCGCTGCTCTGATGTGCTGCGTGACGGTGTGCCTATGGTATCTTCTGGAAACTGAGTGGAGCTTGTCTTGATGGTTTGCAGGTTACTGCTGGAACTGCTAGAGCTTCTCTTTGACAAGTTCAACGCTGTGGCTGCCGCGCACTCTGTTGTCCTTGGACACCTTCAGCAAACAGTGGCCTCTCCTTGCAGCCAGTATGATGGTGATATCAAGCTCTATGACATGGTTGATGTGTGGGTGAAGATCCAAGATGTCTTGCAGGTAAGAATCCTTCAGGTGGGCACGTTTGTGGTTTGAAACAGCTTTTATAACCAGAATACCAGAGAATACCTGTCATACTCAAGAGACAGGTGTGCTGGAATTTGTCTTGTTTTTTGGTAAGCGGTCACATTTACAACAGACTGTTTAACTCCAGAGAGCTTAGATATCAGCCAAAAAAATTTCTGTGGATTCGTCCTTATGGTGTATGGAAAGGTTGATTCCTTTTGCCTACCAAGTTGATTTATCAGAAGCTTTCAAACAGTGACATTTTTGTTCTATGTTACCATGTCATGCCTGTCTTATAAAGTGTCACAGCTCTAATCGCTTGTCTCCTCTTGTCATTATGGCTTGGTTATAGTCAGCTGAGACACTTGCTGCCAGCATGTTTTCAGGGAATTCTTATTTGATTCTTATTCTTGACTGTAGTGTACTAAAGCTGTACCTTGCTTAGGCTTTATTCTGGTACCGTGCCTGTCACCTTAGTATCTTGAGACTCAAGGCAGCAGACCTATCATCTGTCACATGTCTGCTCTCGCATTCTTGCTGTGAGGCTAACACATGCACGTTACAGGGTTTTATTTATTTATTTTGGAATTGCCTTTATATATAGTACACAGATGTACACCTGATCCAGTATTTGATAGAGGAGGTCAAAGAAATGAGCCTGGCGTTATTTACAAGAGGTGGCAAGATTTATGATGGTCATTCCACCTCTAGCCTGTTCTTGAAAAATGCTCTCTGCCTCCTACACTAACACACTTTTCCATTGTAGGCACAGGTCTGTTCAGCTGTTGCTCTAAAGGCTTGTTTGACTGTGCAGTGATGCACACAGGGTGTTTTGCTTACACAAATGTGGCCAACTCTGTGCATGGTGTGAATTTAGATACTTTTTGGACATGGTAAATGTAAGGTATGGGCCTTTGATCGTGTCCGCTGTTTCCTTACCCGCTTATTTGTCTTTATAGGGGAGTTAGTATTTTTATTAAAGAAACCCCGATCAGTTTTCTCCATGATACAAATTTTCACCTTCTTTCAATATTGTTCTTGCAAAAATCTGGTTGTGAATGTCCAGCTGGAGGTTAATGATGGGTTTATTAAGCAAAAGAATGTCATAGAACTGAAGCTGTTTGGCTTTGTTTAAAGGGAAGAATTCAACTTGAGGAGTGTGCTTGGCATGGGATACTGTCACGGATGGAGCTATGCACCTCACTTCTAGAGAGACACAGCAATACATTTGATACAAACCAAGGATTTAACAAAGTTTGATGGTAAATGCGACAGTGTTTTAACAAGATTTGAGATGGCAAGGCACACTTGGTTATTTACTGCATGGAGGACAGGGTCAGACAGAGCTGTCAGGGAGACCCTCCCGTTGAGTCAAGGTTTCAGAAAGGACCCCCTTGCTTTCGGAACTCCTTCTCAGAGGTGAGTCTGGGTGCGGCTGGATCCAATCCTAGTCCCAGACTTGGTCAGCGGTTTATGCCTAAAGGATTATATACGCACAATCAATCCTTTATACCACTTAGCTAAGATTTCAAAGTTGAGCATGCTATTAGTCACTTACCGAGGATCTGTTGTGGCAAGGAATCTCTGAACCTCAAGGAGTAACCTCGAGGGCGTCCTTACTCAAGGGGAGATCCTGGCGTGCAGCCCGCTGCCATTCAGGAGAGCTCAAAGGGCTCTTGGGCTGTTCACTATTTATGGGGGTAAGATGATTGACCTATATTTATAGTTGCATATTGACCACAGAACCGGCATTGCTCAAGTTAGCCCTTGGCTAGCGTGTTGTTACCTGTTTCCCTGAAACCACGTTGAGCCCCGGACACTGCCACCACACCTACATGCACCTGTTATGACCATCATGGGTGGTTATCGCTTGGGCAGGGTTACGGGAGATAAAGATCGGATGGCGCCTGGAGAGGGAGGGAGCACATCGTAAGAGGTACCTCCAGCCATCCAGGAGGTCTAGAAAAACTTCAAGAGCTTTGAGTTCTGCAGACTTTGCTCCAGGAGGACAAAGCCTTGGGAGTAAGAATCCTCCAAGGTTTTACATTCAGTGAAGCAGAATGACCAAGGCTGGTAATTCCCCCTTGTCAGTGAGAGTTTGTGATGGTTTCATTCCTCGCGAGTGGTGAAATTGGGAGCGAGTTATACTGGCTATTCCGAAACAACATTGATAAAACTTCTATAGAGAAACGTGCATAGGTGTGCGCATATAAAGGGTGAATGTGCTTTTTGTGTTGGGGAGAAAATATTTGACCAGCTTTCTGTAAAATGCATGCCAAGAAAAACGTAACAACCCACTTGTAAAGGTTTCGTTACCATTGACCCGACAGCATGGGTGTCAGAGGTAGTCAGCAAAGCTTCCAAAAGAGCTTTTTCAATGTATAAAAGCAGCACTTTAAGATCCATAATCTCTTGCTGGTTTAGGGTAAGAGATGAGCCTTGACTGACATGGAAATGAGGAAGTCTTCCTATTCTTTGTTCAAAACCATGTGTTTTTTTAGTACAGTAGTTTCATAGGAGTGGATTAAAGTTTTTTTGCCTTACAGTATAAGAAAACCTTTGAGCCCAAGACTAAATTATTTCCATCCTGTTTTTCCAAATAAGGATAATTTTTTAAGAGAAGATCTTACATTTGCGGCAGGGGGAGCAGAAAACTCAGTTTTAAGTGTTTATTTAAATGTGCCTGCTGTTGGGGGAGGATGAAAATTTAGATGAAGTGGGTTCATAGTGGGGTGCATCAGGGAAACGATGCAATTCCTGCAGATCGTAATGAATGAAGTTTATTCATCACGCTAGAACAATATCACATGACTCTGCAATTCACATGGATAATCTTTTGCACACGTACATTGTGCATCTCTGCATGGGAAATACGTTACGGCAAGGTTGTCTCTTTATAGTTCTGTACGAAAGTAATAATGTGTGCTCATGGTGGGCTGGAAATTGTCCGTTGTGGGAAATGAGAGAGTTGTTTTCAGCAGGTTGTTTTTGTAGCTGGATTTCTGAATGCTTCCTAATAACCACACCAAGCACTGTGGTGTAGTATTAGATGGGTGGCACAATATTGTACAATGTTTCAATACTGAACATGCAGATATTATATATTTTTGACCTTCTCTGAGAATGGAAAAATAGTCCTGAACTCGTCAGGAGGAAGACAGAGTGACCTTTTAGAGTTGGGTACTAGAGTGCTAGAAAACAAACAAACAAACAAATCAGTTTGTCAAAATATTAGAGCAGCCTTGTTCAGGAAAACAGGGTTTGAAGTTATTTACTTGTACCGGAGCCAGCTTAGCCCGTAGTCGTATTGCCGTACCAACAGGAGAGATTTGAAACTTGTTTGAATTTTAACTTGGCATTTTGTGCATGGAGCTAATTTAGCTCTTCAGCGTGGGAGTGGGCGGAATATCCTTCTGAAGAGCGTAATTACTGTAGGACCCAAGTACTCGGCTGGAGAGAACTGTGAGCTGTGTTACAACGGCAGTTAGCGACGTACCGGCATGAGTAGTTGCTTCAGGACAATGCAGTGATGGAATTCTGAGTTTTTCTGGCACAATGCAGTGTATGTGCTGATGCTGCATCATCCCATCCCAATTATGAAGGCTATTCTGCGGGAAAGGCACAGCGGTGTACATACTTGGGTAAAACGCAGAAGATTTTTGGGTGCAGCGTAGTCTTTTTGTGTTGTTCTGGTTTTTCAGTCTAGGCCAAATCTCCTTAGCCCAGATAAGGGCTTTTCTGTCCTGTTGCATTAGTGTCGGGGGACCGACAGCTGGCGGCCATGCTATAGGAGTCCTTCACACTCGGTGTGATGGTTCTTCCTCGCTGTTGTCTATAGCACGGAGCTTTGAACAGTTCACTTGCCTTTTTTTTAGCACTGTCTTTTGACACCACAGTGAGAGAGAGGCACCTGCCCCTGCTGAATAATACCAGGTTCATTCAGCTTCTTCAGAAATGTCACCTTCCTGGTGACAGGATGATCACCCCGTCAGCTGTTCTGTCTCAGTGCAGTAACCCGCTACTGGAGAAGACACCAAAGACATCCACATGTGCACTCCGTATGCCGTTATCAGCTTAGGCTGGTGCTATTTGCCTCCAAGGAAGGGATCTTCACTCCTTTTGTAGTGGTAGGATTTGTCGTTGACGGATCTCAATTATTTGAGAGTGGTCTGTATCTATTTTCTTGCTTCTACGGAAGAGAGGGAAAATCACATATATGCTCTGGGACATGTATCTTTAGCAGGGTGTCTGGTGGTCTGTCTACTGAAAAGAGGCTGACAACTACTACTTTTCTTTTTTGGGGTCTTCTGGCTAATGCTTTTGGGTGTTTTCCAAAAATGGTGTGATTTAGCAGCCTAAACATTGCTGAAACACCATAAGGAAACTGGGGCAAGAGAAATTGAAGCCTACTCTCTGCCCACACACTACTGTTCTGCCACAGCAGAGTTATCCGAAACTGTTGACTGAGAATGCCCCTCTCTTTGCGGGCGATGCTGCTCCGACCAGAGGCTGTGTGACACATCCTTCCTTATAAAGAGGAATTACACACGACTGCGGGGTTTGAGCAGGGAGGTGGAGTAGTTCTGTAGTATACAGCTAGGTCTGGTGGCCAGCAACGTGAGCGATCTCGCTGAAAAGCTGCACTTAAATTGTGTTTGCTGTGCCATACTTCTCCGGGAGTACTGCTGCAGCACTTAGAGATGTATTTCACGGCTCTGCTGCTGCAAGCTGAGCTGCTCTGTGCTTTTGTAAGTGAATTAATGGCAAAAATTATTGGTCCTCTTAGGCACACAGGTGAGCAGGGGAAAGACAGTGGAGTTCAGCAGTCTTGGTACTCAATTTATCCCACTACATCCTCACGGAAACGATGTAGAGGGTTCAACTCCGTGTCAGTCTACGCAGATCTAAGCCAGCTGTGCTGTGATCCCATTTCTTCCTCCTCCGCAGCCCAGGATGCTTTCCTCGCTCTGGCAGCGTTGCTTATTTTCCCGACAGTAATCTAATTCGAGGGAGTTGATTTGGCCAAGTACTTTCTGCTGGCTGCGGTTTCTGCTTGCTCAGGTCCTTGAACTGTGTCAGGGTTGGCACAGGAGTGAGTGAGAGGGAATGCTCCGCGAAGAAGGAAAGCCAAGGGTTTATCCTGGCAACTGCAGCGTTCATTAGCCTAAGCTCCTGTGCGGAGCAGCACCGCAAGGTACCCACTCATGCAAAACCAAGGTGGTTTTTGCTCTTAGACCTGTTTTGAGCCACCCAGGGTGACAGCCGTACAAAATACTTACTAAAATGGCTTGTGACGTTAAGAGCGGGAGCTTAGGAATGATGTCATTGTGAGCTCCCAACCTTTCCGCAGTTGTGATGCTGTCTGACTCTTCAGTTAAACGTGTCCTGGAATAGGTAACCACGTCTTTTTGCTGAACCTTTGCCTTTCAAGGATGAATGAACTATTTGTGACACAGTTAATACTTGTAAAGTAAAATAAGATTCTTGGATGAGAGGTGTTGGTGTTAATATGCCATGAATACTGGTTGAAATGTCAGAGCAATATATGAAATTGCTGTTCATTTGGGAAGTTCACCAGGTAATATTTTGAACCTAAAGTAGCATTATTTGTGAGAAAGTCTTTTAACAGAAATTTAATGGTTTCATGGTTGTCCTCAAAATAATATGCCTGACAGTCTTTCTGGTTCCGTTAAAGCGGACTAAAATGAGTGGAACTGATGCCCTTGGACTCCTGACTGGTTTGTCTCATTAATACTCATCTCTCATTTAGCCAAGGGGACGATGGTCATGAAAGTGATTTGTCTGCAGCTTTTGTAAAATACAATTTCAGTCAATCTTGGGTGCATGGGGGAGGGAGAGAGAGCATTCTACTCTTTGGGATGCTGATATGTAAAAATGGAATTTAGATAATTAGAGTAGGTCACTTGGCAGGTTTTTTTCCCCTGTTTCGTACTTGAGGTGAACTCAGAGTATGCATTGAGAAATCCAGTGAGTGTTACACAACTTTTTTTCTGCAAATACATACTACTAAGAGCATGAAAATTTCCATGAAAGCTTATGGTCTGGGAAGAATGTCATCTTTCTGAACCTAGGAAGGGATGAAATTATTTTGCAGGAAGGTATATCTTTTTATTTTGATCTTGCCAGAAAGGTATGTACTGTCCCGCCTCCCCTCTGCTTTATAGATTTTCTCCAACTTACCTAATGATTCAAGTCTTCTCCTTGCATTTTGAAACAGAAAGTAAACTGGTACCTTTCTTAAGCTCTTAAGAAGATGCTCTTGGAATTTGGGATGGTTGAAATTGCCTTGATAAAGGTGAAAAAGTGTGTCAGCAAGTGCAAAGATATTTCATAGAATCATAGAATCGTTTTGGTTGGAAAAGACCTATAAGATCATCTAGTCCAACCACTGACCCGACTCTACCAGGTCTGCCACTAAACCATGTCTCTAAGCACCACATCTACACCACTTTTAAACACATCTAGGGATGGTGACCCAACCACCTCCCTGGGCAGCCTCTTCCAATGTTTGAGAACTCTTTCAGTGAAAAATTTTTTTCTAATGTTCAGCCTAAACCTCCCCTGGCAGAATTTGATGCCATTTCCTCTTGTCCTATCACTTATTACTTGGGAGAAGAGCCCGACCCCCACCTCTCTACGGTCTCCTTTCAGGGAGCTACAGAAAGCGAGGTGGTCTCCCCTCAGCCTCCTCTTCTCCAGGCTGAACAACCCCAGTAGTTCCCTCAGCCGCTCCTCACAAGACTTGTGCTCCACACCCCTCACCAGCTTCGTTGCCCTTCTCTGGACACGCTCCAGCACCTCAATGTCCCTCCTGTACTGTGGCGCCCAAAACTGAACACAGGACTCAAGCTGCAGCCTCACCAGTGCTGAGTACAAGGACACCATCACTGCCCTACTCCTGCTGGCCACACTATTCTTGATACAGACCAAGATGCCGTTGGCCGCCTTGGCCACCTGGGCACACTGCTGGCTCATGTTCAGCCGGCTGTCCACCAGGATCCCCAGGTCCTTTTCTGCCGGGCAGCTTTCCAGCCACTCCTCGCCAAGCCTGTAGCGTTGCATTGGGATGTATTATAGAATCATAGAATCACCCAGGTTGGAAGAGACCTTTAAGGTCATCAAGTCCAACCATCAACCTAACACTGCCAAGTCCACCACTAAACCATGTCCCTCAGCACCACGTCTACCTGGCTTTTAAATACCTCCAGGGATGGTGACTCCACCCCTTCCCTGGGCAGTCTGTTCCAATGCTTGACAACCCTTTCCGTGAAGAAATTTTTCCTAATATCCAATCTAAACCTCCCCTGGCACAACTTGAGGCCATTTCCTCTTGTCCTATTGCTTGTTACCTGGGAGAAGAGCCCGACCCCCACCTCTCTACAACCTCCTTTCAGGGAGTTGTAGAGAGCGAGAAGGTCTCCCCTCAGCCTCCTCTTCTCCAGGCTGAACAACCCCAGTTCCCTCAGCCGCTCCTCACAAGACTTGTGCTCCAGACCCCTCACCAGCTTTGTTGCCCTTCTCTGGACGCAGCTGCTTATGGAGCTAGAAGGGCAAAGAACAAGATAACAACGGCATACTGGCATTCTAAAAACAAAGAATATGAAGTAGAAATGCAGAAAAATCGATCTGTTTTCTCTTTAACTGGATGATTCTGGCTGAAATGAAGTGTGCTTAAAACTAACTGAATTGCTTTGGTAACAGGTACCTGGAAGAGGTCCAGAGCTGAGCTGGCCATCAACGCTGGGTTATTGTCTTCCCCGGGAATGGTCCTTGTTAACTGAACTGCGCTAGATTGGCACGGTGACACAGCAGAACTTTGTGCGAATCCAACTGCGTTAATGACTTCTGTTTCGAGAGTCATTTTTATCCTGGAGCTGTTGATCTGATGTATTTCATAAACACTAACGTTTACTCTAAAGTTCAAAGAGATAAAGCCCTGCATAAAAATGAATTGTTTGAACAGCGTACAGTCATTTGTGCGGTTTATTGCAGAAGAGGTCGCCGCGCTTACGGTTTGGGAGATTTTAAAAAAGATTAGCTCATTTGATGAAATGTTTGCAGGTATGTGAGCAAGGAAAAAACTCATCCTCTTCTGTCCATGCTGTAGAGTATCAAGCTGCTCCGTACTTGAAGGGCTCTTCGTTTCAGGTGGATTTTCCTTCTAATATTTGAGCAGAGTTACGGTGTTACAGTTTTAAAGGGGTTTTGGAGTTTATGCCTAAATATTTAAATAGTTGAATTCATGTGCGTTACAAGCATGTACTTAAAGACTGTCTTCTGAAGGAGGAAAAAGGTGCACAAATTCTTGTAAAGAGCCCCATCAGTAAATAATTTCAAAAAAGCTGTTTAGTGTAGTTGTGAAAGCAGAAGTCAGCTCTGGTAGGTGTTAGGCTGCGAGAAAGTCTGCGCTGGGGAAGAGCTTGGGAATACGGACTGGGGGAATGCCATGTTCCCTGCCTCGATATTTGGCAGTTGGAATGAACCCTGTGCCTTTTCAATCCTGGGCCATCATCAACTGCTTTCTAATTTATACAGCTTGGTAGCACAGCGTTTTTTGCAGCCCGTGTTCCAGCGACGTCACTTGGAAGCCTGTCTTTCGCAAGCTGCAGGTTTGCTGAGGAGGGCTAAGAAGGTTGTGAGGTGGCCGTCACACCTGACGCGAAGGCTGTGTTTCAAACTGCCAACAGGAATATGGGTATTGTAAATAAGACATGCAAAATTTGCAGCCGGTAGGTTGCTTGTTAGCCTTCATCTTCTTGGAACCGTTAATTAATGGGATGATGTAGAAGCAATGGAGACTTGGCTGCGGATATGTGCGGTATCTTTCATTTTAACCATTTCCCTAGATTCTTGAACAGTTTTGTTAGCTCTGATGTGCTTTTTTTTTTTCGGTTACTATCAGTGTCCGCTGCACTTTATTCCTGCTGTCAGCTAGAATTAGGAGAGACTACAAGTAGTTCATCAGCATTTGTAGACATGTTTTATAGGACTATAAAACCACGTCTCTTTTGATGTGCTGAGCTTATTCACACTTAGTCCCTGTGTGACTGGCTTTAAAGGCAGTGAGTCGTACTCTTACTAGCGTCGTAAAAATCCTGTGAACGGGAAAAGGCCAAACGCTCATCATGTCCTCGCTGCAAGACGTCTAATCTGACAGCAGTGCGTGAGGGATTCATGCCGGCAAATTCCTGCTAATGTTACAGAGTAGCTGATATCTGAGGGAAATGTTTGGAAACTGTTTTGCTTAAAAGGCTTTCCGCTCCCGTGCTGTGTACTTGTTGTGTTTACCGTGCGTGACATTTACAAAACCGTAAGGCAGAATCTTTCTTTTTCCTAAAGTTTACCAGCTTTTGCTGTTGCTTTCCTGATAGGAAATCTCAACTTTGTTTTGGGAGGCCTGCATGCTTTTTTTCAGTAATGATTGGTGTCGTGGGAACCTACAGAATTGCATTAGCAAAAATCCTTTTTAGATTTTCTCTTTCCATCATCTTATTTTCCTTGTTTTTTGCTCATAGACAGGCGTGTTTGCAGGTGAGCCCCTAGCAATGAACTCCTAGTACTGAGGCCATGTGTGCCAAGAACCTCAGCCCTGCTCGGCTAGAAAGTGCCAAGGTTATATCCGTTACGTTCAGAAGGGGCCACAACCATATTAATTTCTTCTTTTCTTTCTCATTCATTCCGCCAGCCATGCTACTTGCCTGTTGTTAATCTCCGTTCACACACATGCTTCCCTTCATACCTCTCCCCCATCTTTGTTCCTTCTTTCCATTTTTTCACCAACACCACACTCAGCCTTGCTCCAGGGCCGGAGCCAGAAGAGAAGACGCAGTATTTATGGAGATGGCATATGGGAGGACCTGACACTGTAGGTGGGACAAGAGCAGCTCCTTGTCGCTTGCGAAGGCAACCGCAAGTCTGCGCACGGAAGCTGTTGCTGCTGCAGCTCTGGCCACATAGGCACCACTTTGAAATGGGTTGTGTACCACTAGTAGTGTACATAAAACATTTTAGGAACATCTACTTCACAGCGTGGTTCTCATCGTCAAAGTGACTTAGTCATCTGATCTCACCAGGGTGATGCCATTCTGTGTTTTACACGCGGGGGAGCTAACGCTTGAGTGAGTGAAGCGAACTGTGAAAGGTTTGGAAGTATTTCTATTATTTCTGGTGTGCCTGGTTTGATGCTCTAGAAAGGAGGGAGGATATTGTGTGAGGTTTTTGTTATTTTTTTAGTAAGAGTTTCTGAGGTTTTTGTTTTTGTTTTTTTTTCCCCCTCTCTTGACATGGATGCTCTGTGCCACTGAGGATGAGGACATGAATATGCAAACCACCCAACAAAAACTGGAGATGACTGTTTTGCTGATGATCTGCAGGCTTCTGTATTTTGTTTATTTTTTACTTTTTTTTTTACGGTTGTGCTGCCCAGCTGCCTTTTGAAGTGGTTTTGTTTAGGAAGTCTGCAAACAGCGCTCAGTGATTTTGAGTAACACGTCATCAGGTTTATATATGTATAAGTGTTTCAATGGGCCGTGTGAACTCTGGTTATAGATAACGAAGACTTGAATCTGAAATTGTTGGACTGTGATGCTTGACGGTATGTACATGACTGGCAGGACATGGTGAGAAAGTATTTAAGCATAGAATCAGCCTGAATATTTTTTTTTCTTAATTACTTAATTTGCATTTATTCTTTGGCGTAAGCGATTTGTGCTGGACAAGGCTTTCACCGAGTTTTAGCCAAAGTGCTCGGCTGCGAGAGGCTCTGCTTCTATATATATCGTGCAAATGTGTCCGTGCAAACCACCAGCAAGTGGCTGATGATTCACTGGTGGTCTCTGGGCTGAGAGAGGCTGAAGAGCTCGAAGCCTGCGTGCTCTGCAGGAAATGACAAACTCCCAACTTGGGTTGAGAACAACCAACCTCCCTCTGCCCCCAAATCCTTCTGTTACGCTCTGCCGTGTTCTGGTAATGGCATTGTAAGTCAGCATTTTTTGACATCTAAACATGAATTTAAAAAAATAAAAAAAAACGATTGACTTGTCAGACATAAACTTGGGAGAAGCTGCTTTCTCTCTATTCTGGTGGCTGAAGTGGAAAATCTGAATTGCCCTTCAAACCTCTGTTCTGTCTTGCTGCTTTGCAGGAAGTGCCAATGTCGTGTGCTTTAGAAGTGACAATATGACATAGGCAGACTTTGGGCTGATTTTTATTTCTCCATTATAAATGTTCTGATTTCATTTTTTTTTTTAAATGAACAAAAAAGACTATTTAAAAAAAATGAAAATAAAAATTTAATTTTGATTCATGTAGATAACAATCTTGGTTTATTTTTAGTTGGTTTTACGTGCCTTTAGACTCTTCGGAGAAGGTTTACTGATGAGTAACTGGTTTTAGCTGTTGATACATAAAGGTATGACAGGCCTGCTGATTGGACCTTTTTGTCATTTGCGATGCCAAAAATCAAGTTTTGTATGCGAAGTACGCACTTCTCTGCCTTATCAAGTGGCATACTGATTTGCATGATAGTTTCGTGGGTATTTCTCTAACCACTTGGCATGTACATGTGTGTCTTTTGAATGGCCAAGAGCCAGCAGTAGGTAATGGAACTTCACATTGGGATTTACATAAATTCTAAATAACTGTACCGTGTTTCTGCAAACTCCTTTTCCCTGGCAGGCTGCGCTCTGCAGAACTCCCCACCCATCTTCCTTCACCAAACACAGCCATGAAAATAGGATTTAGAGAGATCAGAAGAAAATGAGGTTGATGGTAACAGAAAAGCCCAAATCCTGACCTTGTGGAAGCAGGAAAAGGGAATTTATTTAGTCAGTGCTGCTTCGTTTCAAGGTACATGATTATTTTAATTCTTAATTTGTCCCATGCTGGCCAGTCTGATACACCAGAACAAATGCGGAATGGGAGAAGTAAGTCTGATGATTTCCTGATGTCAGTGGCCCTGCAGGTTTGGTAGGCCAAGGACACCGGTGGGTTTTCAATATAAGAGAGTAAAATTTCGATACTGAAGTGGATATTTTGATATGGAAATGCATCCCCTCCATTTAATGATTTAACTTTGAGATTTTCTTTAAAAGCTGACCACTAGGAGCCATTGAAAAGAAAGCTGAGAATCTTCTGGAATCCAAAAAAGTGATAAAAATAATGTTGATGGCACTTTATTTTTGTGGCCATTCTGCCCGTTGTAAATACCTTGTGTCTTTAAGGAGAAGCAACTTGAAAATGTTTTGGGTTTGGGGTTTTTTTTTTGTTTGTTTGTTTTGTCTGTTTTTTTTACTGTATCTGTCTTTCTTACTTGTAGTCTTTCCCTTCCCTCCTTTCTTGGTGTTCCTTGTCTTGATGTGCAAACTTCAGAGAGGTGGTAGGTCTCACATGGGTTTCGTATGCAGATTTGTTCTGTTGCAGTCATCCAGCGTGCACTTCCAGGCTTGACAACATTGCTCTTCGCTTCCACATTACAGAATTAGCTTGCCATATTGATGGTTCATGAGTCAATGATCAAAGTTGGTAAGACTGGATGTTGAAGCTTCCTGTTTCATGCGACAAATACCAGTGATGATAGCCCGCCGTAAGGCTGCTGGTAGCTGGTGGTGTGTAGACAAGCCCTTTATTGTTCTCCTCCCTGTTCTTTGAATATGGATCTTCAGCACAGCCCTGTCTGTAGTTTCAAATGTTAGTGTTGAAGGTCCACCTGAAAAACAGAAAAGACCGGTATCTATCAAACTACAGCATATATATGCAAAAATAACAGCTTTATTTATTCTGGCATCAACATGGTAATTGTTGCTTATAAGCAAACGACTAGAAAAGACAATAACTGTGTCCATGCTGGGGACCATGGAAATCCATCTCTTCACCTGAGAAAACGAGGAGTTGAGGGAATTAGTTAATTAAATGTGGCCTGTATACAGTCGTTCTACTCTTAGTATGTAATTAAATGCCTTGTAAAGCTCTTTGGGGTCCTCGTTTACTGGAAAAAGCCTAAGAAATGTGTGATTGTTGGTGTATTCTCAGTGAAGCCGTGAGCTGGAAACTGATTCAAATAACAATAAAATGTGTTGCATTGTTAATTCATTCTTTCCAATAATAAAAGCTGGACTCGCTCTGCTTTGCATTTATAGCATAGGCTTGAAAAAACATCAAAGAGTAGCACTAGGAGAAGGGAATGAAAAATACATGTGTGAGTAGCTTAGATGCTGTGGTTTTGAGTGATGTGGTTCTGGTGCTTTTATTTACATTGCCTTTTATTTTTAATATTACAGCGTGAAGTAATGTCACTGCTGAATTTTTACCATGGTTTCTGTGAGTGAATAGTTGTTTCCTAAAGCTTTTTGGGTGGAAAACTTGGTGGTGGTGCCTATTATTCCCAGTGTAGTAGTGGCTATGGGGCCCTGTAAAGTGCTATAAAAATAACTCTAAAACTGTGCTCAACTCAGTACTTCTTTTTCTGTAGTTTTTATTGAGCCACCCTGTGAATTTCTGTGATGGATGGGGTTTTCTAAAAGAGCTGAAGGCATTTAGGATCTAACTCCCTTGGCAATCCAGGGGGACTTGGGCAACTAATTACTTTAGATTCTTTTGAAAATCCCAGATCTAATTTTGCGTTATAATAACATGATTTTAGAAGGAGGTAAACCTCCAAGAAAAATAACGCTTTGTGTAACTTTGTTTTTTTATTATTTTTTTTTATTATTTTTAATAGACAGAGGAACTATTTGCCTGGCCTTTGCTGATGGCCAAGTCTCTTGTGTTGAACCTCCCTGGAAAAGGCTTGGAGCAGGAGGTCAGGCGAAGGGTGGAGGACGAAGGGCTGGTTGCTGTCTTTTCCAAGGGCTGACCCGTGGCCTTGTGCGATACCCAAGATGAAAGTGCGAACAGGACTCTTGTCTGGCGCTTGGTAGATTCATTCGAATTGCAGAAAGGTTAATCGTGTCATTAATTTTCTCTCCTAGGCTTAAGCGGTTGGAAGTTGCTGCATATGACGGGGAGAATAATCCAAATCAGTTACACCTCCCAGTGGGTCGGGAAATAGATAAATCAGAGCGGTCCCTTAAGCATAATGCCAAAAATCTTTCCCTTTTCACTCACAAAGGACAATGAAATAAGCCAGTAGATTTACACATGATTAGCTAGGACACAATAAAAGGATGATCTCACTTTATTACAATGATTTGGTGTTATATTCCCTTGCTGTGTCATCAGTGTGTCGCATGCCTGGTGCCCTGTTGGAAAAACTGCATTTCCCAGCCACGTTACCTGCCAAAGTGATAAACGATTGTGCCTTTGAATTCTTCTCTCGCACTAACCTCTCATGATAATTTGCCTTAATTCATGATGGTGTCTTTCCTTTAGAGCCCATCTTGGTTCTAATGCGGAACAATTTAGACGTTACCAAAGATCTGTGGACGTGACGACTGCGGTGGAGAGTGTTCTGAGAACTTTTGTAATCTCTCTGTAATAGCGCTGCTGGTATCTCCCTGTTAGTACATATAGATCCTTGCATTGGACTAGAGATCGACCTAGTGATGTCCTTCAGTCTGTCTGCAGTGGGCTATCAGACACAGAGTTCAACTCTTGCAGTTCCATCCATGGAAAGCAGCAGCGTATGCGTTGGTATCGGTATGTTCTTCTTAAACCTGTGTTGCTCGTAGCTCTTCAGTATTGTGTTAGACAAGCAGTTGAAAAGAAAAAAAAATAAATCTACAAGTTAGCCGTATTTTTGCTCTAGAAGCTTGAGCTTCCTTCTGCTTTGCAAGAGGAATGCAGTTGGATAACCTTTTGTAAAGGACACTTTTGTTTCCAGCAGGACAGGTGGAATTTCAAGGTGCCATGTTTTTGAGGCATTCACCTCAACAATACGTTGATTTTTCCGTGTCCTGCACGCCTTGCAGTTCTTTGGCGCTTAACGTCCACTGCTTGGGCAATTAGAATGTACGTTGGTAAGTGTGTTTCAGGTAAGCTGCACTTCTGCCTTCACGCTCGGAGAAATACTGAGCAAAATAAGGATTACAAAGGATGGGGTACTTGTATCAACAGTTAAATTTTTCGGTGCGTAGTTAGGTTTTGATTCTGCTTTGGGTGTGGGGGTGGGCTGAGGCCCTGGAAAATGTCGTGTTGCATTTGAACATCCTTTGGATGCAGTTTTGTAGTGGGAAGTAGTACCGAAGGAGAGAGAATTCCATCACAAAGTTCATGTGTGGTGTGGTTCAAGACAGCACTGTCGTGCCAACAACTACTTAGTGCTTTGCTTAAAGTAGAACTGTGATTGTCTTTATGCTTATACTAATTACTAATCTGTGATTTTCAAATCTTAGTATCTCAGAGTTATTTGGAAGGATGAATAAAGTCTCTACATCTCTGGGCAGCAGATATTTTAATGCATCTGAGTACGTGTAGGTCAGAAGATTTGTATGGCAACTTAGAAGTCGGTCTTCCCATAATGGCAACCTGTGTGACTCCTTTACATTCTCTGAGGTTGCAGGTTGTATAAAGCAGGTTGGAATTTGGTCCTTGTATTCCCAAATCCTACTTTCCTTTCTTAGCAATGATTCTTTCAGCATAATGTTCTTTGGTTTAATATTCTTCAGAGACTGACTTTGAGAAATGTTCTTTTACTTATGCTTCATATCTACTGTTACGCCTATATTCCCTTTACTTTAGATACACTGCATTTTCTGAAAACTAGCTAGATATTAATCTGAATTTTTGCATCGACAGGCTTAAGTGTATTTTGTAGTCAAACACCAGCAGAAGCAAAATGATATCCTCGTTCTTACAGTCCACCTAAACATGCATTGACATTCTCTGCAAAGTGATTTGAACGAAAATCCAAACATCAAATACCCAAGTGAAGGGATTCTGCAGGTGCAGATGAGAATGAGATTATGAGACTTATCTCCAAGGTCACAAAAATGTGTTCTGCCTTTTGAGAAGTCTTTATTGTAATGTTGAGTGGATCGTTCATTGTGTGCTGCAACTGGTGCTACACATTCCCAACAGCTCAGCCTCCCGTCATTAGCGAGAAGTGCTAAGCTCGTATTTTCTCGTAGCTCTTTTTTTAAGGCCAAGGGTTCAGGTTGAAGGTTTTGTTAAACATTCTTCTCTTCTGCATTTAGTTTTGCTGTGAGCTATATAATTAACAATTTCCTTAAAGATCGAGTTAAAGGTTCGCATATTAATTGGTGGTATGGAAACACAGTCTCTTGCACAAGGAGGTTCTTTGTGGTCTGCAAGATTATTGCGTGATCTATTAGGGACATGTTCTTTTGGATGCATAATATTGTGCTGTATTAATGATCCTGAGAGTTTTTGGCTTCGTTCTGAAGGGTTCTGTAGAAAGAACGTGAATCCCTATAACATCTCTCAGCTGCAGCCCCCTCAGAATCGTAACTCAGTGTCTGCTAAAGGGGTAAGTTCTGCAAAACAGGAGTAGTGCAGCGAACAAATACATTCAGGGTAAAGCAACGCAGTTAACTTTAGGGGAAATGTATTAATTTATTTTTTTTTCTTTTTTTCTGACTGGGGAACAGAGATTAGTATGTGGTTTTGTAGCCTAAACTGAAGACAGACCAGTACTTTTAATGAGGAAAAAAGAGACAAGCTCAGTTTTAAGAGAGTCTAGAAGTAAAGATCCCTCGAATGGCTCTTATGACGCCAGCTGCTTTGCAGGACGGATGTTCCAGAGCCAGCTTGAGAAGAGCGGTGGCAGATATCGGTCAGTCTATTTCTCGGTATAGTCCCGATTTATCAATACCCAAATAATTCCTGTATCTGCACACCCGTCCACTGCACAGACATAATGTAGAGATAGGCTGCTAAAGTTACATGCAGCCACGTGCGTGTTTGGTAAGGGAAGAACAAGGGAGTGGGTGGTATTTCAGTGGGGTTTTTTGTGCTTTTACTCTTAGAATAACCTCTCTAGTGCTGAGTGGTTTAATCAGATATATATGGTGCTGTCTGCAACTCTTCCAGCTTCTTGCAGAGGTAACTTAATAGTAGTGCAATTATAATCCCAATTCTGTGAAACCTTCCCTAGTGGAATGGGAGTGGAGAAGCAAATTTTTTCAAAAAATTGTGTAAAATTTTTGCTGTCTTGTGGACAAAAGATCTTTTGAAGAGCTCCTCTACTTCTCTGCTTTCCAATTCCTTTCTCTGTTGAACGGGGCTTTTTCACACCCCCAGCTTTCCTGTCATCATGTGTCCGTGCATTCCACCTGCTGAAAATGTCTTTATCTTTTCACTGTAGTCCCAGCTAATGTATTGGAAAGGTAAAAATTCTTGAAGGCGCATAGAGTATTTAAAACACCTTTATGAGCACAGAATTGAAACTTTTGGAGCTCAGCTTCTTGTATGCCATTAGCTGCTTGAAAAGGCTCTACATGGAATCATAGAATTGTAGAACGGTTTAGGTTGGAAGGGACCTTGAAGGTCATCTAGTTCCACCCCCCTGCCATGGGCAGGGACACCTCCCACTAGACCAGGTTGTTCAGAGCCCTGTCCAACCTGGCCTTGAACACCTCCAGGGATGGGGCAGCCACAGCTGCTCTGGGCAACCTGGGCCAGTGTCTCACCACCCTCAGAGTGAAAACTTTCTTCCTGAGATCTCATCTAAATCTCCCCTCTTTCAGTTTGAAGCCATTAACCCTCATCCTGTCACTACACGTCCTTGTAAAAAGTCCCTCTCCAGCTTTCTTGTAGGCCCCCTTCAGATACTGGAAGGGGCTCTAAGGTCTCCCCGGAGCCTTCTCTTCTCTAGGCTGAACAATCCCAACTCTCTCAGCCTGTCTTCATAGCAGAGGTGCTCTAACCCACTGATCATCTTCGTGGCCTCCTCTGGACTTACTCCAGCAGGTCCAGTCCTGTACATGGTGTTGAAGGAGCTGCAGTAGCCCAGTGAAAATGCTTATGTTGCACTGACAATGATTGCAGGGACTGTTGCTCCTTTTGAGTTTCAGAGGGCCAAATTTAGGGGGTTTTGGGGTGTTGTGTCTGTGTGGAGCTAGGAAAGGGAAAAAAAGAAACCAAAACAAAGCAATGGCTAGTCCATCCAAGGGGAAGGATTGATCGTTTAGGGGTGAATGTGAACTTTTTTAGATGTACCAGGCTGTAATTGAGTTCATAGTTGTCCTTTTTTACCTTAGTAAAGAGTCTGATGGTGTGTTAAAATCATATCAGTCCCAGCACCTTAGTAAGATCCTGATGATGCTGGCATTTATGCACCTGCTTAATTTGGTTTTGCAAGTAAGGCCAGCAAGGCTGCCTGTGAGACTTTACTTAAATTATGTGCTGGCTTTGCAGAATAAAGCTGACTTGGTGTACTTAATGAATCTGAAATGATTCCCACGAAGTATTTGCTGAACCTCAGCTTATTTTTGCAGTCTTGAAAATGGCTCATTAATTGATGGGAGACTGACCATCCCTTTGGACAAGAGAAGTTAGGTCCAAATTAGAGTTTCTCTTAAACAGAGCTGACTTTTTCATTTTGATCTTCAGTACGCTGGTCCCAGGTTTGTTTTAAAGGAACCTTTGGGTTTAAGACGCTATTTTTTTTGTTTTCCTCATCCGTCTCATTCTGTCTCGGAATTTTCACAGATTCACAGAATGGTTGAGGTTGTCAGGGACCTCTGGAGGTCTTCTGGTCCAGCCTCCCTGCTCAAGGAGGGCCACCCTGAGCAGGTTGCACAGTGATTTTACGATCCATTATGTGCTGTACGTTGTATACTACTGTAGGGTAAGGTCATCCTCTAACTGAATATTCGTGCATGTTGTACAGTGAAAAGCAACTTGCTGTTGTTGCTTTCTTGCATGGAATGAGAAAATCCTGTACTCAAATCTTAAGGGTAAAGCCTGTAAATTGCCCATTTTTCCGAGGCATTAATTGATGGTTTTAGACTCCTCATGTCTGAAGAGGGACTTGCAGGTAGAGCATTGGGTAGACTATGAGGTTGGGGAATGGCGTGAGTCAGTCCTGATTCTGCACTTGCTTTTCTCTACAACCTTGGACAAGCTGCTCACGTGAGAGAAGGTGGATAATTTGCCTTGTAATAACGTGTGCTAAACCAAAGGCTGTGAAAGGCAACGTAAAGGCTGTTGTGGTTTTAATGTTTAAATTCTCCCGTACATTATTTGTATAGGGCCTTTGTTTTCTTTTGAGGATTTGTTCCTGTAATATCCTTTTAGATCTTTATTCTCATATGGTCAGGTTGATGAAACAAATGTCGGTGTTATTTTTGAGTATCAGACGGATGCAAAGGCTGTTCAGTAGCTATTTTGTTGTTTAGCTCACTTGTTTTCTTCGTTCCCCAAACTCCTATCTTCCCTGAATTTACTGTCTGGTCCTTCTTTACTGCTGCATTATTGTCTGGAACACTTCCTATTGATTTTCTGTGTTGGTGATGATTTCCTTTTCTGAACACAGTTGTGAAGAATTGAAAGTAATTTGGTCAGAGAAGGTTTTGTGCTTCCTAAGATCTAGAAGGACCATTTAAAATCTTTTCTGTAACCTGATTTTAAGAGGTTTGATATTCTGGTTTGTTGAGTTGTCATTTTATTAAGGTCACTTTGTGCATTCCCGTCTCTTTGGTAGGCTTTGTTTTCAGCACAGCATGAAAAGCTGTTTTGTTTTTTGTTTAGAAAAAAATCTTACGAATTAAATTTAATATCCCATTTTGGGATTCTTCTACAAACCATTTACTGAAAGCAAACCAGCAAAAGATTCAATTTTAGTCATTGTCTGATCAGTAAAAACCTTCTCGTGCAGACTTTAAGGAAAAAGGAGCATTTTGGGGTGGAGAGAGATTTATTTGTGAATATTGACCTGCAGGTTCTGAGTTGCAGAGATAAGTGATTAATCCATGTGCCATAATCTATCAGAATTTGAATGGGGTCTTGTTAAACATTTCATTCCTAGGATGGAACTAATAGTTTAGAAATTATCTGTTCTTACCTGGTGTTTAGACTGACAGAGCAGCAGTTGGGAACAGGCTTCAAGGATGCTGCTGGATTTTTCTGTGTCTGAGATTTGCATGTATGGGGGTATCAGCGTTGTCGGTGAGGTCGTGATCTACGATGTGGTGAGTGCTTTGGCCCTAATCCAGAAAAGCAATTAGATGTATGGAGCGACTGGGACCGTTCGCGTGTTTTAAGTTGGGTGTGTGCTTAAGTGCTTTGCTGGCTTACGGCCAGACTGCCCAGCACCTCGCAGGATGAAGACAATATTTTTGTCATAAGCTGAGGTAGAACCTTTTTCAGAAGGTGACTGAAGCTGATTTCCATATCTTTACTAGGAAATAGCCCAGCCTGAATCTCCTAGGTTCAGAGCAGCTCGAGGGAGTTTTGGGTGTTTATTGGATATCGCCGTCACTTCTGGACTATGAGGATAATGAATGAAGTTGTCATTTATATTCTGCTATTTGTCAACTTGCAAATGGGGTGATCTGTGGATAACAGTTCATTATCTGTTTAACAAAATCTGTCATGTTGGGGATTAAAAATGTCATTCCTCGGAAAGTGAGGGGTTGGGTATACTAATAGAGCCGGGCACCTGTGTCAGTGCTGTATTGTTTCCATATGCGAATGGATAACAACGTTTTCTCCTACGCTTTCAGCCCTACCAATATTAGTATGCAGTGAAAATGGGGAATTGATTTTTAAGACGCAGGCATCTAATCGCTCCAAGAATTTGAGTGTTCTGTGTTCCTGCATTATCCTCATCAAAAGCCCGGCTGTCTGCACAGACGCATCGGGAAGCTCCCGCTGAAATTGAATTCCTGTCCTGCTGAACAGATTCCCAAGAAATCACAGTCCTACCTGAAACCTAAACAGACAAGAGAAAGAATCAAAAGAGAAGCACCCAAGTTGATGTACAGCAAGCACTCAAATTAAGTGGAAGAACATTGTGGCAAAAGTAGAAAAGTTTGGGGTTTTTTTTGTTGGTGTTGTTTTTTTGGTGGGTTTTTTTTTTTTTTTTAATACGGTCTGATTCTCCAAACTAGTGGGCTCTCCCCCGAAAAAGGGAAGACTTTTTGAACCCAAAAGTTATTCAGCTTCTATGACATTCATGTTTAAGGCACATCAGAAGTACCCAGCTTAAAAAAACTGTCTTGGAGCATGGTATGGGTTGAGGCAATTTGATTGAAATGGAATGTTTTGCAGAAAACTTGCTACAGAATGTAAGTAGCAATTAAAGAAGGTATGAGATATCGTCTTTCTAATAAAACCTAAGACAAGACTACTCAGTGACCTAACAGATTAAGGGCACGGAGTAAAGGGTATTTTTTGCTTATTATTTTTTAGAGAGAGCAAGTGGGGTTTTTTTAAAGAGGGAAAAATGAATAATGGGCCCTTTCAGCAAGTCTGACTTAAATAGGTGATCTTAAAGATAGCAGGGCAGTGACAAAGAAACCAGTGAATTCTAACATTTTCTTTTTTTGTTTCTTTACAAATGAAAATGTCTAAAATACATGATGGCTCTTCAGTCAGAGGTGGATGAACGGGAGAGTATGTGGATGCATCTAGTCGTGATGATAATTCGAGGGACTATTTTCTTATCCGTATGGAAATTGGGTGGTGATAGATGTCAAATATTTGTCTTCAGTAGTAAAGTAAATATTTGCTATCTAACTGTCCCCATCAGTGAACAAATCACCTGCAAACAACAACATATTGCAAGGAGGAGGATGCATGAAATTACATAAAAATTAAAGATGAAGCAACTGAATGAAAAAGAGATACCAAATAAACCTAAAAACCAAGTTAAATAAAAATTAGGTGGTTGGATTCCCTTGTGATCGTGAAAACCAAGTTACAGAGCGCGTTATGCAAAGGTGGTGAAATGACAAATGTCAGTGGAAATCTGTAAAGCTGTTTGCAGACTATGCACGGAAGACAGACTTTTTGTAGGAGGTGGAGGAACATGCCTTTATTTAAAGAATTCCTCTGTCTAGTGAGATAAAAATTCAGAGTAGAGAGGACCACATATAGGGACAAAAATACTATGCTGTAAAAATTGCAGCGTATTAGCAGGTTTTATTAGCCTGTGGATTGAGGAGTGGAAATGGAATGTAAATTGTTTTATTTTTATTTAAAAAGATCAGAGACCAGCACTTGCTAACGAGTGGTGGCTGCCATCCGCTATTCTTGATACTTAAGTTGGGTAAGTGGAAAAGTCGGAACCTGTTGATGGAGACCTTGTCTTTGACTGGTTCTTGTAATGGCCGGTTCAGGAGCCCGCAGGAGGAGGGACGTGTTTTTTAGGTTAAATCTGGGATTGCTGTCTGACATAACGTACCATGGCTGGTTCAAAATGAGTCATTTGAGCTACCTAGTAGTAGTTCCCAGAGTGTAATTATGTTAAGCATCCAGAGGGGCAGGCTGAGGATCAAATAATAAAATGGACAGAAAAGGAGGTAAAGTAAAAGGCTAAATTGTAAAATCCTAAACAGGTAAAAGAAGCAAAACTCTTAGTTGGCTGCTGGTTTTCAGCTGTCCGGTCTTGGAACTGTGTTCCTTTGAACAGAAAGAAAAACAGCAAATAGATAAACAGTGCAGCTGCCAAGGTTGGAGGTGTGTTTATTTGGCACAAATAACTTAAAATTTAGAAATCAAGCCCTGGGAAAGCTAATAAGCTGAAATACTTTTTTAGAGTAGGCAGTAGGAGGGAAGTGAAGACGACTGTTGTGGGGTTTAGGGATCAAATATATTTGATATATCTTTAGGCTGTTAAAAGCAAGGCGCCTGCAGAAGACGTCGTGGTTTTGTTGAATTGTACAAGATTATGTGTTAAAAAAAGAAAACATTACGGGAAAGCTAAATGATTTCTCTGAACCCAGTCTTTAGTTTTGAGAGTGTAGATGAGGAAGCTACCCAGAAACTCTTCTCTTGTGATAATAAAGACATACAGGCAGAGCTAGAGGCTTTAGAAGGAACTTTGAAATTAATTGAAGTTCAAAGGCAGTATGTCAGAAGACTTTTCTAGGAAGGAGAAGTATGAAGTCACTGAGATGCCAGGAAAGATAAGCAGCCTTTCCTTAAAGCCTCCAGCTGAGGACTGGAGGATAGGCAAAAATGTCTTATTTACATGTACAAAAGATTCTACAAATTATTTCTGTAGGGGAAAAATTCGCTCTTGTGAGTGTTTGTTTTTGGTGTTGCTTTGGTTTGGGTTTTTTTAATAGCTCGCACAGTGCACTTGCGAGGGATAAAGAACTTTCCAACAAATCAAATGAAATGCAGGGTTTTTGGTTATTTTTAAAAATTGATTAAAAAAAAAAAACTAACCAGGAGACGTAAAGTTAACAATTAGTGAAAAATTATCATGATGGAAAGAAGAAAGGTTAACTCTGGTTTTCGGATGATCCTATGGGGTTATCAGGCTCATTAGTGGTCTTCAGAAAGGTCTGTGCAGGAAGGCAGCGAGTTTTTACACCTGCCACAAAATCTTTGGAGTTAATTGGGGCAAGAAGGGGCTGATGAATCTGAGAGATGTTTAAATAAGTTAGCAAGTGTGTACTGAGGGGAAAAGTAAAATTATTTGTTGAGCTTCCTTGGTTGTATATCAGCCAAAGACAGGAAAGTGGGTGTCATTTTTAGAAAGCTCAGTGGCAGCCTGCTCTCAATATGCAAACTGTGGTCTGAACTAGGAAGATGCTAGGGTGCGTAAAGGATGGATATCAAAGGAAATTTTATATTGCCTTTATAGAAGTTAATGCTGCAGGCCTCATCTGTCGGTGTCTGCCCTGAATTGTCTGTGCTCATCTTGGAGGATGTTGCAGAACGAGGAGGGATTAGGAGAGGTGCAGGGGTGAGCATAGCACACTGCCATCTGAAGAGAGGTAGAAAAAGTTGGGCTTGCTTCCCTTAGGAAGAAACTAAATAAGGAGGAGCATGATAAAATAATGGGTGGGATTGGGGAAGGGTAGGTGGCAGTTCCTGTTTCTTCCTGCTCCAAGAACATGGCACGAGGATCTTCAGCACAGCTAAGGGGCAGGTAATGGGTAGAAAGTGGTAGGTTTTTCATGTGACTGCAATTAAAGGGAGAAACTGCTGCTTGAATCAAAACTCGCTCTGCCAAGGTCCGTGATCTTCATAATTTATTATCTCTTTATGGGTTTAAAATTTATAACTAGAAATGGACCGCAGAATGCAGGCACTTGGGTAGGTCTCTGGTCATACAATATGTTGCAACAGTCCGTGTTTCCCGCAAGCTCATTATGGGCAGATTTACACATGAAGGAAATGAATGAAACTCCTTGTCTGCTCTACCTGACAAAGATTAAATTTAAATAGAGAAATCAAATCCCCGTGTTTTAGATGCTTCTCTGTGGGTTCCGTTTTCTATTCGCAGAGAATTTCACCCAAGTCTGTACTAGTTGTCGTCCTACTATCCCTCTTTCTGCACTACCATAAATGAGTTCAAGTCTGAGGAAATCAATATTTATCTGAAAAGTTGGACAAATCTAAAGAAAATACTGTGAAATCCAGTGGTGCAAGACCATATAACTCAACAACAAAACATTTTTAATGTTTGTTTTCTGCATACACCTTCTTTAATGCTGCTTGACAGGCCCAGACTGAGTAAAGATAGGTTGGTTTGTGGGGAGGATATTGTCCTCTTTGATAATCTTCATTCTGGAAGGTTAATACTGAATTAATTGTTAGAGAAGTGGCCAGAGTACATCTGGACCATCCAGGCAAAATAAAGACCAAATCTTAAAGAGAAAAAATCCTAAATGCAGGAAACATGCAGAGGATAGGAAAAGTAGCGATTTAGATTTGATGTTGTTTTTAGCCCATGTGAGAACTTTGCTTTTGTCCGAGTTTCGTTCCCTAAAACCTTGAGAATTCACATTTGACTGGCAGATTAAAATTTAGCTTTGGGCATTTCTACCGGTTTGGTGTAGATACGTGACCTGGTTAGTGCTGCTTCTGAGCGAAAGACTGCAGGATAATGAATGTATAGAAACCTACAGAGGAGAGTGGTAGTGTGAGTGACCTCACCGTGGGAGACGCTTCAGCCAGAGCTTCTGTTTTGCGATATACATGAGATGAATGAACTGTGAGTACCGATGCCGCAGAAAACCAGGCTTCTCCCGTGCCATCTGCTAAGCGGCTGAAAAAGAAATGAATTGTGTATTGTCAGAGAAGCGTATGAATACATCGTGCTGTTAACGAGCGACAATGCGAAGAGCCTTAGATACAAATCCCAGGCAAAACGTGTAGCAATTATGGGATAACTTTTCTTCAGCAATTCAGTAGTTTAAAGGCGGATTATGTTTTACAACATGAAAAGATACAGTGCTTCCAAAAGTCACTGATTTTTTTTCTTTGAATATATGTGCATGTATTTTTTCTTCCCTTTCCCCCCTTTCTTTGGTACGTGGTGACTACAGGCTCCCGTTCTACAAGGTCTAACCAAGGATTGAATTGCAGCAAGACTTTACTGGGCTTTCTCACTAGGTCTTGTCCAGACTCCCCATCCCGTTAAGAACGTTGCTGGATTTAAATGAGGGGGTTAGAGGACTTGAGGTATTTTATTTTAATCTCTGTCTTAATCTTCTCTTTTTTCCCCCCTAACCTGCCCTTGGTTGTCATCATTATTCTCCCTTCTGCTCTGTGATAACCGTAGCATAAGCAACACCTTCATCCAAGGAGAAATAACATTTTTCAAAAATCTCAGGAGATTCTGGAAAACCATGGAAAGGAAAATCTAGACACAGCCTTTTAAAAAAAAGGAGTCAGGAAAGCAGGGGGAGAACCCAGGGACTTCTAAAGCAGTTGTTTTAACTCTGACTTCTCAAAAAAAAATAATAATGTAGAAACCCATAAAATGTCTAAGTAATATACAAAATCGGAGGAAGAATTACTGTTGCTGTATGTCAAGTGTAAGCTGTCAACTGATTTAATTTCCTTCCGAGAGCTGGTGGCAGGGATTGTGGAGGAGGGAGGAGCAGTGGGTGGCCTATGTCCTGGCGACAGTAAACCTTCTACTAGTGTTTCATATGCTTTTTCTCATAACGGACTTGGGGAACTATGATATAGATAAAACTGTAACGAGGTAGGGTAAACAACTGGCTGGGAAAGCAGAAGTTATGAAGGGTTTGCTATTAAGGGATTTATGTAACGGTTCTTTTGAGTGCTCTGTCTGGGGCTTGGTGCTATTCAATATTTTTGTTAATGTGTTGAATAATGCAGCAGAGAATCGTAAAATGTGCAAATACCATGCTGGAAGGCGGGGCTTGGAAGCAGGTTGGAGAATACAATTAGAATTTGGAAGATCTTAATAAGCTAAATTTAAAAAGAAAGGTATGTATTTGGCTGTTTCCGTGTATGGATGTGAAGCGAAGAGTTGGGTACGTCTCATCTTTGGCCAAGGAACTGTGGATTACAAATGGGATGTGAATCAGTATGCCACCAAAGCAAAAAAAAAAAGTCAGGTATTGCCCTGTTGAGTACCAGGGGAGCATGGCCTGCAGGATGTCCAGAAATAATTCCCATTCATTGTTGAAAAGATTTCAGGTGTGGTCCTATTTGCTCTTTCACTATGGTCTCAAGGAAGAAGCCAAAGAATAGAGGGGG
Source organism: Burhinus oedicnemus (assembly GCA_008921705.1). NCBI lineage: Eukaryota > Metazoa > Chordata > Aves > Charadriiformes > Burhinidae > Burhinus > Burhinus oedicnemus. The sequence continues at coordinate 342,203 of VFFE01007509.1, forward strand.
AATTCAAAGGAGATCAACCAGCATGATCAGAGATTTAGGAAAAAAATGACTTGAGGTAAAAAGGAACAATCCATTTGCTTACAGATAAGAAGACTAAGGGGTGGAGGGAGGCCTTTGCTTTCAAATATATCAAGAGAGTTGAAAAGAGGAGGGGAATCACGTGTTTTCCAGGATACGATCGGAGAGGAAGTACTGAGCTTAAAGACTGGCAAGGGAGACTCGAACATTTCTTGTCTTGATGTCTAACCTAACGGCTAGTGTATGTAAGCAGTGAATGATTTAGGGATGTTATATAGCTGTTGTGTAGCATCCTTAAAAACTTCCAAGCATCTGTCAGACAACAGTGACAACATAACTGGTTCTTTGAGGCATGGGGATGGACTAGGTGATCTCTTGAGGTCTCTTCCAATTTTCTGTGATTCCAGGAAAATCACTGGGATTATAGTCCTGCCGTCCACAATGATGGATGAAATGCTAGAGAGCCAATCCACCAGCTCGACGGTTATCAACGCTTTGAAACTTTGCCTGTTTGATTTAGTTCTAAATACCGCCTTGCAAGTTGGGGTTTGGGAGAACAAGACATTGCAATTAAATGTAGAATTAACGAAAGGGGGAGGGTATGCGTTGCATTTAACTTCACACTTCTGATTTAAGTGCCAGAATTAACATCATCAGCTCCCTGTGTGGTCTCCTTATTTGTAAGAATTCAAGTGACATTAAGATTGGATTAGTAATGAGCTTTTGGTTGAAGGACCAATATTAAAATCAAGGGAGTCTGAAGGAGGAGGGAGGGGGAGTGGTGGTTTCCTTGTGAAGTCTTCGTTGGCAGTGGCGAACTGCCTGTGTGTTTACATGGATGTGCTCGCATCTTCCTCCTCTTAAAAGCTTTCTCCTCATTTCAGCCATGTACCAGAATCTTACTTGCCTTGATTTATAAATTATTTACACTTGGACTGTGATGCATTTGAACTTTTTGAAAATAAAGGTATATATTAGTCCTCCATTTGTGACTGATAGGATCAGGGGGAAAAGCAGCAGACTAATGGAAGGGAATAAGGAAGCACTTGGGAGCTGCTGGCTCATACTTGACAGTGATTTGTATGTCTGTAGATTTTAAAGTGCACAGTGTATTTTAAAACGTGCCCGTTGCATTTTCTTTGTTTGACTGTGACCTACGCTCACCTACCGTCTTTTCTTGGGAAGGGATTGCATTTGTAGGGGTAACTGTGGTCCTGGATTTTTTTTGCCCTTCCTCGGAACCACGTTGCAGATGCGTCTATTCTCAATGCCAGTTTTATTTGCATGTCGGTAATATTAAGAGACTCCGGCAAAGATGAGACCCCTAGCATACTTGACATCGCACAGATACTCAGCAAAAATTCTCTGTTAAATATTGTTTGAGACAAAGAATGTGATTTGAGAAAGAGAAGAAATGAAGGTGCTGCTAACTCGTATGTGAACTGCAAATACGCTCTGGATCTCTGAGTCCTGGCCCAGTAGCATTGTTCCATCCTGCGTGGTCTCTCCTAAGCCTCCCCGTTTTATCCGTTGTAAATAAAAGTGACAAAATCTCCCTGCCGTGTTATCGCGCTGAGTAACGTAACTTCTTCAATCCTCCTCCTCTCTTTTCTGTCAACTTTTGTGGACTGTTGCTTTGGGTTTTTTTAACTGTTCTTTTTTGGTTTTTCTGCATTTGAAAGAATTCTGTTCACTAGAAGCTGTGCATGCTAAAAAGGGGAGGGAGAATTCTTTAAGTAACAGCTTTTTTTGTCCATTGAAGATAGATTGGTGTCACACATCGATAAATAGGTAACTCTCATCACTGCCAACATTATTAGATTGTAGAAGACAGTAAATTTACAGACTCCCTTGTGAGTCACAAATGTCTTAAAAAAACCTCACAAGTAATTATCTGAAATGGAGACAAGTTAATGCAGGTTTTGTCTATTAATTTCTTCTAATTCTTGTTCATGGTTGGAAACCTTGCCGTACTTTATTTTTTTTGAAGTTATATGTGTATGTGCCAAATGTACCCTGGCATAACTGGACACGTAGACTTTCCTACGATGGCATTACTGTGCCGGGTTTGCACGTCCGACTGCCGTCGTGTGCCATGAAGGATGCGCTTTGGACTTTATGACATAATAGATTTTAAAATGAATGCCCAGGAGCTTGAAACAGTAGGCGGTCCCTTCATCGGCTGAGTTGAATTTGACAGTCCTCTGGGTTTTTTTCGTGATGTTACAGGGGGTGGGAGAAGGTTGTTTTAATTTTTACAGTCACAGAAAGCGATGGCCGGTGTCTGTACAGTGTTCTGAGTAAATATGTTTCGCTTTTAATCTCTGAAATTTGGGAGCAGGAGGGAATTGGTGCAGGGGGTTTGGTTGAACCTCGAAGGACAGAATTTGCCATGGGAGCGGCAGCTTTTCTTTTGAGAAAGCCGGCACTTAAATGGTAGCAAAATTGGCAGAGCGCTGAAATTGATGTTGCAGCCATCTGCTTTATCCTGGCTCCACCCAGTGGCATTATCCCGCCAGTTTCACACATGCCGCAAGGACTTCTGCGGCAACCTAGGATTTGATGTCGGTATGGGATTTAGTTTGGGGTTTTTTTTAAGGGTTAAAGTGGTGTACTTACTGCTCTGCCTTTTTGCTCCTGTCCCAGACAGCATAGCTTTCGTTTGGACTTATCTGTCCCGCTGCCCGGCTTTGATGCTGTTCAATCCCCTGCACCAGGAAAATGAATATTCAGAGAGGTCGGAGCCAGAGCTGGAACCTGAACTCCGATATCCAGCCCTCTGGACCGAATTGCTTGCTGACCTGATATATTGCTCTGGTTTTCTTTCATTTTTCAAAACAAACAAAAGAAATCCCCACCTCTATTGTGCAGTTGCAGTGCAACGGGAGAATATTATCATTAAAAATTGACTATATAGCAGTAGCCTCAGGATGTTCATGTGAGCTGGAATTGCGGTAGAAAAGACCAGGCTTTGAGATTCCTGCTGGGGAAAATATGGATGAATTCACATCCTGCATCTCGAAGAAAGTAAGAGAGGCATTTTGCCGTAAGGTAGCAAAAGGTTGGACAGAGATGTCAGGGTGCTGTTCAGGAGGGGCTGGTATTGTCTGCTTTACATCCTATAAAAATACAAAGTGGTTTTGGGTTTTTTTTGTTTTTTTTTGTTTTTTTTGTTAAGCTCTTAGCTTTTAAATGGATTCCTGTTGCCATTGCATTTACACTTCCTTTTGGCAATCTAAAGAAATGTTTTTACTGAAGGAAACAATGACATGCATGATTGGTTTGGATATTGGAAGCCACATAGTGATTCCAGAAGCACTTACGCTTTTCCGAGTAAACAAAAGCAACGCTTGCAGGTCTTGCTGGAGAAATTTTATCTAAAATAATTTGAACACTTGCCAAATCGAATGTGTTTCGACAGGGCGCAGCGTATTCTCAGTGCTGAGAAGTACTTTGGAAATGAAGCTGGGAGGTTCAGCGCTTTCCAACCGGAGGCCCCAGGTGGGACTGCAGGCGAGTCGTCCTCATGGGCGGCCGTCGCGGAGTCCGTGGGAGAGTCGACCGACGCTATCTGTCGGGATTGTGGAAAAAGCAGAGCTCAGCCAGCGTTGCTGTTCGTGTGCTCGCAGCCCCCATGCCGTGTCCTAGCAAGGACCTTTGGCGCTTCGTGCCGTGCCACTCGCTGATCTAAGCGGGGGTCGAATATGTGGGTGCCGGGGAAGAAACTGTAGTGTCGTACTGGCCATGACACCTACTGCTTTGAAGTTTGATGCTTGGTTAAAAACTGCTTTTGTTGAGCCAAGGGTCTTTCGGACTGGCTTTAGGAAGGGTCTGTCTTTTCATTCTCTGTTCCAGGTTTCATTCTGGTAATTTTTACCTTCCATTAATACGGGAGGAAAGACAGTATCTACCTGGGAATTGAAAGCCCTTGCTTATCCCTGCCCATTCCTCATCCCTATGTAGGAATTAATTTCATTGTTCCTCCTGTATCCCTTTAAAGCGCGGAGTAAGAAATGTCTTCAAGGTCACATTCCTCCTTGAAACTAATGATGGTGTTTTTCCTAATCCCATTACAAGGTCCCTAGTATCATTAGATGCAAGCATTACTGTTTAGCTTCATTTGATAAGCTGATGAAAGGGGGAGGAAAAGGCTCCCTGACGCAGAAAGGCATTCAAGTATCTACTGTAATGGAACATGTTCAGAAACGTTATAATCTGCTTAACGTTGGCATTTTGGTGGCCCGGTGCTGTACCTTTTGTAGAGCAGCATAAAAGGCAGAAGGGATAGCGATCCTGACGGGTACTTTAAAAGGCTGGAATGGCTCATGCACAAGAGCTTTGAACAATTTGAAATTTTTATTGTTTTTCCCCCAAGCCTGAAAATGGGAATCTTGTCTATGCTGTGAGCTCCCCCCTCTGGCATCAGGATATTTGTAATAATGTCAAAGACCCTGAAGCATTAGAGAAATAACTATTTCTGGAATAAGGTCAGGGGCAATTTTTTTTGCTGAAGTGATATTAAGCCTCCAAAACCGGACTGCTGACAGCACTGAACTGCTACGTGCTTCCACCCGTTTGGGAATGGGAGGAATATAAAACCATACTTATTGTGAGTTTGACAAAGAGAGTCTCTAGTTCTGATGTCATTTCAAAGATGTCAGCGGCCTTACAAGCTGGGCTTGAAATGGTGGCTGCTGGGTTGATGTCAAAGGGGAACGTACCCTTTTATCGACGTCTTGGAGTCACTAGACTTGTTGGTAGAGAAGCCTACGTTTGCTGCCATTTCGCTGTGCTTTTGTATATCCCCTTCACGCAACTAATTCTGTGGGCTGTTTCCCTCTGGCAGGTGCTTTGCCTCTTGGCCACAGTCGTAGATTCAGATGTGGTTGGATCTTCAAGGATTCGGTCAATTAGAAAATGCCAACATGTGTTTATAGTCAGGGAAACATTTTTTGTGAGTCTGGTGGTTGTTAAATGGGACTGTTTGGTGCCATCTTCTTATTAAGACTGTTTGAAATGCGTGAGATCTAAAAGTCTTCAAGTGAATGCAAGAGATTACATATCAATTTACTAAATGTAGGCTTTTTGAAATGCGACGTCATAGCCGTTTCTGCGAGATCTGTTTAAAAGCCTTTTATATATAATGAAGCAGCAATGCTGGGTTTAACTATAGCGGACTACTTTTTTTAAATCCACTATCACTCCTCCGCATGCCTGACACTAGTTGGTAAATCACTTTGGCAGGTAATGCCTCCTGTTACAGCAGCGTATTACAAAGAGGTAGGTGGAAGCTTCCTTGCTCGTCCTCCTTTTTTCAAGGCACCGTGATGAAGTTTTTAATTGAACTGAAAGAAGATGAAGCAACTGGTGGCTGTACAGTTCTGTTACTCACTTGCATTAACTTTCACTGTTCCTTACCCCATTTCTTTCCCACTGTTTGATATTGCTTAGAGGCAGAGCCTGTCTCTGCGCCTTCCGCTGCTAAATTTCATTCATGCTTTCAGTTGTAAGTGTAGTAGTCACCTCCGCTGTACACAGTTATTTCTTGGCTGGTTTTTCTCTCCCATGCAGCACTGCTGCAGTGGGCTGGCGGTTGCTATATAGCTTACTGGAAAGATATATTCTCCTAGGATGGTAGTTTGTCATTAAAAAATGATTCAGACTTAAAATCCAGTTTTAAATATTAATTCTGCAGTTTTGTGTCTAGTTATACAAATATTCAGGTCCTTCCAGTTTTTATGACTTAACATGCATGACAGTATATGAAGATGCATGCTAATTTGTTTGCTATATAGTCAAATTATCATGTATGTAAAATAGAATCTTGGAGTCATAGCATCGCAGAATGGTTTGGGTTGGAAGGGGCCTTTAAAGGCCATCTGGTCCAACCCCCCTGCCATGAGCAGGGACATCTTCAACTACATCAGGTTGCTCAGAGCCCTGTCCAACCTGACCTGGAATGTTTCCAGAGATGGGGCATCTCCCGCCTCTCTGGGCAACCTGGGCCAGTGTCTCACCACCCTCACAGTCAAGAATTTCTTCCTAATATCTCATCTAAATCTCCCCTCTTCCAATTTGAAGCCATTCCCCCTCATCCTGACACTACATGTCATGTACCCTTGAGCTGGTACCGGATTACTGGTTATATGGATATTAAAGCCACTAAAGTTAGAAAGCAATTGCAAAGTTCCCCTTGAGGACCTGAAGAAGAGGCAGCCCTCTTTCAGCATCACCTCCCTGCTCACATCCTGCAGAAGGTAAGGTTACCTGCTGTAGTCTCTCAGAAGCTTTTTCTATTAGCTTCTTATTTTTTGAACCACAAGCGTAAGTTAAGATGAAACTTCTGATATTGATGCGGCACAGGGGAGTGGGGTGAAGGTAGTAGCGGTAAGAGATGTTTTATCTCGTGTGTTCGTCAGCGGGAAGACACGATCTCTCACACTCTGAGCAGTTGAGAAGGTCTGTGGGTGCAAACCTCGCCCTGTACAAGTCAGTGATGTTTGTCTCGGCGCTTGTAGCAGGACCAGGGTTCCACTTCAAATCTGCTCTATCGGATAATGATGTGTCGCGGGGGTGTTGATACATCAGAGGGTTAATTAGCGAACGCTTGCGGAAAACATGGCTATTTAAATCGTTACGCCGGGCGTTTGTTACCAAACCAGCGTCCCTTTCTTGATGGATGTTTAAGCTGTTGTGGCGGCACGCGTAAGGACTGGGAAAATGAAGTGCGTGCTGGCCAGCGCTGGCTCGTTGGAGGAACCTACAGCCTGATGGTGACAGCTGTGACAGCACGTCGCCGTTTCTCCTTTTGCTGTGCTCGCAACTGTGAAACCCATTATATTAGTGTGCGTCTGTCTCGAGCGACTTCAGCTCGTCCCTACGCCGAGTCAGAGTGGTGCGGAGGTTATAAAGTCCGTGCACGTGTTATCAAAAGCTTGTGAAATGGAAGGGTTCTGGTTTTAAACTCTCCCGAGCGATCCGAGCGGGTGTACGATTCATTGCCGATTAAAACAGCTTTTAAGAAGTTGTGTTTTTAAAGGAGTTACGAGGTTGGTTCCCTCCTTCCCTTCCTCCCTGGAGGTAGATGCACGTTCACAGGTCTGCAGTGATAGTTGCGCTAATTGATAATTAGCATTGATAATGAATGTAGTAGCACTGGCAGCGATAGTATTATCTAAATAGTTTTGGGGTTATTTTTTTACTTTTTCCCCAAAAATGAAAAACAAAAGAAATTCTTGCTTCTTGTACAATAATGGAATTGGGCGATGCCTTGAGAGCATTAATTCCGGAAGGGTTTTTGTTATTATGTTTCAGTGAAATTAATTTCATGGGCAACAAGAGGATTAGATAAAGCAGGTTGTGCAGCATTAAACAGTATTTACGGCACCTAAAAATTGGTTTTGTTCTTTCAGGCTTACCTTATTGCTTTGTCCTTTGTCGTGTTTGCCACGGGTGTACTCGGCCCCCGTTCTCGACGTGGTGCGACTTAGGCAGAAAGCTCAGTGCTCTTAGAATTCAATTAACTGTTTTGTTGTTTTTTTTTTTTTGGGGGGGGGGATAAAT
>VFFE01007509.1:351139-371520 GCA_008921705.1 Burhinus oedicnemus
TTTTTTTTTTTTTTTTTTTTTTTTTTTTTGGGGGGGGGGGGGATAAATTCCACAATTACTGCAGCATTTTAATTATTAAGACTTTTGATACAGCAAATTACTGGGTAATTAGCTATAGACTGCTGTCTCGCTCAGAGTGCCACTGCTTTTCTTGCCTTATTCTGGCATTTTGCTTGTGGTTACCTCCTGTCTCCAGAGCTCCGAGAATGACACCTCTTTTCGTATGTTTACAAAGAAGTAAGTGCATGTCACAGTAGTGCGTCCTACTTGAACTCTCAGCTTTTTATTCAGGGTTCATTTGCAGTTGCTTTTGTTGCCCCTGAAATAATCTATGGCTGGATATCATCATCTCTCAGGAACGTTGTGCCTTTCCTCAATGCGCGCGCCGTGGTGTGCTGGCACCGGGCATCTCCCAGTGAACCAGGAGATGTAGGATAATTCGCTGTTCTGTTTTTAACCAACGTTCCTCATTGAAATCCCATTAGGAACTCTCTCTTCTGCTTTATGATCTTGGCTTCTGGTTCCTCCTGCTAGGTCTAAAATGTAAGTCCAGAGCCTTCTCAGAGGCCGATACAACTCAGAGGAGTCCACAGTGCGTCAGTACAGCTGAAATGCCAACGTTTCTACAGCTGCCCAGTGTGTCAGAGCCATAAGCTGGAAATAAAGCTTGTTCGCAGTTGCCAGTACTGCACAGCAAAATACTGGAGACATTCTCGGATGGTGAGAGTGTTATTCTGGGGTTTTTTTGACTCTTTACAGTTTCCTCAAAGTACGAGCGAGGTGGCCCTCATTTGTACTTTCACGCCCAATGGTTGCTAAAGACAGGCCTGGGTGAGAAGGTTCCACTAGCACAAACCTGGTCCCCAAAGACAAATGTTTTTATTTCCTGTATCAACGCGAAATGGTAACTGAAGGTGTTGCGTAGCGGTAGTACTTTGAACGCTAATGGTTCCTTCGTGCAAGAGCCTGCGAGCTGGCACCGAATGGCGCGACGGCTTTATTAAGATCCCCAGATTATAAGGAGCTGTTGTGATCTTCTCGCCTGACCTCTGCGGAAAACAAGCCATGATGGTGCTTTCTTGAATTAATTCCTGTTTGAAAGAGGGCACGTGCTGCAGAAAGGCAGCCGGTCTTGACTGGGGAGCGGGAAAAAATAAATCAGTGACAAGACAGTACAGTGTAACCTTTGATGTAAGTGGTTAATTATGCTCTGGAAATGTATGCCTAACCGTTCGTCAAAGCCTGTCCAGCTTCAACTTTCCAGCCTTTGGATTTTTTTTTTTAAAAATTCATTAGTGAAGATTTTTTTCATCAGTTCGGTGCCCTCTGTTGCATGCTTGCAGACTGATCCAGTAACCTCTTAGCCTTCTCTTCGCTAAGCTAACAAGACTGAGCTCACGGCTTCTCGATGTTTTGCTGTAAGGAATGTCTTCCAGCCTTTTAATAACTTCCAGGCTTCTTTTGTGCACCCTTCCACCCGCTTTTTCCCTATCTCTCTTTGTTTATGAGCGACGGGGTCTCACTCGATGTTCCAGATGCGCGACCAATAAAGAGCGATGCTGTCGACTTTTACTTCTGACAAAGCTCTCTGCTTTATATAGCCATTTCCAATTAGCTAATTAATACCTGTCATCTTAGTGGGACCATCACTGCTGTTGATTATCTTCAGTATTCCCAAATTTGCTAGTCACAGCTTTACACAATAATCCTATAGATCGTGACTTTAATTTTTTCTGTAGATGTAGAGATTTACCTCTGCTGACATTGAAATTCTTACAGTAGATTGATTATATTATGAAAAATAATAATAATAGAAAAGAAAGTAGTATTATTCTGTTAATGCTATGTTCACTTTATTATTTACCATTTTTCCTCCAAAACATGATTTACAAACCTTCTGCAGTTATTATATATCTGTAGGAATTTGAGATGGGAAAAGTTCTGGTCCGTTCAATCCAGAAAGGGGTTGCTGCAGCCACTCTTGTATGTGCTTTCATTGTCTGAGTAAGCTCCTTCTACGTATGGTTGTTTTAAAAAAGAAGATGGACTGAACTTAGGCTGAAAATTAGAAGATTTCCATCCAACAGAAGAAGAAGGGTTCTGGAATAGTCTTGTATATCGGTTGGAATAGAGGGGACAAAAGGAAAAGAGGAATTAAGGTTTCTAGGACCTTGTAAAATCCAGTATCGGTGGTTTTCCTCGTTTCTAGTTATATATTAAGGATCTTGTCATGTGCCTGCCCGTTTTTCATTTAGTAGGTGCTGTGTTGACTTTTAGTGTTTTGGCTTTGTCAGATCCTTGGTGGAAATAAAACTTTATCTCTCTCTGTCTATTTAAAGCTAAATTTGTCATCATCATAAGAATATTGTTTAGCCAAGATCTGTGTTCTGCACATCCATGTCTCTGGACATGAATTCTATTATTCTCCCTTAATTCTATTTTAATAGTCTTGTATCATCTGTTTTGTGATTTTGTCCCGGATCAATATGAGGTGGAGCGGCCAGCAATTACCTGGTCATCCCATTTACCCTTGCAAAATTCATAGTATGCTGTTAGTTTTCATTTGATTTTCTGGACCCCCCCCAAATATACGAAGGTGTAATGAAAACCAGCGTTGATGGTGTAGAGTTTGAAACTGTCATGATTTTCTGGTGGAGCGAACTGTTCACACTGGCGCATCCATCGTAATTCAGAGTATATGAGGATGTGAAATACCTTTTACAGTGTTTAATTGATGGACTAGAGCTTATTCAGAGCTCAGGCCTCCTATCTAAAACCTCACAAGAGGTACAAATAATGAATGAATTTAGCCGTCACCCTGTGGCCGGGCAGGTTTTATTGCTCATGCTTTGTTCATAGGTCAACCTCGAGCCTGATAAGACATAGCGACTTACACAACTGCACGCGGGGCTCAGCCAAAGAATGAAAACGTGGATCTGGAGAGTCGCAGCACGTGCAAGCAGGGGTCAGACACGGCAGCAAATTTCTTCTTGCCCCGTTGCAGTTCAGAAAGACCGTGCAGTGCAAGCTCTTACCAGATGAACGTGGGAGACAGGCTACGCATCCTGCTATGACCTTCTGAAATTTGAGAATTTAATTAAGCCTCCAAATCCATAAATAGCGCTTTTTAATGAAATATTTTATATTAATTTTCATTTCCAAAGAGCCGTTGGACAAAGCGTACTTTGTTCTCTTGCTTTATGTACGGCTTTATTTGTTTGACATTGATGTAAATATACTATATTGATGGCAGAATTCAACCCGTGAACAGAAAGTCAAAAGTCCTTGTTATAGATGAATGGGGTGTTGCAAACTTTACAGTCACTCATAAATCTTGCTGTACGTCCATGTGATTAATGTCTAACAAGGTTTTTGATTGATGGCTTAGCAACTACTAATCAGGTGTTATGGGACCAAATCAAGAAATCCCTTACTTCGTTGGTTGAGGCAGGCTCCTGTTCGCTTAGATAGGCAGGAAAATGTCTGGTTTTTTTCTTTCCTTTTAAGTGGAATTTAAAGTTCTAGCTTGCTGCGGCTTTTAATAAGTACATGGCCAGGCGACAACTTTGAACATTGAAATATCATACTTATTAAAACCCTCTACCAGGATTACGAGAGCAGAACAACTGGATAACTTGAACTGTCTAGACGTAGGGAATAAATTGAAGCCGATGGCATTGGGTGAAGGCCATGCGTTGCACAACCCGATGCGGAACGAAAACTTCGGGCTGTTTTTTGAGGCAAGTAGCTGGCAAAATTTTCGGACTGGCCCACGTGTTAATCGTATTGCTTCAAAATTATGAGGGTTTTAATCTCCATGCTGCAGTTCTAAGCCAAATGTACTGTGCGTTGGAAGATCTCTCCTGTCTTGACTTCTCTCCTGCTTGGCTGTATATCGTAACTGCTCAGCCATGCTTACGCTTAATTACTTCGTTCTGAAGAACTTGTCTAACTGTTGAATGCAGGGCACTGGAGCAGAAAGAGCTTTGATCTGTCTAGCCTGGGTTTTATAACTTAAAGATGAACTTTGAGAATAGTTATCAAAACCAGCTATTTTCACTTCTTTTATAGCTTTTTACTTTTTCAGAGCCTTGCGTCTAACCAGCCTGCCCTGCCTATCTAGCAATACCATAACTTAACAATTTTCTCCTTTTTTGCCTAATCTGTGGCATTTTCAGAACTGTTCTGAATATCTAACCACTAACTCATCTTTTATTTCTCTATTTCCCTCTTTAACCAACAGGGATAATTCATTATGTTCCTAACTCAAACCTCTGTTGGCTTATTGTAATCTTGGAGCCAAGTGCTGTATTTCACGCTTTACATTTCCTAGCTCGGGTATCAAGTGACACCAGAGTCGTGGACTCCATTATAAATAGGTTTCATCTATATTGGGAGAACAAATTGCTAAGTGTTTTTCTTTTTTTTTTTTTTTTTGAACTTGATTAAGTTTGAGGGTTTAATTACATTTTTTGTGGTGGTTTTAAGGTTGTTAAGTAGAGAAGATGAAATGCAAATAAGCGAATACAAACGGATTTGGTAAATTACTGTTAAAAATTAGCGCGGTGATTATTTTTACTCTTAACAATAAGCATGCATGTTAAAAACTTCTGCTCAGGTAAAGTTTTAATTGAGATGTTTTAGGAGTTGAAGTTTCTTTGTGTTTGTATTATTTTTTTTTCCCAAGCTATCCTGAATTGTGTCTAATTAGGGGCATGATACCATTTGCCTAGATATTTATTCGTAATTTGTTTAAAGTTAGACAGCACAGTATTGATGTATTCCATTCATTACAGACAACTCTCTTTGATGGGCTTTGTCTACCTAATTATTAAAATGGAACATATTACTAATAGCTACCGAGTAGGTAGAATTTTCTGAAAATAAATAGAGACTTTCTGAATGCGCTGACAAAAGTTAATTTTTAAGGGGTTTCTTTCCATCTGCAGACACCAGGAAATTAAAGGCGTATTTTCCATGGTAAAGGAAACATGTTCGGTTTGGGAGCTATTGAAGGGCAAGTTTTGCAGTTCCCAGGATTTTTTTCCAGCAGCATACGTGACCTGCAGCACACGTACCCCCCAACACATGCGTGGATGTTTTATATAAAATACGCTTTTGTAACTGATCAGCTCAGTGTTGCTAACCTTTATGTTTTTAAGGGCTGGGGTATGTAATCAGTCTGTGAAGGCCAGCCAACAACCCACCCACCATCTCCCTGTTGCTGCTGGAATCAGCTTTGGGAGGAGTGGGGACTTCTGGCAAGATACCTTTGGTACCATCAGGGTTTTGTAGCAGATTGAGTTGGTCAAGTAATGTAAAACGAGCTTTTACCAAATCAGTGACAGCGGCATGTAAGTCCCTAGGATCACATTTCTGAAAATAAAGCTAGGTTTCTGTTAATCAGAATTTTTGAGATTTTTAGTAATTTTCCAGGCTTACAGAGTACCTAAAGATCCTAGACATCCAGGTTACGTTATAATGCGGTTACATTTCCGATGCTGAGTTCCCCTTCCTTGTGTTTGCAGATGCTGCTGACAGAGTATCTGGATATGAAGAACACCCGCACTGCCTCGGAGCCGTCCACCCAGCTTAGCTACGCCAGCTCTGGAAGAGAATTTGCAGCGTTCTTCGCCAAGAAGAAACCGCAAAGACCTAAAAACCCTTTGTTCAAGTAAGTGCTGGGAGGATGTTAAAGCTGTGCCGAAGCTGTCTTTGGTACCTCGAGTATTGCACAACACCGGCTGCTAATCGCAGTTTCACAGTGTGAGAGGAGCCTAAGTCTTGAGATGGAGATTTAATGCCCAAAGCTGAAGCCTCAGTAAGATCTCTGTTACGGATTCATCGCTGGTTTTTAAAGTGTAGCTCTTTCCAGGGCTCATCTCGGGACTGGGATCCCATTATACAAGCCGCTGCAAAGCATGCAGCGATACGTTACGCCTATCTTTGTCCACGGTAAATTCAGAACCTGTTAAAGGGAGCGATAAAGGGGACTGGACAAAGAGAATTAAGATAACTGTGTAATTACTAGGTAGACTAAGCAGTTAATCCTATCACTAACTCCTTTAATTCGGAGTTCAGAGTGGAAAGAATTAAGCGGTTGGGAGGGGAGTGTAGCAGAGAGGATGAGAGGCCAGGTGGCCAAGGGAAGGATTTGGGGGGAACAAATTTGATGTGCAAGAAAAAAAAACAGGAGTTGTTGGGGAACAGCACTGTTAGGAGAGGAGAGATGGTCTTGTTATTACACCTAGATTCAGGGGAGCTGTGCTGAATTTTCATCTCTTCCCACGACTACAGGTGCCGGTCATTCTCTTTGGCTTCTTGAGGATTTTGGGAGATACCAAAAATGTGCTGGTTTAGCAGCAGATGCTCCGAGTTCAAAGAATCACAGCTTCCTCAGCTCTGCCAGCACATCTGCCTGTGTGGCTGCTCCCTAACTCAGTACTGCCAAAATAATCTTTAAATTTCTTTCTTTTTTTTTTTTTTTTTTTTTTTTTTTTTTTTTTTTTTTACCATGAGGTGGTTCGAAAACAATTGATGGGGGAAGGAACAAGTTTCACGGTACCTTCGAGGGAATGGCCAAGTGGAGCGGTGCTGGGGAGTGCCAGCAGCTGGAGGCATTAACCTTTTAACCGTGCTCAGCTGCAGCGGGAGCAGTGTGGGTGATGGGTTCTCAGCACCCCTCTGGACTATAAGCTGCTGCAGGGCTTGGGCTGTCTTTCTCTACCCATCTGAGCCTTACGAGGCTTTGCTTTCCAGCGTCGAGAGAGTCCAAGGTTAAAAAAAAAAAGTCTAGCGGAATATTTGCTGGAAGGGGAGCGATTGGAAGTGAGCTGGTGTTTTCATCCCTTACTTGCTGGAGATGGGGAGCCATGAAGTCTGGGTGGTTTTTGGTGATAAAGAACCCCTCATTTATGATCATAGGTTGTTATATGGTGGGGAAATAATTCAGGAACTTCAGTAACAGGAAAGGCTGAGAGTAATCGGCTGTTTTGGGCAAGTAGGGGAGGAGCTTTGTGTTCTGCATCCTCTTTACACGTTTGGTTGTTGGTTGGTTGTTTCTTTTTTATCGGCTAAAACTCATTTCTTGATTATCCAGAACTCCCTGTGCTTTGCCCCATGGGCAGGTGTATCTGGTGGCTGTATCCTCATCGTACCAAAGGCCCTGGTTGGAAATCCAAGTTTCCTGCACTACCTTCTCTCCCTCTCACAGGATGAGCGATCTTCCGTTATTAGAAGGTTAATGGTTGCTTGGAGGATTTCAGAGGTGCCTCCTGCCCCTGTCAACCCATGATGATTCCCCCCACCCTTTTTCTTTTTTTTTTTTTTTTTTTTAACACTCCCATGGCTGTTTGGGTTGAGAATTACACTCTTTGAATTTACTCCGACTTGCAGATGTATATTGGAGCAAAATAGGGCTGCTCACCTCTCCATACTGTGTCTCTTCTTGGGTGTACTCGGACCATTTAAGTTTGAGCAATAAGGATGCTCTGTTTCACCTGCGGCAGTTTAAGGCTGTATCTTAGTTTGTCAGTGGAGAGTGAAAGTGGGTATAATTGTTGAAAGTGAAGGTGCGTAACCTCATAGGAGCAGCGCGTCTCCTACCACTCATGGTCTTGTCACCAAGTCATTGCCGGCACCGCAGTGACAGCAGCGCTTATTTGGATCTCTTATTTGGTTATCTGTCTTCTGTCAGCTGTCACTGTATCTCTGGAAATCTCCGTTGAAATGGAATTTCTCAGTCCACTGAGGGATGTAGATGTTTGATGGAGTGTTATTCTTGTCTCCTCTCCCATCTTCAGTGCTTTTCGTGCCAGGCTTTTTTTTTCTTGCCTTTCCATTAGCTCCGTCCAAATCAGAGGAACCTTCCACTTGTCATCAGAATATCTGCATTTAATTCCTCACTTCAGAAGTCTCTTAGGGCAGGGCTCCACCTCACGTTTGACTCACAGAGGGACGCAGGTGTTTGTGCCGGGTCCTGTCACAGCTTGCTGTAAGCTGATTTTATAAATACTGAGTAATTTTGGGAGTTGGGTGTTCTAGCAATAGCGGGAAGAATGAGAACTCCTCAGTTGTGTCCTGCTGTCTGGAAATCAGTAGCGAGCATTTGGAAGAGACTTTGAATCATTATTTCCCTGGCTTTAAAATGGGTGTAATTTGAAAAAGGGAAAAAAAAAAAAAAAAGTCATGATGTATCATTTAATTTTGGCTTAAAAAAGAAAACTTCAGATGAGGGATACTTGGGGAATTCAGATAGTTCATGCCATCGTAAACCTGGCTTTCTTCTCTTCCAAAAGGTAGCCAAGTGCACATTCAGGTTGCCATCTCTCTTCAAGATCAGATTTGCAAGGTGGAAATTGGGCATTGGTGGGAAAGGAGTGAATCGAACAAGCAGATGTTGAACGCCCAGTACGTTAGTCTCAGGCTTGGCTGTAATTATGTATAAGTCTGTGTAAAACAGAAATATTTTGAAAGCTTTGCTGTGGGAGGATCAGCATGAGGAAAGGAGTTACAAGAGTAGAGGAGTTAAGTGTAAATAGGACCGTGGGAGAAAAGTAGATCAAGGAAACACCAGAGGAGGGGAAATAGGGGAGAGAAACCGGATGGCTGTGGGAAAGAAGTGAACGTGATGCGATCCTGCAGCAAGAGCCAGTGCAGGGCTCTGAGGAAGAGTCGGAGTCGCTGTCTCAGGGAGGAGACTGAGGTTTATTGCTGTAGTTTGCCTTGACCTGAAGCTTCTGGTTTTGTTGCCCGGAGAAGACCTCTGGGCCATGGCCATAATGTTACGCTTAATATCTCACTAGGGGCAAAAGGGAGCACATCATAAATACGGAGCCAAGAATTTACTGTTTGTTTAATTAAAGTCTGAAGTATTTGTTGTATTTTGATAGATTGTTATTAGTTCAGTTGCAATAATACTAACAGTCACAGTCCAAATTAGGGCAGAAAAGCCTCGTTAACAGTAATAACATTAACAAGAAAGTATACAAATGCTTGCCCCTTCCCTCTGGTGTGATGTTTTTCCAGTGTCCCTCTGGGCGGCGCTAAGGCTGATTCAGCCCTCCTTAGCAGAAGGGTTGGGGAGGGCATGACGGGTGTTACAGCAAATCATCAACGTCCTGAGGTCTTCACCTTGAGGAGTTCCATGTTCTTCCTCTAAGATGTCTTCCCTTTGGCTATTTGAAGATGCTTTGTCCCCACCACCTGCTCCCTTCTCCCTGGTCCCCAGTGCCCAGCCCGGGCACACAAAGGGCTGGTGTTTGCTGGGCAGTGCCTGCCCGGGGTGGCAGCCCTTGGCCATGCGGGGTGTCCCCAGCGCTGAGCTCAGGCAGGTCAGGCAAGAGCCCTTGGCCATGGGACACTTGTGATCAGAGGGACAGCCAGCTCGGGGCACGGCGAGCCCAGAGACATCCTGAGACCCTGGTCAGTGCCCAGTCCGTGGCCTTTTACTATCAGTGGCAAAAATTATGTTTATGGGGCTACAGTAGTTGGAGAATATTTGTCTCCACCTCTCAGATTGGTCATTGTGGAGTGTTGGAGTCATCTGATATGTATTTAATAATTTATTACTCCCTAATTTGCAGGAGAGCATCAGTTTTTAATCTTTATGTATAAGCCACTTAGCAATTTAAATAGTGTTGGCTGGTGGCTTTGGTTTGGATTTTACCAGTTTTGGGGGCTGTTCCTATTTAAATGCCTGGGTGCTCCCAGCTGGTAGAGCAGAGGAGCATCGCTATGCTTTGCGGGCAGGTCTATGTCACACGCGGCTGTTGGCAGAGGTGTATTGATCAGAGGTGGCAGAACGCGGTGCATCAGTAATGGAATTTTATGGCAAAATGTGCTTTTGTCTCCCTTGATAATTTTGCTCCAACATGCAGGGAAGTCCTTTTTGTTTTGTTATCAGAAGGATGCTTCTATGGATCGCTAACTGGCTGAATTTATTAATTTTATTTTTTTTTTAATTGCAGGTTTGAGTCTTCCTCCCATGCTATTAGCATGAGTGCCTATTTGCGTGAGCAGAGAAGGGAACTGTACAGCAGGAGTGGAGAACTTCAAGGTGGGGAAATAGATAATGTGCTAGTTTGGATAATTCTCTTTTGCACGAGCTTCAATATCCTGTCTGTGCTACGTCGGGGTATTAATACCTCTCTACTTTGCCACACCAGCTGACTAAATCTCTCCAGTTTTTAAGCTCTGTTTATTTATTCTTATTACGTTGTGAAGCAGCGGGGATTCTCTTTATTCCCTCTGCATTTTCAGCTAGAGGTCCAGGTCTTAAAAGATACTCAAGAAATGCGGTCTCGCTGTAAGCATTGCTTTTGGATACTTGGAGCTAATGTCTGCTTCCTTATCTGCAATTTATTTCCTTACATCACATGCTGGATGTGATACTGACCCTGGATTGCTTTGGGAGATAAACTCAGTCATCTCATATTTGAAGTTCCAAGTTTCTGTTGTATGGACTGAAGTGATCAATTCTTTGTCTTTTGTACAACACTTGAAGACGAAGAGTTGTGGAGTGTTTGAAAATGGTGAATTTGAAGAGTTGGACTACTCTTGCTGGTTTATATTGCTTGTGGCAAGTGCTGTGTGTAGACAGAGAAGTGTGCTCTCCCCTGAGCGTGGCATCTTTTCCTGTTTTTTTCCTGAATGATCTAATTCACAAAAGTGTTGGTTTGGGGAGTAAAATCAAGGGAAGATCTTAAGGCTGTCATGATAATGTGTAGCAGGACTAAATTATTTTGTTTCATCTATTTTAGTTTCTTACTGGGCTAATCATCACAAGAAAATAATGTATATTCTTCAAATATTACTGTGATGGACAAGGGTGGAATTTCTCCTTGAAATCTTACTCATGCTAATTTTCAGTTGGCTTTTAATTGAGGATGTTTTATAATTTACAAGAGAATTTTTGCGTGACTTGGTGTTGCCTGCCTCTTTGTATAACTTAGTTGTCCTCAGCAACAAGTTAAACCCAGAGCAGTGTGAAAAGAAGGCTTGAGAGGCGTACAGTGTTCTTGCGGACAGCTTGCTTCACTCAGGTGACTCTACAAAGATGATCTTAGTATTGATGATTAAGGATATAACGATGCGCTCTGTGGTGAATATTCAGACACTTCTGGATGGACCATAAAGGAAAAATCTGAGATGAAGATGTACTGTAGTTGACGGTTGCCCACCCTGTGATCTAACAGCATATAGGAATAACATAAAATGGAGATTCCTGTCTTTTAAGTCATAGCATCACCATTTGCGCACACTTGGAAGGTGTTTGGCTTACAGCTCGTCACTTTGAGACTCGAGTTCTCACCTTCAAAATCTGTCGCGTGTTCTTGTGCCCAGGATCAACTGAAAGTAGTTACCCAGTTCAGCAGGGTGTTGTAAGGTGTAAGCTGTTCCATTGCGCCATCCTTTTCTTGTACAAGCGGGCAGTAGGATTTAAGTAATGACTTCTCCACGGTCAATAGCTCTGTGCTACAAACTGCATGGGATAAATGTGGATTCAAAGCCAAGAGTTTTGGAGCTGTTGAGACCGCTAAGTTTGGAGCAGCGATGGGGCCATCAGGGAGCCCGCAACACTTGCCTCAGGATTTTCAGGTCTCTT
This sequence comes from Burhinus oedicnemus, assembly GCA_008921705.1. Classification (NCBI taxonomy): domain Eukaryota; kingdom Metazoa; phylum Chordata; class Aves; order Charadriiformes; family Burhinidae; genus Burhinus; species Burhinus oedicnemus. Next base: position 362,745 of record VFFE01007509.1, read on the forward strand.
TAGGATGAATCCTGTTGCCTTCTGATGTTCCCAGTTGCCTCCACACCCTGACCTGACCGGTTGTCCATGTTGCTTTAAAAACACAGTAGAGAACAGTAGTGACTCGCTCCACGCCTGTGTCCTCTTCCAGGTACCTCGTGGCTGAGATCTGGGTATTTTTGTGGTTACCGTCGCCGTTAGGCTGAACTGAGGATTTGGTTTTAAATAGCTCCTTTCCTGGGTTCAGAACTCGTTACAGATGGGCACGGCCAGATTTCATGAAAGAGTGGCTCCGTATTGATACAGGACAAATCTTGAGGCAGCGTTCGCCAGGAGCGGGAGGTTGTCAGCGTTTTCAAGAGAGGAGGATGCAAAAGAGCTGCGCAGACTTCCAGCTGCCGAGCTAGCGCGGGGTTGGAGAGAACAAAGCCTACGAGCTGACAAAGAAGTAAAGGACAAAATATAGGAATTAGTGTGGATAGGGACAAGATTATATTGCCCTTTCTGGATGACTTGGAAGAGCTTGAATGTGATGCAATAGGTGACAAAAAGTCAATGTAGGGAGTCAATAGGGACAATAGATGAGATGACTTTGCTGAGAAATCTTTGCAGTTTAACCATCAAGAAAAGTTTCCCTTTGAACTTTATGTTAAAAATGTACTATCCTCTCTTTCTATTATAAGCTGCTGTTCCCTTTTAGGTCACTCATTAATCTTCCTGAATCCCAGACCACAGCAAGATCTGCATTTTGATTTTTTTCTCTTTTTTTTTTTTTCTTTCCTCCCCTTTTAAAGAGAAATGCAATTTAATTGTTCAATCAGGTTACTGGAAGGCAGGCATGTGACACTCTCTCTTCTCTGAATGCCACACAGTTTCTCTTCCTGACAGCCTTATCCACAGGGATGATTTTTCAGCGGCAGCAGGGGGAGGGTGGCTTGTTAGGAAATCTTTTTCCTGAAAAGATCTTCAAAGAAACATATGCATTAAAAAAAAAAAAAAGAAAGAACTTATAAAAGTTTGGCTCATGCCAACTTTTTGAGATAAGAATTTAATTTAAATAGCCTTAAAATGTGTGAAGATCAGAGTGATGCTTTGTCATTAACCTCTTTCATTTGGACTGAAATAGTGCGGTGCATAAGGCCCACATTATCCCTCAGTGGGAGGAAGGGACCTGCTGTAAGTGATTTAGAGATGGAAGAATTAATTCTTGTGTCCTATTCCACTGAAATCGGAGGAGGAAGACTTAGGCTGTGTATTTTCCCTTGAAGTTGGACACACAAGTTGTTTGACAATTGTTATTAAAAAGAAGGGGGGAAGGGGGAAGCAAGTACATAACTGAAGTATTTCCTTCTAGACTAACATAGATGTGGTGCCCCAGGTTGTTGTCGGAAGTACGATGTCAGAGGTGGTTTCTTCTGTACAAAACAAGAAATTGTCATCATTAAGCTTCTAATTTTTTTTTTTCCTAGAGAGCCCGTCTTGGCCATGTGCTGGCTGGGGAATTTACGTTTTCCTTGTTGGAGCCCTCCTGCCATTTGTCAAATATGAGGTTCTTTTCATAGACTATCTTAAATAATGGGCGTATATTCTAAAAACAAGTAAGTTTATTCCATGAGCAGCTGAATGACTGAAGGCTTGTTCATCTCAGATGTGACTCCTTTTCTTCCTAACACCTTTCCTTCGTTAGCCCCACTTCCCACCGTGTCTCTAAACCGGCTTCATCCCCCTCACTTCTTTCTTCCCAGCACCCACCGGCACCTGCCTGTGTCCTCGAACCACCCACTAGGAAAAAAGCAGCATGTACCATGGCTGGGTCGAGCAAAGTACGTACCGAGCAAGCAGCCCCGTGCCGTGGAGGCAAACGTGCAGGTTGGTGGTAGGTCCAACAGCATGGAGAGCTAACACATCCTCACTGCAGCGTTTCCTTCCGTGGAGGCACGCGTTTATCCTGCTTTGTCTGCGTGGTTGTCTGTTTTCACAAAACCTCTAAGAATTTACTGCTTTTAAGATCTCTGCCACCTCTGGCAGAAACTGGCTCACCAGCTCGATTGTTGTGAGGATGGGACAGCCAGCTGGGCAGACAGAAGATCAGATAACTCTTATTTTCGTCGGAAGCTAGGCTAAAACGCTGCTGAACCTCACCGCAGACATGCTTGCTTGTTGCTGACTGGGGGAATGAATCCCATGTGTGCACCTCATTTCACTCCACTGCTGCCTTCGATTACCAACGACTTCTTGAGAATAAAAGAAAAACGTGGTTTCTTGCCATTGAGGGAGGTTAAGGACCAGAGGAGGGGACAGTAGATGGTAGGAGGGTGTCACTGGGGCTGCACAGTGAGGCAGAGACAATCTACAGGGGCCTTGAGGGTTTTTTCCATTAAATTGAATGGAATTGGTATCAGAAAACATGATTTTCGGCAATAATTAAGAGAAAGACCACTACTATTCTGGATAGTGTCTGTGCGTGTCGGGATGTCTGAATTTGTATTCCGGTAATGTTTTTTAAAAGCACTGACCCAAGTTTTAATTTCATTGTACTGCACATGGTACATACGTGATATGTGCATTGTACATATGTGAAAAGATTAGTTTTCACATGATCTGGCCTTCACTGCCACAGTTTCCTTGCACAAGTGTCTTGTCGTCTGTCTTCCAGGGGTTTACATGTCTGCATTTTGTGGGGCTGGGGCAAAGGGGCCGGGGCAGGAGCTGGATTCTGGAGATGTGAGTCAATTAAAAAAAAATAAATATATATATAAAAAATTAAAGGCAAGCCAACAACAGCAGTGAAAGGAGCCATAACTGAAAACAGAAAGCTCAGTGGATGATAATCTTTATTTCAGAAGGTGCCTAATCTGAGCTAACGATCTTCCGTACTCGTGGATGGCCTCGTGTGCGCGGGATTCAGAAGACCGGGGATAAGAGAGCTCCGAGGGCACGAGATGTCTCGCCGGCAGCCGTGCACCGTGCTGCTCGCTGTTGGCTGATAATTTCTAGCACGGTATTAGTTTATCAAAAGCGGTGTTGGTTATAGGCGCCTTCTAGGTACATCAGGTATTGTCGCAGAGTCCCGTGGCCGTAGGGAATTCACGTAGCTGTATATTGTGCTCACGGTAACCGCGGCCTCCGGTTAGTTTATCAGTAGAAATGGGAAAAGACGTTTTTATACGCTGTGAAACTCTGAAAAGCCTCGAGGATGCTGATCAGCATGGAAAATAGCATCCGGCTTCTCCGTTATCTGTGCGCGTCCAGGCCCTGGTAGTTCAGAGGAAGGTCAGCTCTGCTGGTGTTGTACATCTGGGCCATTTTTAAGAATGAAATGTTAAGTGCTCCCGAGCAGCTGGTGTTCCCATGGATGTTCATGGACTCCGCAGCCGCACATCACCTCTTAAAATTTGGGCTTGTTACTCCTTTCACCCGGGAAGCTCAGCGCTCTTCAGTGTTAATTAAACTTCTCAATGTTTTTGCAGAGTAGGATTTTATTTGGATAGTAGCTGTGCCAGCTGCGGAATGCGATGCGTCATCCTGGGAAGGACGAGGGGAGCAGAATTAGAGTCAGAATCCCAGGGTCACCTTTCGGTCTTTTCTTAGATCACACTGATTTGAGCCTCAACGCGTTACGGCATTAACGTATATTCGTATAAACGGTGGTTTGGGCACACTCGACGCAGGCGTGCGTGGAATGAGGTGGCTCTGCAGCCCTGCGGTCGGGGCTGGGTGCTGCCCGGCGTGGCGGTGGGAGCTCAGGAGGACGCTGCTGTGCCGGTCCCCTGCCGGAATCACTGCCTACGAGTGCTTTTGGGCTGTGTTAGAGGACCAAAAATATTCTTGTGTTGTCATTGCGCCTTTGAGGGGGTTTTTTCTTACTTGTTTTGGTTTTTTTGGGTTTTTTTTGTTTGTTTGTTTGTTTTTTGGGTTTTTTTTTTGCGAAATTGTGTCCTCTCTGATCCTGCTATTTGGGCATCTTGCAGGAGAGTTTGTGCCCCTGCTGTCGCTGGAAGGTAGGGCAGTGCTGCTTGGACAAGGAAGGCAGAAAAAAGTGAAGTGACTTCGCAGAGAAAGTCCTTAATAGACCAAAGAATGAAATTCACGCCCCAAAGCAGGGTTCCCCCAACTACTGGGCACGTTTCGTGTGCTGAACTGAAACAGCAAAAATTCTGTATTTCTTTGTGAAGTTATTTAAGCAGTTTCAGTCCGGAACATCCCTGTGATGCAGTACACTTCTTTTTACTTTTTAAAAAATTTGGATGAGTTCCCTTTGCTTTTTTTTTCTTAAGGTTTAGTTTGTCAGAGGTGGCTTTAAATACCCAGGACTCTTGGATAGTTACTTTTCTCTTGGTGGAAGTAGCAGAACATTATATAAATTTAACTTTTAAACTCCAAAACGAAAATGTAATGCAAGAGTCTTGTGGATTCTAAATACGCAACACTCAAATATCTCAAAGTTGGCCAGTAGTTCAGGTGTGTGTATATATATCTATATATCTAGATATATATTGGGCCTGAAAGGCCCATCATTTTCACACATAAAAGGTCTTGCTCAAAACTAAACTTTTTAGGAGCTATAACAGTTCAGTTTTCAAAGTACCACAATGTTTTCCAAAATTTTTAGAGGAACATGCACCTCAAAAATACAGCATAGTTTCAATATGTTGTACATCTAGATATCTATATAGTGTGTAAGATTTCTTTTTTTGCCAGCTACTGTGTGCAACGTTATCTTTCTTACCTGAACGTCTCTTAACGTTGGCGGTGTGTTTGTCTCTTGGGTTGTGGTGGGTGTCACTAGAAGTTTGGACCTTGGCCGAATGGCTGGGGCATAACTGTTGGTGCGGTGCGTCGAATTAACCAATTTCTGCGAGTTTAAAGGATCGAGCGTGGTCCCACTGAGTCGGGAGGAGGACTGCAAAACTAAAGGTGTCACGTCCAGCTCTGGCAAAGGATGGCAAATCTGGCTGTGAAACAAAGGTCTGTTGTAATGAGACTGTAGATGCTGGATTGGTTTTTTTAACCTTACCTCTTGTAAGTAGAAACTCCGAGGAATTTTTTCTTGTTGGCCAGGTGATAAAGCACCAAACATCCCTACGGTACCAATTTAAAACTGGAGAGTGGGTTACTCACTGGTATGCTGTTCATTATTCTCGGTCCAAGCCTGAAAATTTCTCGCCATAAGGTTTTAAGTAATTAAGGAAATCAAAGAGAAGCTCTGCTAATTAAGATTTTGACGCCAAGAAATAACAGCAGAGGCAAACGGTATCTGATATGACAAGGGCACAATGTAAGGCCAAGTCCAGGGAAAACGCAGTTATTTGTAGGTGCCTTGTTCCATTTGGATTCACCAAAGGGCTGCCGGAGGGAGCCAGCTGCGTTCGCCAGTGACAAAAACGAATCTTGACATTTTGGATAATGAAAATTCGGTTCAGCACCTTTTAGAGACGCGTATGATAATACGTTGTCAGTCAGCGGCAATGGTGGTGGTGGTGGGGAGGGTGAAGCGATATAATTCTTGTCTGGTTAAAGGAGACGACGTGACAAGTGGACCATCCCGGATCAAAACACCCTTTAGGAAAGGCTGGGGAATAACCAGTTGAAGAATCAGCAAGTTGGTTATGCTGCGGGGGGGGGACGGACGGGGACCATTTGATGTTACGGATCTCCTGTCACACAGCTGCTTTTGTCTCCCCGTGATGCGCAGGATCACAGTTTGCTTTGAGCTTGGAGGGGGGGGGACAGGGAGAAGGGGGGAGAGAATCGCTTTTTTGTGGTTTGACAGTATTAATGCAATCATCTAGTTCAGACCTTGTAAGCCCACTTATTATTTCCTCTGCGTGTGTTTTTTCTGGTTTAGCGGATTAGCTGCACTGTCTCTTCAAAGGCTATCCAATCAAGAAGGGGTTATTAAAACTGGGGCGCTTTATGACTGAGAATTAATTAGAGCAGCATTTTCGTGCAAAACATCCAATTTTTTGATTAGCAATGGAGCAGGGCCGCAATTAACGCTCTAGGAAGCTTAAATTTCCAGCATTTTGATTCTCAGGAAATGAGATTATCAAACTGGGGTCAGGCACTTGACAGCGAAAGGGGGATTATGTGTAAGAAAATAATTTGTTTCTTGATTTTGCCTCTGAGATTGTTGTTATAGCTACGGCGAATTCAGAGGGAGGCAAAAAGAGGAGGGAGATACCTAAAAATGGAAACAGGAGGGACCCTTTGCTTTGTTAGTGTCCTCCTCGCTGTGCAAAGAGCTTTCCTCGTCCTGGCGTTGGTGCGAGCTTTGCGTTTGATTTACAGCAACAGGTTTTCATTGCTTTCGGGGGCTTAGTCTGCCTCTTCCCATCGATGTGGTTTGAGACCCCTGCAGTGATTTTTTTTTTTTTTTTTAAATATTCAAAATATTTGTATCCCGGGGAAGGAGGCAATCCAATTGTTTTAATAGACGCATCATTTTGTCTCAGTTCCTTTAAGCGAGTACGTGGCGTGTGCGTTTTTTAAACTATTTTTTTTTGATCCGTCGCTGGTGGCTGAGGACGTATATTAGTGCTTATTAACGGCTGACCTTGGCCAGCCGTCGGGGTCTGTGAAAAAGAAGCAGGGCATCTCTGTCGGTTACTCTTAAGGGTTTGGGGGGGTTTATATCTCCCACTTAATTCTTCTCACTTCTCGGGGAGATGTAAGGCGTTGAAAGTCAGGCTTGGGCTGGGAAATCTCTGCTTTGGCTCACGTCAGGGTCTTTGAGCGGGCTGCGGCAGTACGAGTCATTTTTGATAGCTGATCGATATTTGCTGACTACCGCCAGTTCAGAGAGTGCCAGTTAGCATCTCCTCAAGAGAGCGTGAAATCAGCCGTCATCCGTCTGCTTTTTAAAATGACCATAGAATTCTTTTTATTACTACTTATTTTTGAGCAAAATTGTTCATGAGAGGAAATACTGGGAAGTTCATTGTATCTAGCAGCCACGTTGGCCACGTTCTTGGTGCTGGGTCTCACCTGGCAGCGCCTGCAGCTATTGCGTCCTTTTCTGCAGCACTCATGTTATTAAGGCGGCTCACTCATAGCTTGCACCTTCAATTTAACTTCACGGGTTGGACCTTATGGAAGCCTGGCAGCTCACCTCGGTTGGGCTTTGCTCCCTGAGGTGGCATTGGCAATGCACTCCAACCTTCAGCCATGACAATCTTCTGTATTTGGTTTCGGGACTCTGTTCAGGCCTTTTAAATAAGTCCTCGGTCTTGACTTCAAGCTCCTCTTGCTTTAATCTTTGGCCCCATATGCTGTTCTCCTCACTTCAGATGCCAAGGACCTCTAGTAATGCACTGCGCAGATTGTCATATGCCACGTGGTCCCTTTTTTAATATGAAAACCAAAAATACCAGGGCATCAAGTTGTATCAGTAGAGGAACTTCTCAAAAACCCCCAAAATCACAGATGATGGACTCCGTTATGAGTTCTATCATCAGCTTGGATTATCCATCTTCACGACTCTCCTGCTAGTGCTAAGCTTTGCTCCCCTATTGATATGAGGAAGCACGTTGAAAAAAGTATTCATTTTATAAAATAACCACCACAAGTGGATGCTTCAGTCTTAGAAATACTGCTGGGAGGCTGCTCCCACCAGGTCTGGTTTGTGTTGGGTTGTTACAGTTTTGGGCAGGGAGATTCTCAGGTTTTCTGGGCCTCGCTGTGTCACAGTCCCTGGTTTGGAGAGCAATCCTTGATTTTCAAGGTACTTATTTACAGCTTCTTTTCAGCTTTGAGTTTTGGATTCACTGGAACAGGCTGCCCAGGGAGGTTGTGGAGTCCCCTTCTCTGGAGATTTTCCAGACCCGCCTGGATGCAGTCCTGAGTAATGTGCTTTAGGCATTCCTGCGCCAGCAGGGGAGTTGGACTGGATGATCTCTAGAGGTCCCTTCCAACTCTGAAAACTCCGTGATTCCTAAAGAATTTGAGGGCTTTGTGGTGAATTCACAAAGACGTTGTGGAATTATCTCGTATTATGTAGATTAGAACAGAATAGGTAGGAAATGTTTACGCCTGTGAACTATAATACCCTGTTTTGTGTGGATTCCTGAGTTTTTCTTTAGGAGGACCGGGCTGTTGGAGGTACTGAGCCATCTCAGCTTGATTCAGTGACTTGTGCGAGTCCTGATTCCCATTCAAATTAGCCTGTATCTTTTCCTATGTTTAATTTAGAATCATAGAATCATTTAGGTTGGAAAAGACCTTTAAGATCATCTAGTCCAACCATTGACCCGACTCTACCAGCTCTGCCACTAAACCATGTCTCTAAGCACCACATCTACACGACTTTTAAACACATCTAGGGATGGTGACTCCACCACCTCCCTGGGCAGCCTCTTCCAATGTTTGAGAACTCTTTCCGTGAAAAATTTTTTTCTAATGTTCAGCCTAAACCTCCCCTGGCAGAATTTGATGCCATTTCCTCTTGTCCTATCGCTGGTTCCTTGGGAGAAGAGACTGACGCCCACCTCTCTACAGCCTCCTTTCAATTTCTAATTGTGTGTAACTTAAGCTAAGTGAACATGAAGTGAGCTGAACTGGGAGGCGAGTAAAGCCTCTCTCTGTTGTGTGACTTATCTGAATTGGACGGCATCTTCTCTCCTTTTTCCCTTGTACCATCCGGCGCTCAGCTTTCTGGTCTGCGCCAGGCGACGGACCGTGCAATGTCGGTGCGTAAGATGTGTCCCAGGCTGGAAGAGATAAATCACGCTTTGCTTTTCTGAAGGGCAGCGGAAACATTTCATCAGTACAGCCAGCAATAAAATAACCGTGATAACAG
>VFFE01007509.1:389102-400131 GCA_008921705.1 Burhinus oedicnemus
GTCTCTCTTTTTCTTTTTTTTTTTTTTTTTTTCCCTCTCTCTTTCCTGCCTCCTGAGCGGAGCAGGAGGGAGCGAGCATCTGTCGTTCCACCGGATTGGGCCAATCTGGCCCAAACCACGACAAGCAGTTTGGAGTGTTAGGACTTTTCAGGAGCCCCAGGACTGCTGTCCTGATGTGGCTTCTCTTCTGTGGGTGCGTTCTGTCTCCAGTTCCTACCCAGTTTCCTCCAAAAATTGTGAGACCCCTTTTTGCTTATGACAACTGGTCCCTTTTCATCAGGGGGTTCACGATCTCAGCAAATGCCTAATACTGCCACAGGATGCTTGGGTTTTGCTTCTCCGGTGGTGATCAGGATCGGATTAATTGGCTCATTTGGGGAGAGGAGCGTGCATATGAAGCTTTCTTCCCAAGAATTCATCATTTGATGATGCACCGAACAAAGATCGGTTACTCTTTATAGTTATGCCACGTTTGTATCTAATTTCATAAAGCAAAGAGGACAGGGAGGATAACCAAGCTCCACATTCAGAGTGGCATTTGCGGTTCCTCACATCTGTGTGCACACCAGGGTCTGAATGTAAATTTGTGCTCTGTATATAGATTTCCCAAATTGTCACACTTCCATTGCCAGTCTCTTGAGCCATGCAGGCACCACAAATGCGGAGAAGTTGTTGAAACCGCATTTTTCTATGTGTTTTCTCCATATAAAACTTATGCAGCTGCTTGAAGGAGGTTGTTCCAAGTTTGCTGGAGAAACCCAGACTGATTCTTTTTCCTCTAAATATTGGGTACGGCAAATACTCGTTGAAGATCTCATTAGTGTTTTCATATTTCATTGTAATTACTTAATAGTATAATAGCAAAGACTTGATGCTCAGTAGCTGGATTCTTTTACATAATATCAAAAATATTCTAAGTGATTGGGGGCTTAGAGTGCATCTGTGCTCCTCTTTGGGAATTTTAATTGCACTGATCATGTGGTTGTGTTTGACTTAATTGTCATTAGTAGTTATTGGATGAGATCCCTCGCATAAGCACGGTATTCACTGTACCTCAATGGCATCTAGAAATGTGTGAACAAATGTAACAAATGGCACTTTCTTTGTCTGCTTAATGAATATGTAAGTGATTTCAAATGGCCTCTTCCCTAGACTCTAACTATGTATTTCTTTCCTAATGGGAGAGATGTTGATATTATGTGGAAAAGCTATAATTCCAGAAATAATTGGTTTATAGCGCACTCAATGCTTTTCCCTCGGCAAGGTACGATGCCAATTTGGCACGACCCCAGGTTAAATCAGGAAGAAGCACGTGCCCGCTGTGTGGTTATATGATCTCATGATGCTCGGGGTCAGTTGCCAGCCATGGGAATTAAACCTTAGTGCCTCTTCAGCTACAGTGGAAACCTGAGGATTTACCTACAGTTGGCTAAAAGTTATTTGCACCAAATATTTGGTGAAATCTAAAGGTTACAATAGTTTAGGGGCCACCATGTCAAATAGGTTTTATGGTGCGCGTACCCAGAAGGGCGTTACTACATTTTAAAGATAATGACCGTGCAGAGAGCAATCATCTGGAAATGTCCCTGGTTTTTATGGGTGTTCAATATTTCACCCCAAGAGGACCGGGCAGTTTCTGGGTGACCTTGCAGAATCCTAATATAGAGAAGTATTTGGGTAGCATTGAAAGCATTTGTAAAATCCACGCTGCTAAAATATTAGGTAAATGGGGAATTTTACAGCTGGAAAAATGAGTATTCAAGTTTGAGTTAGAAAAGACAATACTCAGTCTTGTAATCTAAATGTCCCAGCCAAGAAACATGCTGTGCCCTTGGGTCATTCGGGTGTCCCTTCGTTGGGCACACGGTCACGTTAAGATGGTAAAACTGGACATAGTGTCCCTGGAAAAGATCTCTTCTGAACCATCCCCCAGAAGGCTTTAGGTGGGCTGAAATTGTGCTTGTAACAGAGCGTGTCTTGAGAAACCTGATCAGGAGTCTCTGTATTGAATGTGAAATTGTGGCTGAAGCTTGGGTTTGATGTCTGTGTTCTTAATATTAAAGTACCTAAAGAAGGCTTTATATGCAAAAGAGAAATTTCTTAATTGTGAGATTTATTGGTATTGAGGAGAGAGGGGAAGAGGGAGGAAGAATCCTCCGACACCTAAATTAGCCTGTGGTGTAAAGCTGTGGCACATCGCATGGGAAGCAACCTTCTGTCATCGGAATAACAGGCGTATCGTTCCATGCATTGTTTCTATCTTTATTTTTTAACTTCTGAATTAATTTGTAAGTGGAGCATTGTGAGAAAGCAAAAATTCAGTAATTCCTCAACAGCGACTTCATGTATTATTCCCCTCTCTGACTTAAATCAACCATTAGATATTTCTAAATGCAACCTTCACCTCAGAATCCGGATACCAATGTTATTTCTTGCAACCTTTTGCTTTCTAATTAGTTCCCTGGAAGAGAAGAGCTTAGGACTCTATTAGTGGTAATAGCTGGCGCGTGTGTGTATCAAGAGGAGACGATGTATTGTGAGATACGTTTCCATGTAAATACCTGACGGTTCTGCTGGTGTTAATACGTGTCCGTTATCCCTAATTGATAATTTCGGTGCTGTGTTGGGTATTTCATGTATCTGGAGGGGAAAAAATAAAAACCAAACCTCAATAAAAGGCCTTTCCTGACTTTGGTGGCTTACTGGATAACTGAAGGAAGTCAAATGTTTGTTTAGCGGTGCGATAAGGAGGTGCGCTGTGTCTGAATACCCAGGTGCATTACTCTTACCCACACAGGTGTCAGGCTGTAATTTTTAGTTTCAATAGACCAGTTTGGCATTATTACATTAAGCATACCAGATTGAGCACTTATCTCGACTGTTATATTGTGTCTGTAATTATATAGTGCCTTACTACCAGTATATTCTCTTAAGATTCTGTTTGGAATACAGAATAGTGTGTTAAAGATAAAAGCCAGGGGTGGTTTTTACTGAAAATATTTATAGCTTTTTTCCCCCCCCTCTTGTTTTAGGAACTCGGGTCATTTATAAAAGTTTATATAATTGCTTTAGAGCTTATCTTGGTTTGTGCTGTAGTTAAACGCTCTATATTCTTTCTTATTAATACTCATCGGTTACTCGATCCTTTTTCGGAGCCTACGTTTTGCAGCCAGAAGGAACGACGGGTTCATGCGTTGGCGTGTCTGACCTGTTCAGCTTCAGACCCGGGGGCTCTGTGTTCGCAGCGACACGCGGGGTTTGGGGCAGGGGTAGCCTGAGATACTGGGCCGTGTGTAAATGGTGCTGTGCCATCTTTGCACCTCAATTTCATTTGATATCCTGCAGGTAAGAATCATTTGTCTAGCTAAAGGCTTTATTTTTAAGACCATTTTTGTAACTGGAGGATCCAATTTAGGAATTTAACAAAAAGTCGCCCACTGTAGCTTGGCCTCTACCTTTGTATGACAAAAAGCGCTTCTCCTATTTCGGGTGCTACAGCTACAAAGAAAAAAGGGGAGAATGATTTTATTTTCTCCTGTTGAGTGGGGGTAGAGATCTGAAATACTGAGATACAACTGCTTGAGGCGGGGAAAACAATACAGCGTCTCTTGTCTGGGAGGGCAGATGCCCTGTTCCCACTCAAAAGATGCCACAAACAGTAGATGGGGGATTGTGTCCTCCTCTGCCACCGCTTTTCTTCCTTTGGGAAAACTTGATGTGATGTTAAAAAATGATTTTAAATAGTCTGAACATCTAAGACGCATTGCAGAGTTGGTAATATAAATAATACATATATTATTATGTTTATATAGATATATAGTATATATAGTTGTAGCCTAGTTGGTGATTGACTGTTTGTCTGTTTAAAGTTTTATACGTTGTCCTGGATAGAATTTGGTCTGTGTGACAGCAAGGCACTAAAGTGAAGGACTTGGTAATGCCTGGAGACAGTCCTGCCTGGTCTGCTCAAGGAGATTGAAGCAGTTGAGGAGTGTGGTAGGTACAGCCTTCAACGTCTTTCCCCAAGGTACTGTTTCTAATACCTCTTCTTTTACTTTGTCACAGGGTTTACATGCATTGTTCTCAGGCAGAAGTGATAAAATAGATGTTAGTTTTAAAATTATGTTTTCCTGGTTTAATACTCTATCTTCTATTCCAGCTGCTACTCTTGGCACTCATGTAAGAACTCTTCCTTTACATCCAGTTTCCATTTTGCCATTTTTTAGACCGAACTCCATAAATATCTGCTACTTGGGCCTGGTTGCCACAGCAGCTCTTCTAGTACAGAGTTATTTACTTTTTATTTATCATATAAGTCTTTTTTTCTCTTAAGTATTTCCACTAAACGATGTTCTCCTTGAAGTACCACTAAGCCATATGCCGTTCTCATGAGGTGCTGCCTTCTACGCAAATGTATCAATTTTGGTCCCTTTTCGAGATAGTAAGGGTTACCTGCATTAATGACAACGCTTTCTAATTTCATGGTTAGAAGAGTGCAGAAAGCACTGCTTTTACACGGTCCTGAAAAGCCGAGGAAATGGTAAGAGCACTGCTGTTTATTTTGCATTTTGCACAGAGTCTGGATTAACTGACACATTTAAAAAGAAAAAAATCACGGCAAGAAGTTGCTGTCAGACTGGCGCGTGGACGTGGTAGAGTCTCAGGCTTGCGTGGAAGTGAAAACTCCCCGCGGCCAGTTGGGGAGGCATCGTCTTTAGTTATTTAGTACGCATCGTCTTTAGTTATGTTGTGCTGCCATGAGAAGGGCTGTGCCGTACGGTGCTCGCTTAGCCAATACCGCTGAGGTGTGCCTTAATAGATCTAAGGCTTTTAACTCAATCCTTCCCAGCTCTTGCTTGCTACCGGTACCCCCCTGTTGCATTTCAGGACTTGAAGTAGGTGCTTGTGATGGCCACGGGTAGCATCGTACCGAGGCAATTAGTAACTTCAGTGGACTTGGTCTGGCTATAGAATAATCAGCTTTCAGAGTGCCAGCTAGGTCCTGGTGAAAGAAGTACTGAGGAGCCCACGTTTAAAATTTGTGTGACATCTTATATATATACAGCCTGGGTGTGATCTTGATGTGTTTTTAGCAATTTCAGGTTACCCTGGTGCAGATCTGCTTCTCTGTCTTCTAAGTAGAGAAGCAGAGTGCAAAGCTGGAAACCCCTTAATTACACTCCTTGCTTTGTTAAATCACAGAATCACTGGGGTTGGAAGGAACCTCTGGAGATCATCTAGTCCAACCCCCCTGCCAGAGCAGGGACACCTACAGCAGGCTGCACAGGATGGTGTCCAGGCGGGTTTGGAATGTCTCCAGAGTCGGAGATTCCACCACCCGTCTGGGCAGCCTCTTCCAGTGCTCTGCCAGCCTCAAAGGAAAGAAGTTCCTCCTCATGTTCAGATGGAACTTCCTATGTTCAAGTTTGTGCCCATTCCCTCTTGTCCTATCACTGGGCACCACTGAAAAAGACTGGTGCCATCCTCCCGGCACCCTCCCTTGAAGTATTTATAGGCATTGATGAGATCCCCTCTGAGCCTTCACTTCTCCAGACTAAAAAGACCCAAGTCCCTCAGCCTTTCCTCATCAGAAAGATGTTCCAGTCCCCTCATCATCTTTGTAACCCTCTGCTGTCCCCTCCCCAGCAGTTCCCTGTCCTTCTTGAACTGGGGAGCTCAGAACTGGACACAGGACTCCAGATGGGGCCTCACCAGGGCAGAGCAGAGGGGCAGGATGACCTCCCTCGACCTGCTGGCCACACACCTCTTGATGCAGCCCAGGATGCCACTGGCCTTCTTGGCCCCAAGGGCCCATTGCTGGCTCCTGGTCATCCTGTTGTCCACCAGGACTCTCAGGTCCCTTTCCACCGAGCTGCTTTCCAGCAGGTCAGCCCCTAACCTGTACTGGTGCAGGGGGTTATTCCTGCCCAGTTGCAGGACCCTGCACTTGCCCTTGTTGAACTTCATGAGGTTTCTCTCTGCCCAAATACTTAGATTAGCTCTTCTGAGAGCTTTGTGAATCCTCTAATAGAAGACCAGAGAAAAGAGAAGTTGGAGGTTTTAGTTGAAAATTTCTTTCACGTTTTTGCATTCCCTGATTGTGTGCTATAATAGCACAATCCCTATCACCTTAAAAGAGATCTTAAAGTTTAGTTAGTCTATTTTATCCAGGAGACACTTGTTTTACTGCCTTTTCATTACTAGAAAACAGTACCAGGTTTTCGTTTTTAGCTGGTTCAGTAAGGCGAAGCTGATCTCTCAGGGCTACACAGAATCAAATTTAGGTGAAAACCACAACTGATTGTGTTGGTTTTTTGGGTTTTTTTTTTTTTGTTTTTGGTTTTGGGGTTTTTTTTGTGTGTGTGGTTTTTTTTTTTAAGTTGACTGTTGACTCTATTTAATACATCCAGGAAATCACGTGTTGTTAAGTCACAGAAGGAGTGTAGGAATGAATCTCCCTCCTTACCCACTGTAGTAAATGAAATCCACGTTAGTCCCAGCTGATCTCATTTTTTTCACGGTTCTGGTAGGTTACGTTGGAAATGTTCCGAGCAAAGAGCTGTTGGTTTTATGTGTTGGATGATGCACCTGCCAGTTATTTCTCAGATTTTAGGAAATCAGTTGTCTGTTGGGAGTACAACCTTATCCACAGAAATACAGAAAATGCTTCGTTTTTTCTTTTTTCAGTACTTTTCCCCTTACTGGGTGTTGGAGCTTCTGAATTAGTCTAAAACAAGCATAAACCATGTCTTACGCACCGAGAAGAGTCATTAAAACTAAGCAATGCCATACAATTGAATTAAATGTGGGGAAAGAAGATTGAAACCTCTTTCTCTCCGTTTTAATAGGAAGTTGATGCAAATGGCAGTGGATAAGCAAATTATAATACATTTTGATGAAAAAGTGGCAAGTTGGACTGATAGGTTGGATTGTCTATATAGGAAGTTAATGACACAGTTATGAAGCAGAACGAGGGGATGGATGTGGTGGTTGTAATACCAGTGAAATTAAGCAGGTTAATTCCAGGCCTTGATGCAAGACTCCATTACTCTGCACCCTGAGTGCAGGTTATTACAGTTATCTGATGTGTTTAACCCACTTAATGCTTTCTGATCGTGCCTATGCAGAAAAGCGAAGGATGGAAGTGCTTTAACTTCATTTTTTCCCTTTCTTCTTAGAAACATGGAATTTTTTAAATTGGAAAATAGTCAGATATGGTGCACTCAGTGTCCAGTGGCTGGTGTTCCCACGGAGGGCACAGCAGAAATTTCACCTGAAAGATTTAGGTAGGGAAAATTGCTGTGCTTGACTTCCAAACTCTTTTCCAGTATCATCTTTGCTTATTATGTTTGTTACTAAGCTTTTCTTCTGTTTTCCTTTTTTATTTTTCCAACTAGCCAAGTTTGCAGGAACATGCGTACGTGTAACAGAAAGTCAGCAGAGAGACTTCTGTTTTGCCTCGTAGGTGTTAGTCCTCCCTACGCGCCCTCCTCGGTTGGTACCAGCTGGATAACATCCACTCTTCTGCATCCTGTGATGTGGCTGTGAGGAAGAGAATGAAGCTGTGTTGATTCTGCTTGAACCTTCAATAGGTTGCTGGCAGAGTTTATTCAGCTGTGGGTTCTGCTATTGATACTGAAGCTATGCTGTAATTTTCTAGGATGGCACGTGACTTTATACGAGCAGAATTTTTTAACATTTGTCATCCTGGTGCCGCTGGGGAAACAAGCAGGAGCACTCCTGTTAACCAAACCCTTGGAAGCCCCTTGTTTTCTGCTGACATTGTCAGTGATACCTGCACCGCACCACGGCTTTTGGCAGATTTGCCCAGGTAAAACAGGTTGGGAGTTAATAGAGAGTTGTGTCAGTGTTCAGAAGGAGCAGAAATAGTCTTGTTTTTTCTTAGTTGAACTGGTCCCGCATGGCTAAGTGACAAAACCAGTGATGGTACGTCTGTATTTGTAGGCAACATCAGTAGGAATCAGAGTTTACCAAAGAACAGGACTGTTAAAGCTTTGCCAAGTTTTGCATAAGTACTTCTCACAGAATCATGGGGGTTGGAAGGGACCTCTGGAGATCATCTAGTCCAACCCCCCTGCCAGAGCAGGGTCACCTAGAGCAGATTGCACAGGACGTCGTCCAGGCGGGTTTGGAATGTCTCCAGAGTTGGAGACTCCACCACCTCTCTGGGCAGCCTCTTCCAGTGCTCTGCCGCCCTCAAAGGAAAGAAGCTCCCCCTCATGTTTAGATAGAACTTCCTATGTTCAAGTTTGTGCCCATTACCTCTTGTCCTATCCCTGGGCACCACTGCAAAAAGACTGGTGCCATCCTCCCAGCACCCTCAATGTAGACCTTGATACTGAAAATATTTTTTGCATTTCAAATACCATCAGTCATGTTACATGGAGAGGCAGCATGTCAGGAAACAGCCAGTTCCTCTGGAAATTTGGGCAAATGAGACGTCATCTTCTCATCATCTATTTTCCTTAGCCCATTTGGGAAGTTGACAGGACTAAATGCCTGTCCACTTCTATGTTTTAAAAGATGCTTCTGTTATTTCTAACCTTAAGCCAGCTTTTATATTAACCTTCTATTAAATTGCCTATTCATTTTAATTGTTTTCAAATTACGGCACATCACTAGCTTCTGGTTTACGTTATTTCCTCACTTGTGTCGCTAGCAAGATGGATTTCTGAATGTTCTTAAGAGCATCGGTTTGGTGGTTACCGCTATCTGTAATGTAAAGAAATAGCACTCCCAGATGCTGTCTTCCTATTCTGAATATCGATGTAGACTTTTACTCGTTAATTTGTTAGTGCTGTTCCTTTTATTATGCAGTACCTCTTGGTGTCAACAAAAATACGGTAAAGCGGATCGAGATCTATTGGTTTTAGGCCACTGATTGAAGACTGGTTCAAGAGTGACTGGTAACTTCTAGGAAAACTTGGGCCACAGTTGGAGAGGACTGAAGTGAAACTATAATGAATATATAATGAATATATAGAAACTGTAATGAATATGTAGCCCATCTTATGAGGACAAGCTGAGAGAGTTGGGGTTGTTCAGCCTGGAGAAGAGAAGGCTCCAAGAAGACCTTATTGTGGCCTTTCAGTAATTAAAGGGAGTTTATAAGAGAGATGGGGACAAACTTTTTAGCAGGACCTGTTGTGGTAGGACAAGGGGTGATGGCTTTAAACTGAAAGAGAGAAGATTTAGACTAGATAAAAGGCAAGACATTTTGTTTTACAGTGAGGGTGATGAGACACTGGCCCAGGTTGCCCAGAGGGGTGGGAGATGCCCCATCCCTGGGAACATTCCAGGTCAGGTTGGACGGTGCTCTGAGCAACTAGTTGAAGATGTCCCTGCTCATGGCAGGGGGCTTGGGACTAGATGGCCTTTGAAGGTCCCTTCCAACCCAAACTATTCTATGATTCTATGGTGATCTTTGTATACTCAAATTGTAGTGTGAACAAATAAAAACATAACTAGCGCTGAATGTAGGCAGCAACCTTTAATTCTAGAAAGGCTTTCTTTTTCCTTTAATGCAAGTTAAATAAGCAGATGGGAATAAAACACAATTACGGTGCCATACAGACTAGACCTTTTTTAATGACTGCCTGCAAAGACGTTTCCTTGAAAAGAGTATAAATACCTATTTTAGTAACAAGACAAGCTGCTGGGTGTCAAGGAATAAAAATACCAAATAACAGTGTTTCTTTTAACTGGATGTAGAGTTGTATTTTTTTCCCTTACTCTGATGTCAGGTGGAGAAGTGCCTTTTCCACAAAGGCTGTTGTCTAGAATACAAGTTGTGGTTTTGGGGGTAGAGGGATGGGACGCAGCCTCTCTGATGTTTAAATTAGTCCCCTGTGTTTTCGATTTGCCTGACGCCAACAAGAAGCAGTGCTGGAGCCGTGTGTTCCCATTATCACCACTTAGCCCCAGTGAGCTCTTTGGCTGGGTGGCTGGTACCGTTGCTGTCTTTGGGAGAGCAGCCAGCGAAGTTGGTCTCCTGAGGTTGATCGGCAGAACAGATGGACGGACAGGGGAGAAATGTAAAGCGACACAACAGATAGCATATTGAGAGCAAAGGAAAATGTCTTCAAAGAACATCGTGCATTAGGACAAAATGCAACTTTCCTTTAATAGTTATTCTGGCACAGAGATATTTTCTGTCACCTTTTTCTTCCTTCCTTTTTTTGATCAGCCAGTCCCCGGTTGAGAACTTCTTTCCAAGGCTTTGAAAGTCATCGCCTGGAAAAAGCGAACGAGCCCTGAAAATTTGGATGCATACGTTTTGGCATTTTTCTTTTTTAAAAGTGGAACCTGACTTTCAAAGTCTCTTGACTGACCTATTTTAATTTAAAATACTTCCGTTTTTCCTTAGTGTATCAGAAATGTCACAAAACGCCTCTTACGCTGTAATGTTTGTGTTCAGGTTAAGCTGAGCCCTCGGCTGCTGTAGAAATGAGGGGAAGACGGCTTTCCTCCAGTTGCGGTGCCTGAATTTCTGTCTCTGAACTTCACTCAGTGAATTCACTGAGCGGTAAAGCAAAAGTAAAGAGTTTAATAATTTTCACCTGAATTTCTAGTGTTTGTATATCGATTCAAATACATCAGGACTGAGAGTTAGAGAGGGAATCCCTAAGATACTGAGGAGAGGTGTCATCTTAAGGAATATACAGGATACAGCTATGAGATTTGAGTTAACTGAATGGTGTGTGATGCCTTAACTGACAAATCTACTGCTCATCACCAACACGGGAACAATGGCTTAGAGCAAAGGGCCGTAATTCTGTCTGTAGGAGTGGTCAACAGAAATACCCTGCCTTGCCTCTTGGTAAGGAGGAGGACATGAGTCAAGAGTTTTTCCTTCAGAGATGTTCATCGGAGGTCTCTTGCCTTGACCTTCCATTTTTTTATGAAACTTCTAGCACCTTCATATCTTGGAGGTCTCTCCATCTCCACTACATTTTTTGAGGGCCCAAAAGTCACTGGGAACTGGGGGATGCTGATAGGATTAGGAGAC
>VFFE01007509.1:400218-411311 GCA_008921705.1 Burhinus oedicnemus
GCAGATCTGCTTCTCTGTCTTCTAAGTAGAGAAGCAGAGTGCAAAGCTGGAAACCCCTTAATTACACTCCTTGCTTTGTTAAATCACAGAATCACTGGGGTTGGAAGGAACCTCTGGAGATCATCTTGTCCAACCCCCCTGCCAGAGCAGGGTCACCTACAGCAGGCTGCACAGGATGGTGTCCAGGCGGGTTTGGAATGTCTCCAGAGTCGGAGATTCCACCACCCGTCTGGGCAGCCTCTTCCAGTGCTCTGCCACCCTCAAAGGAAAGAAGTTCCTCCTCATGTTTAGATGGAACTTCCTATGTTCAAGTTTGTGCCCATTCCCTCTTGTCCTATCACTGGGCACCACTGAAAAAAGACTGGTCCCATCCTCCTGGCACCCTCCCTTGAAGTATTTGGAAGCATTGATGAGATCCCCCCTCAGCCTTCACTTCTCCAGACTAAACAGACCCAAGTCCCTCAGCCTTTCCTCATAAGGAAGATGTTCCAGTCCCCTAATCATCTTTGTAGCCCTCTGCTGTCCCCTCTCCAGCAGTTCCCTGTCCTTCTTGAACCGGGGAGCCCAGAACTGGACACAGCACTCCAGATGGGGCCTCACCAGGGCAGAGCAGAGGGGCAGGATGACCTCCCTCGACCTGCTGGCCACATACCTCTTGATGCACCCCAGGATGCCATTGGCCTTCTTGGCCCCAAGGGCCCATTGCTGGCTCCTGGTCATCCTGTTGTCCACCAGGACTCCCAGGTCCCTTTCCACCGAGCTGCTTTCCAGCAGGTCAGCCCCTAACCTGTACTGGTGCGGGGGGGTTATTCCTGCCCAGTTGCAGGACCCTACACTTGCCCTTGTTGAACTTCATGAGGTTTCTCTCTGCCCAACTCTCCAGCCTGTCCAGGTCATGCTGAATGGCAGCACAGCCTTGCGGTGTGTCAGCCACCCCTCCCAGTTGTGTGTCACCAGCAAACTTGCTGATGGTGCCCTCTACCCCTTCATTCATTGATGAATATGTTGAACAGGACTGGACCCAGGACTGACGCCTGGGGAACACCACTTGTCACAGACCTCCCTCCAAGTAGACTCTGTGCCACTAACCACAACCCTCTGAGCTCTCTCTGCCAGCCAGTTTTCAATCCACTCCACCATTCATTCATCCAACCCACACTTCCTGAGCTTGCCTAATACCGTAGTGAAAATAGATACTTAAAGTCTTGCTGACAATACCAGCCATTCGTAGAATAAGAAGGTGTCAGGCTAAGGGAGGAAACTTTTCAATGGTATTCTGTGTTCTCTACTATAAATACAGTTTAAAATCTAGTGCACTACAAACGAATCCCATCACCAGCCTCTAGGAAACATTTCCCATCTTCAGGCCGTGTTCTGTGATGTTTGTGGTAGCACCGTATAGCTCAGGCAAAATGTCGAAGGCGAGAAAAGGCTTCGGATTCCGGTTGTGGAGAAACAAATGAGATGACGTTCTTTGCCGCTAACAGTCCTGACTGATGAGGAGAGTTTAAATTTCTGGTTTGCGTTGTGCACTCAATATCTGCGTGTATATATACAAAAAATGCATTCGATAAACAATATTCAGGAGAAAAAAGCTGCTCCGTTCACTTGTGTTTGTATCCCTTGCCTTATGTAGTTGTGTGTTCTGGGACTGTGATTACACCGGGGCTGCTGAAGAAGATCTCGAATGCAGCGAGCACAAGTCTAATTATTTTGTTCACTAGAGGCAATAATTGGCTTGTTCAGAAGTAATGAGATAATTCAGATGTAAATTCATTTTTGAGAGGGGAATTTTAATAATGGATAATCTAGGAAATTATATCATGAATGAAAGAATATTTTGTTTATAAAAGGAACAAGTAATGTAACTACAGAAGGTTAGGGCCGTTTCAACTAATTCACAGCTGGAAACAGAATCTGGGAGATTGCTTTTGACTGCTGAATAAGTGCTGTATGTTCCGAGATGTTAGCAATGGGCTTTTAACAAGTTATAACAATTAACCGGTGAATAAATAGCTGCAGCATTTGCAGAACTTCACTGTGGACAGGGTTGGTGTTTGTGGAGGTGAACTTTATGATGAGAGTACGTGAGTGGCTGTACTAAATTTAAACCTCAAGGAAGTGTTATAGTGAACGGAATCTAGGCCTGAGCAGTTGCATGTTTTAATACTTTTCCTTAAATTTTTGTTTAGCATTCCTGTGAACATCCTTCAGGCAGTTTTGGTGAGCCAGTATGTGCTTTCCTTTAGAACCAGGGCTTACTCTTTGAAGTCTGATTTGGAAGGGCTGGGGTTGACTTATTTAACTTCATAATTTTATTTTTCTAATTCTCAAGCAGAGCTGGCTCTGTCCTCTTTCCAGGTCTAGTGCTGGCTTGCCTTGAAGCTTCTGATAAGTCTTCACACCTTGTACTTTCAGTCTGGGGTTACTAAAGCTAAGTGCTGATGCCCAGTGAAGTCCCTAGGAGCTATAATTGTGAGTATGAGGCAGGTGCCCACCATCTACGTTAACATTTTGACTCTTTTGTCTGTTAATGTAGGGATTTGGACAAATAGAGAGATGTGTTAAGAGGTGAGAAACCTTCAAATGGAATTAAAGCAATATGTCACTTAATGGACGTGTTACATGCCATCTAGGCGGCACGCCGGCTCTCGCTGGAGTGTGGGCAGGAGAATGGGTAGAGAGCAGAGGGGAAAGCAATGTCTGCCAGGTGGGACCAAGCCGGGGAGAATTTCCCTGTGCTTCTGGAAAGCAGGTTTAAAGAGAGAATATGTGGAATGGTTTAGTTTTTCTAGGAGCACATGGACAAATAAAAAAATAGATTAATTGAGCAGTGGGAGGAAGGTTTGAGATGACAAGCCTCGTTGAAGTACCCTAGCTTTAATCGGAGAATACCCTTTGTTGGCTTTCTTTAGCAGCCTTCTGCTGCTTTCCCCCCGTGTTGTCCTTTGCCTCACCCTCTTCTTTCTTTTTGCTTTGGAAGTATCTGAGTTGCGAGTTACATGTCAAGCCCTTCTGGTTTGTCCTGTGCTGAAGAGCTGTGGCTAATTTTAATCAAGCCTGAACTGTCATTGCGGTTCATCAATGTCACATTAGCATCATTCCTGTTCATCAATGTCACATTAACAGTAAATCCGAACTCCCTGATTATGAAAGTGGATGAAAATCACAGCTCTGTGTGTGGCCAAATAGCTACTCATCAATGAGGTTTTTGATGGGGCCTGATAGTTTAATGCAGGCCTTAATCAAGGGCTCGTAACTGTTTTCTCGGCTCGTTTTTATCCTCATGCTATTGAATTGCATTAACACGTGCACGCATTCCCTATTTTTGTTTAACGCACACTCTTATCAGGACTGGAGCAGAAACCTGGTTTTAGGCTGAAGCGTTTGTCATATTAACAGCTTAGGCCCTCAATGTTAATGAGACGAAGTGTTTAAGAATTGGTATTTAAGACTGTGAAGATTGGGAAGGTGGGAAGTCATTAAGGAGGGAGGGAGTATGAACTGTGTTTAGTGCAGAGAACCATGTGTCAGAGCGCTGCCTGTTGTTTCCCTGGGATAAATCTTCACTGCATCATTAATCTGGGTTTTGCATGATTATTGCCTCTATTTCATCCCTTTTCCCTGTGTTTCTACCTGCATCTCTACCTTGCTCACTTCCCCCAAGTCTTCTACTAGTTTTGACCCAAACAAGCGCTCTGGTCATATTTACACACTGTAGGTTGTGTGTGAATTTGTTTCAGGGTGATTAACACTTTGCTCTGAAGGTCCAAGGTAAAGCTTTTGGGTTTTCCCATCATTACTTCTGTGGGCTCAGAGGACAGACAAGAGCTTCCATAATGCAGCAGAAAGCATGTTTTGGCAGGAGCAATGATGGGATGCGATTTTGGGAGCACAAGTGGTGCTCAGGTGGGTGCAGAACCGCTGGCTCTGGAACACAACACTGATGCCTCCAACCATGCACGTGCTCGCAGAAACACAGCCTGTGCCTTGCATTTCTTTGTCAAAAATTGTGTGTTGCTCTGTGCACATACAGATCACGCGTGCTTATGGCTTGGATGGGTGCACTCTTCGCTGGGTCAAAAACTGCCTGGACGGCTGGGCCCAAAGAGTGGTGATGAATGGAGTTAAATCCAGTTGGTGGCCAGTCACAAGTGGTGTTCCCCAGGGCTTAGTACTGGGGCTGGTTCTGTTTAATACCTTTATCAACGACCTGGACGAGGGGATCGAGCGCACCCTCAGTAAGTTTGCAGAGGACACCAAGTTAGGTGGGAGTGTCGACCTGCTTGAGGGTAGGATGGCCCTACAGAGGGATCTGGACAGGCTGGATCAATGGGCCAAGCCCAATGATATGAACTTCAACAAGGCCAAGTGCCGGGTCCTGCACTTGGCTCACACCAACCCCCTGCAGCGCTACAGGCTTGGGGAAGAGTGGCTGGAAAGCTGCCTGGCAGAAAAGGATCTGGGGGTGTTGGTCAACAGTTGGCTGAATGTGAGCCAGCAATGTGCCCAGGTGGCCAAGAAGGCCAACGGCATCCTGGCTTGTATCAGGAATAGTGTGACCAACAGGAGCAGGGCAGTGATCATCCCCCTGTACTTGGGACTGGTGAGGCCCCACCTCGACTACTGTGTTCAGTTTTGGGCCCCTCACTCCAAGAGAGACATTGAGGGGCTGGAGCGTGTCCAGAGAAGGGCAAGGAAGCTGGTGAGGGGTGTGGAGCACAAGTCTTCCGAGGAGCAGCTGAGGGACCTGGGGTTGTTCAGCCTGGAGAAGAGGAGGCTGAGGGGAGACCTTCTCGCTCTCTAGAACTGCCTGAAAGGAGGGTGTAGCGAGGTGGGGGTCGGTCTCTTCTCCCAAGTAACAAGCAATAGGACGAGAGGAAATGGCCTGAAGTTGCACCAGGGGAGGTTTAGATTGGATATTAGGGGAAATTTCTTCACGGAAAGGGTTGTTAAGCATTGGACCCGGCTGCCCAGGGAAGTGGTGGAGTCACCATCCCTGGAGGTATTTAAAAGAAGGGTAGACGTGGTGCTGAGGGACATGGTTTAGTGGTGGTTTTGGCAGTGTGAGGTTGATGGTTGGACTTGATGATCTTAAAGGTCTCTTCCAGCCCAGATGATTCTAAACATTCTAAATATCCCCCCATACCTACAATAGCCAGTGAATGCTGTTAGACATAATATTGTATAGAGCAAAAAACTGAAAATATTTTTTGTGGCTCACAAGCATAAGTGCAAAGTATGATCATAAAATCTTACGATTGCTGTTATTCATCAAATCTTGCGGTTCCCTGTTGAATTCAGAGGAGCCACTTGCCTACTTGTGGGCCTACCACATCTCCGCTAAAGAATAAAATGCTTTTCCTCAATTGGTGTTTTTATTTAACTGTAAGCAGAAAAGGTTCCAGTCCAGTGCAAGGAGCATTCTGGTAATTTATTAGTAATTAGGTGAAATTGCAAGTTAACCAGCAGTGGTGCCCAGTAGCGTAACAGGAGTCAGGAGTGACGGAGTGAAGGTAGCCAGGCACCAGATTAAATGCCTACGTAACCCCCAAAATTTCTCCACACTGAGAAAAGTACATTTATGCCAGAACTATATACAAAATAGATATACGTGCATGCGTTTATGACCCAATGATGGAATAAGCATTGGGCAAAGGGGTTGGCAGTGCATTTTCTGCACTAAAGGGGAGGCTCGTTCTCACTCAGGTGAGATGAACAAGACCTTGCTGAGTTGCAAAGGCATTTTCTCCGGTTCCTCCCTCAGCTTCTGCGTGCAGGGCTTTCTCAGGAGTTTTTGCCCAACTTTTAGTGTTGTAATTGAGTTGGTGCTTCCATGGACTTCACTGGCATTAGACTTAATTAACGACAGAGCATGCAAGCCTTGTTAAAGTGAAGAAAAAAAAGACTGTCATATGGTATTTGTCAGTGGCAGATCCGCTCTGTCGAGGAGAGTTACGGTTAACCTTTAACCAGTTATGATGGCAGCTAAAAGGTGCTTCCATCCTCTTTAGCTGTCATCAGACCCGGTTAAAGGTTAACGTCTTGCTTCTGGCACCAGGCTCCTGCCAGGGCACCGTTGTCTTCCCAAGAGCCCACCTGACCTGTGGTCTGATTCCCTAGCTGTACCCTCCGAAGAAATTTAAAAATTATAAAAAACCAAAAAATGCAAGCTCCGTCTTAACAAAAACAACAAAGGACGAGAGCGCATGTGTGTGGGAAACGACTAATTCCTGCGTGCAGTCTTCATTAGTGAGTCCTGGATTTAATTGGAGTCCTTAAACCAGAAAGCCCTGGTGGCTTCTTTACCCTGGCGTCTTGCTTCCAGTGCTGACGTAGTCGCTTGTCAAAGAAACCACTCTTTAGGAATAAGCTCAGTCTCTTGTTTCCTCCTGTGCTTTTCTTTTTTTTGGTCTGTTTGTAGGATCTATTCAAAATCCCATTCAAATCCTGTACTACCTGGGATGGGATTTGTCAGGATTCGGCATCTGCTGCCTCTGAATTCTTCCATCGGAAGAAGCAGGTGGATGGAAGCTCTGGCTTAGCAGCATTGGGCAGCTGGGAGAAAACGAGAAAAGGGATGATGGAAGGAGACCTTGTGTTTGAAAACTTGGGATGCTTAACATAGAGATAGCGTGAAGTGTACAAGGGTGGCAGAGCCTGCTGTATCCTCTGAAGTCTCTGGTGGTGTGGAAAGCCTTTGGTCTCAAGAACCACAGTGAAGGTGAATGGCAGAAGCTACTTCCAAAACCAAATGGACTTTTATCATTCAGGAATATCTTCCAAATGGCCAGAGCAGCATCTGCAGGTGAAAACTTCATACCGGAGCTCAACAGGTATAAAGGCAGGTTATAGCTACAAAGTTCACGTCTGGTTCTAAAATCAGCTTAGGTTTGGGTTTATCAGCTGCTGCCCAGCAGTTTTAAGGCTGCAGTGGACTCTGGAAGGTAAAAAAAATTAAGCGTAACTGAGCACAGAGGGGTCACCTGAGGACAGATGTATAGTGTTTTCCTTTCTCAGCGTGTGTTTTCTATCTTTCATGTTGTGTTACGGCATTGTAGTTGCATGAAAATCACTACTGCTAAAGGCAGGTTGTTCTTTGAGGGTAAATAATGTGTTGATACCTGTTTATCTAAGGCTTTAATCGAACCCAGAATCCTTATAGAAGTTTTCTGGCTTCTAAATCATAAATGAGTGGCGTTCTGATACAATTCTTTTCTGTAAGCTGCATCACGCTTCTGGATTAAAAACAAAGCATTGCCTTTTTCTTACGATATCCACCTATGGTGGAGAAAAAAATACCAGGTTTTGGGACAATTCATTTATCAATGAATTGTGGCTGAGATTTCCCTGGAACTGCCACGCAGGGGAAATGAAAAGCAATGACACAATTTACAAACAAGAGTAATTTCAGTTGTTTATACACAATTACATCTCTGCTCCCTAAGGAAACTGCTGAAGGAACATTGTGAGTTTAAGAACAGCTTTATTTTTATAAACACTTTTTTTAATTGCTGAGTTGAAGTTGTGTTTATTACGGAAAATTCCCAAGGCTTTTTGCAAACAGTACGATCTCCTTAACACAGGCGCGATTTAGTTATGTATTTTCATCCTCCTGGTTATACTCTGTTTTTCTCATCTCTCTTCTTAAACTCGTTTAGTCTCCAGGTTCCCATATATTATGCTAACTATCCCTGTTTTCTTTAGACCATTTTGAGCTTTATAAGTTAACAAAACTGGAAGTTAACAAAACGCTTTCCTTTTAAATACTGTCCTCATATAACGGCTTCTGAAGTGTTACAGAAATATTCCTAATTAGTCAGGGTAAGCCTTGTGAAAAGTGTCTTAATGCGAAGTCAGTTCTACAGAATAATAAAAGAAGGAGCAGAGTCTTTTCCCTTCATTTATGTGCAGTACCAAAGGCTGTGTTGTATAGCCGGACTCTTTTAGCTCCCCTGGACATGTCCTGATCCACATCATCCAAGCGTCTCGTCCAGAGTTCATGGTGGATCATGCAAAACCCACAGCATCTCTGCATGGGTTAAATGGCTTCCATGCTTTGTTGGGTACAAAATCCTTTGTTTTAGGGTCAATTACTGTGTGGTTACGGACAGTTCAACTTTGTTCAACTTTTCTTTGTCAAGATTCCCACCTTCTGTGTCATCTTTTTAGGCTTTTTGCCTGTACGGTGGAAGAGGATTGAACTGCAGGGAGATGCTATTTTCCTTCTTCGTTCCACCTTGCAGCGTTCCCCTCTCTTGCTCCAGCATTTTGCCATTCATCTCTGGTCCGAGTTTCCCTGGCAAGGATTAACCTGTACCCCAGGTTTGTAGCAGAGGGAGGAGGAGGAGGGTAGTCCAGTGCCACCTTGTAGTGCAGCTTCGCTGCTGGAGGAAGGTCCTTGGATACATCTGATCCGACAGGCAGTGAATGGATGCAAACGGACGGACTCCCCTGGCTTAGCACACAATTTCTTCTATTCACTTTGAGACCTTTCCCGAAGGATTCAGTAGGATTGTGACCTATTTTTGGTATTGTTGTCTTGAAAGAATCAAATGATACTACCCACCAGTAATCCAGGAGCTATTTTATAGATCACTGCTAAAAGCGGCCACATAGGAGGAGTCAGCAGCTGTGACAGGCTTTTCTTCCTCGTTTCCCTTCTGTTGCCCCAACTATGGTACGTGGGGAAAAGCTGAGTATAAACTCATGTCTGTGGTCGGGTTAGAATACAGGATAATACCAACTGTTCAATTGATTTCAGAACCAGTGGCAATTTCTTAAATCTTGAGTGACCTGAAAAACCAGAGTTTCTTTGTTTTCTCTTCTTTCGCCCCAGTCTCTGTAATCCTCTCAACGGGTGCGTAAATGGGTTTCTTGCAAAACACTTTTTGGCACAATGACCTGTGTTAGCGATTTCCACCAAACACTCATTACCCTTTTGTGTGAAAACCATTTCCCTAAATTCTCCGATTCCAACATCTTGATTTCTGAGTGCCTGTTTCATTTTTCTTTTTTTTTTTTTTTTTGCCATTAACAGGAATTTCTGAATACATCTCCTTGCAACAAATTAAATGAGGTCACAGCTCCGTGTCCCATCTGTACAAGAGCTTCAGCTCCGCTTTGTGTCTTGAATCTTTGAACTTTGGCTTTGTCCTTTTGGTTGTTGTTCTCTGAATGCTTTGGCACGAGGACAAAATGAAAAAGCACTTTAGCTGTTGCTGAATGGTAGGTGATGTTGAACCCCGTTCTTGAAATGGAAATTAAAGGCCTGTCTTTTTTACATTCCTTTTCTTAAGCAACAGGATATTGATCCGCTGGGTTGAAGTCTTTAAAAAAACTGCTCTGTTATCTTCCCAGTTTATTTTTCTGGAGGAGCGTGTTTTAGTTATCTATGTGTTTAGCCGTATGAAAGAGCATGGAGATCAGATTTAGGTTATTAGGGGGATAAATCTTGTGCTTCATTCTGTGCTTTCTTGTTCTGCCTTATACCGGTGATAAAAGCCAGGGGATCTGAAGCCGAGCTTTGTCTGGAAGTTTTTTTAGCTGTGAAAAAGGGTCCTGTTAAATACCTATTTGAGATGAAAGTGAGATGCATGAAAACCATTGATGTGTTAAGCCCAAGCAAGCCAGTTGAGTTCCTGTTTTGAGTTTCGATGTGTTGTATTCCAGTTAGGTACAAATCTTTGCGCAGGATCTTTGTCCGAGCACTGTGCCGACTCTTCTGCGGAGTCCTATTCTTCTGTTGGCTGATACGGAAGAGCGAGGGGGGAGCTCGCAAAGTTGGACCCGCCTGGTGAGTTGTGATGACGTGATGGTGGCTGTTCACAGCAGCGAGCCCGGGGGCTGGGAGCTGGTATCTGTGTCGTGCTCCTGCAAAGGGACTGTTCAAGTGCTTACCGCTAACAGCATATTCTCGATCCTCCACAATTTGGCTCCGTCACTCCCTGCCCAGCTCCGGAGCGTTCGCATTAGTGAAAGAGGAAAAATTGGCTCCTCTACGCTTGATGTCTCGTACAGTGTTTTGAATACCTTCTGTAGCAGGGGATTAAAATTTAAATATTGGAGGTCAGTCGGAGAAAGAAGTAATGCAGCGTCCCTCCGTTGTTCTGCGATCTTATCGCAGTGTTCTGTCACATGCTGATGCCGTGCCAAAGCATATGGACCTCCATATGGTGACTCTTTCTGGTTTTCTACCACCTGTAGTCAAGCTGATTTTCAGTCACTGAATTTGCCCAAAAGTCAAAGCAAAATGAGTACAGCGGCAAAATAAGATAGCAGTGGTAAAGACTGAAGTTTTACGCGACTTACTGTTGTTACAGTAAGAAAAAAAAAGTAAACAAATGGCTTTAATGAGCGTGTCAGTAATTTAGGAACAAGTGTTCCCAGCACCTCATTAGTGGGGGTGAGGTGGGCTCCATACGCTTTCTTGTCTCCAAAAAGGCAAAATAAGTTTTGTTTTGATTCAGCTTCTGTGAGAAAATGGAATGAAAGCAGGTTGATTGTCTTTAAAAGTAAAGCTGCTAGCTGGTTTACAAGTGTCTTCCTGGTTCAGAAAGAATGATGCGACGAATACCATTTACAATTTTGAATTATAAAAAAGAAAATACATCCTATGAATGATTGGCCATAGCTTTATTGTGTTAAGGTGAGTTTCTTTAAAATCTAAATAAAATATATAAAATTATGTGTGTGTATATATGTATATTTAACATCTTTTTTTTAATCTTGCCTTGTTTTCAAGCAGTTGCGTTACTGCTTTGGATAATGCAAAGACATACGGTTGTATCACAGTTAACATTTGGAATATATAACCAATAGCAAGGCGATGGAGTAAGCGTACACCCTCAGTGCGTTTTACTGGGCTTGCCAATAATTCTTGTTGGCAGAGTGTTGGGTAAAGAAGAAGTAATGTTAAAACGCTGCCGTGCCGGTACGTGCCTCCCTAGATGTCAGTAAGCAAATACACGGGGCTGGGGCTGGTTCATCACATCTTTTGAGCAATTTTGGCCAACGTACCATCTGGAGTTAAAGAAAATGTTCTTCTGCAATGCCTGTAGGATGGATTCCTTCGAGGTTTGGGGGCTTCCTCA
>VFFE01007510.1:23787-63537 GCA_008921705.1 Burhinus oedicnemus
CATATCCCTAGGCGATGACACCCCTCAGTCTGTGAGGTGCTCCAGGAAGCTGCTCCCCTAGACCCATGGTGCTGGGTGTCATGCCTGGCCCATGAGGCTGAGGCTCCCCTGTGACAGCCCAGGGACAGTCTAGGGAGGGATCTCATTCCTCCGATGGCATTACTGGGGTTCCCCTACCTGCCCTTGTGCCCTGGTGCTCCTTCCTGTGTGGGGAGATGGGTCTTCGATGGGCTGGTGGCTCCTGTGGTGGCCCCTGGACTAGCCAGGCCAGAGCATTATTTGGGTTCTCCCACCTGCTGCTGTCTCTCTGTGCTCCTTGCATGTGTGCGGACACATATCATGTGACTTAAGAGTCATCTTTGGTAATCTCACTACTAAATACTGATTTCTCTGTTATGCCAGAAAAAGAGCATTAGACACATGCAAAGGATGCACCTGTTGGAGAAATACGGTCCACAAAGAGACCGACTCCTCTGCTCAGTTGCAGATGGTAATGTAGGGGAAAATGTTTCTGTGGCTTTTGCTGAAGGGAGGACATCCAAATAGGCAATTTAAAGAAAAGGATATACTTTTAGGAAATCCTCAGAATGCACTAGTAAAGTACTTGTTATGGGCCTCACAGGTTCCACAAGGCATTTTGGGATAAACAGAAGACTCTGAGGAGCCATCATAAATTGTCCTATAACAAATATCACTTCTAAATCACAGTTTAATGCCATTTTGCTAGCACTGAAAATAGAGCATTACGTGACAGTAAGCAACTGACACCCATTATTTATTTAATGAAATTAAATAATACTATATTGCAGAATAAAGAGGTGAATCTGATTCTTGGAGTGGAAGAACACTAGTGAATTTGCTACAGAGTGGGCATGGTGATGCCTAGCATTTTGATTTCTCCATGTGATTTTATTTTGAGAGACGAATTCCTTTCAGAATTAAGAGGAGAGGGAGAATTTTGATTATGCTTTTGAGAATTTTCCAATGTGTGTTTTGGTTAATTTTAGAAATAGTTAAAAGCTGCAGAATTTAAAATCTGACACATTCTACTTATTTTCAAATGAGGAAATAGGCTCAATTTCCTCCTGTGTGAAGTGTGAGCTTATAATTCTTCCCATAAACCCAACTCTGGGATCTTGTTGCCTGATGTATTTGTCAAACTTAGCATTTCATTGCCTCTACATGGTTACATTTCCGAAACCTTTTCATGGGCATCTGTGTTGGTTTGGCCTGGCATAGAGTTAATTTTCTTCATAGTAGCTCATATGGGGTTATGTTTTGGATTTGTGCTGAAAACAATGTTGATAATAAATACAGGGGTGCTTTAGTTATTGCTGAGCAGTGCTTTCACAGAGTCAAGGGCTTTTCTGCTTCTCACACCACCCCCCAGCGAGTAGGCTGGGGGTGGTGCACAAGAAGTTGGGAGGGGACACAGCCTGGACAGCTGACCCCAACTGACCAAAGGGCTATTCTGTACCATATGACGTGATGCTCAGTATATAAAGCCGGGGGAAGAAGAAGGAAGGTGAGGATGTTTGGAGTGATGGCATTTGTCTTCCCAAGTAACCGTTATGTGTGATGCAGCCCTGCTTTCCTGAAGATGGCCAAACACCTGCCTGCCAATGGGAAGCAGTGAATGAATTCCTTGTTTTGCTTTGCTTGCATGTGTGGCTTTTGCTCTACCTATTAAACTGTCTTTATCTCAACCTACGAGTTTTCTCACTTTTACCCTTCCGATTCTTTCCCTCATTCCACTGGGATGAGGTGAGTGAGTGAGTGGCTCTGTGGTGCTTAGTTGCCAGCTGGGCTTAAACTCTGACAGCACCCTTTATGGATCTTTTTTAGGACTGCATTATTTATTCCATCCTTCAAACTCATATCCTGTTATAACTTCTTGTTTCTCATTTCCTCTGCAGCACTTACAAGAAGTGGTAAGAAAGAGGTACATTTGATCTACTATCGGGAAACCTTCTGTTCAGTGTAACTCTACGATATAATTGTCATCATTCATGTTCCCATATGAATATTCTTAATTTGAACTAATGGGAAGTTTTAAATATATCGATAGTTATATTTCTAATTATTCTTACATATAAAAATTAAAAATGTCAAAGATAATGCATACCTTGGTCAACAGCAGCTGTCCAAGCACAGTTTGATCTCTACATTGTGTGTTTATAGGGTCATTCTCACACATCACGAACCTCGTTGCACCAGTGGTTCAGACTTGAATGTATCATCATAGCGTGCATGTTCACCTGGTTCTCCATGTCTCCATCAATTCTATTCTTCAGCTGCCTTACAAGGAGAAGACGGGGGTCTGTTGCAAAGAGAAAAGCTAACCTGTCTCTCGGTACTTATGCAAATGCTCAGGATGGTGCCAGTGTCCTAGATCACAGATATCACAGAATGGCTGAGGTGAGGAGGTCCCTCTGGAGATCATCTAGTCCAACAGCCTACTCAGAGCAAGGTCATCTACAGCAGGTTACTCAGGCTGTCATATCAGGTTTTTAATAACTCCAAGGATGGAGAATCCACCACCTCTCTGGGCAGCCTTTTCCAGTGCTCAACCACACACAGAGCAATGAAGTTTTTTCTTATGTTTAAATGGGATTTCCTGTATTTCAGGTTGTGCCCATTGCTGGCTCCATCCTCTTTACACTGCCCCATCAGGTACTTGTACACATTGATAAGATCCTCCTGAGCCTTCTCTTCTCAAGGCTGAACAGTTCCAGCCCTCTCAGCAGTTCCTCATATGTCAGATGCTCCAGTCCCTTAATCACCTTTGCAGCCCTTTGCTTGACTCTCTCCAGTATGTCCATGTCTCTCTTGTACTGGGGAGCACAGAACTGGACCCAGATGTGCCTCACCCATGCTGAGCAGAGGGGAAGGATCACCTCCCTCAACCTGCTGACAATGCTTTTCCTAATGCAGTCCAGAAGGCTGTTGGCCTTCTTTGCTGTGAGGGCACACTGCAAGATCATGGTCAACTTGCTCTTTGCCAGGACCCCCAGGACCTGCTCTGCCAAGGTGCTTTCCAGCCACTCAGCCCCCAGCCTGTACCAGTGCAAGGTGTTGTTCCTCCCCATGGGCAGGACTTGGCATTTGCCTTTGCTGAACTTCATGAGATTCCAGTTGGCCCATTTCTACAGCCTGTTGAGCTCCCTCCAAATGGCAGCACAACCCTCTGGTGTATCAGCCACTCCTCCCAGTTTTGTATCATCTGCAGACTTCTTGAGAGTGCACACTGCTCCATTGTCCAGGCCATTAATGAAGATGTTAAGCAGCACTGACCCCAGTATTGACCCCTGAGATAAACTACTAATGACTCAGTGGTCTCCAGCTGGACTTTGTGTTGCTGGTCACAACCCTTTGAGAACAGCCATTCAGCCAGTTTTCAGTCTACCTCACTGTCTGCTTATCTAGTCCATACTTCATTAGCTTGTGAGGATGTTATGGGAGACAGTGTTGAAAACCTTGCTAGAGAGAAGAGAAACAAAATCCACTACTATCCTCTCATCCACCAGGCTGGTCAGTTCACTGTAGAAGGCTATCAGGTTGGTCAGGCATGATTTTCCCTTTGTAACAATCTATGCTGACTACTCCCGATCACCTTCTTGTCCTTGATGTGTCTGGCAATGGTTTCCAGAAAGATTTGCTCCATCACCTTCCTAGGGACCAAGCTGAGACTGACCAGTCTGTCATTACCCAGATCCTCCTTCTTGCCCTGGCTGAAGACAATAATGATGTTTGTTTTCTTCCAGTCGTCCAGAATCTCCCTTGATCACCATGATCTTTCAAAGATAATGAAGAGTAGCCTCACAGTGACACCAGCCAGCTCCCTCAGCACTCATGGGTACGTCCCATCAGGGCTCATAGACTTGTGTATGTCCAGTTTGTTTAAATGTTCCCTAACTTGATCCTTCTCCACCAAGGGTAAGTCTTCCCTGTTTCAGACTTTCTCAAGGGGCTCAGGCCTGGAATTGCTGAAGGGCAGTTTTATCTGTAAAAACTGAGGTGAAGAAGGCATTGACTATCTTGGTCTTTTCCTTGTCCTTTGTCACCAGTCTTCTGCCCAGTTAAGGCATTAGTTCTGATAAGCCCTAATCCTGACCCATAAGCTCTCAGCTGGCTCCTCATCCATCCCTAGGCAGAGCTCTGCATTCCCGCTGCTCTCTCCCCTCCTTGCTGCCCCAGCCAGTCCTTCCTAAAGAGCCTGTAGCCATCCATTGGAGCTCTCGAGACATGTGAGCTATACCGCCTTTTCCCTGGGATCTCAATGAGATTGTAACCCTGCAACAGTGTGCCTCCACATGCCACGTGCTTTAGTGCACAGGCACTTCAGAGAGGCATCCAGTCATGTGGGTTTTCCAGAAGAGCTGTTAGAGCTTCACCCACCTTGCTGTTATGTAGGCACTTGCTTGTTTGTGTGGATACCCTTGGGCTGGTCTCCCTTCTGCCCTGTTTTGTTAATTATCTCCTGTTCACATCATCCTGCTCACTTTGCTTGTTGCCCCAGTCCACCACTTCCTCACTCAATTGTTGGTCATCTGCTTCCTCCCCATCATTCCCAGTTCAAAGCTCTCCTCACAGGCTGGCCAGCCTGTGTGCCTTTGCCCCACTGCAGGGGGATCCCATCTCTTCCTAGCAGCTCTTCATCCTCAAAGGGGGTCCCAGCGTTGTATCATCCTTAGAGCCATGCATTCACGCATGCCTAGTATGGTCCAGGTCTCCCCTGGCTGCTGTGGTGCAGGGAACAAAACTGCAGAGAGCTAATAAAAACACGATATGAGCTGCACCTTTCTGCCTTTCTAACATTTCACAGCTTAGAGAAAGAAAAATAGGATGCCAAGTCTGAATAATTGTCTTTCCTAATGACATTCTCAATATTGAGATATGAATCTCAAATTTTTGAAGTTTAGGTAGAGCACATATGGCAGCTTGCTTTCAAGGCAAAATCATGATCTTCAGCCCTCAGGAAAGCCAGCTGTAAGCTTCCAAGGTTGGAAAATGGAAAATGTTTGGATTCTGGCTACTGGAAAATGGAGCGAGAGGAGGAGACAGGATTTGATTAAACAGCTGATTAACTTATGCCGGGAGCAGGTCCCCTGTACCACTAAGCATATTTATCTTTGTTGACAACTCTTTTAGTCAGATGTAGTCAGATTCTCAGCCTTGTCTTTTGGTATGCAACAGTGAAGTTGTTCTTTTTATCGAAGGCAGGGGGAAGTCCAAAAAGCATAAGCAGTAAGCAGCAGTGACTTCAGTCACAGTTGTTCATACGTCTTTTCATAGAGAATTTTCGATGTCTCACTTCTCAGAACGGGCCTGACTTGGAGTATTACTCCTCCCTGTGCTGGGCAAGATTAGAGTATCTGTTATTCCAATCTTAAGTTTATGCAACTTAAGAAAAAATGTATGCTGACTTACTTTAAAAAGCCCCCTAGTGAAAACAGTTTAACCACAAGAGCCGAAACCATCATGTTAAAATTAAATATGGAAGTTCCCTCTGGTTATCAAAGGTATTTTTGGTATTTCAATGGCAGGAACTGTTGCCTCCTTAAGTTGTAAAAGCAACTTAAATTTCAAGAAGACAACTTAAAATCTAAGGACTGGCAAGGCTTTGGCAAATTTTCTTTCCCTTTTTGATAGTGACCTCCTGGTGTTATATGTATTGCAAAAGTCATGCTGCACGAAAAAGGATTGCTGCTTCTTTGTGTTATGATGTTCCTACTTTATTGCCTTTTTGCTGCTGGTTGCTCACAAGGGGTGAATACACTGAGACAAGATGAAAGTGCTGAAAAAAGTGTGCAGCTGAAGCTGACAGATGACAGCGCAGTGTCAGCCACTTGCCTGAATCAGAGATGTACGCTTTTCCTTCTGAGGAGTTAATTTGCAGCTGAGATATACTTTAAGGGTTAGGTAGGTTTAAATCCTAGGCATTCAGCATCCTAATGGATCAACCTGGTAATGTTTCCTATAAAGGCATATATTGGCTTTTATGAGCATTCAGTGGGAGTTTAATTCTCTGTGTTCTTCTGGAGGGACCTCTGAATGTCTTTAGTGAGCTTCGTTTAGGTTAGTGAGTTCAGTCTTTCTTGTCTTCGGTCCCTTTAAATACTCCCTTAGTTTCAATACAGTTTACTTAGGAGTAATTACAACTCTAAATGAACTCAAATATCATCCTGTCATGGACAAAAATATTAAATATCATGAGGATCTTGGTCAGCAGGGTATCAGCATAGTTTAGGCTCTGAGGCTCAAAATTATGAACTATCACCTAGATTTTCACCTTCAAAGTTGCTCAGAAACTTCTTGCTTATGCTTACATGAACTTCAGCCTCCACAAAAGGAGAATGAGGATTTTATTGGTAAGGGTATGTGCTTTTGGGAGACTTCTGGGCTTTTGGGAGATTTTTGGTCCTGCTGCAAAGACTGTGTATTTTGTATTAAGTGATAATCACGGAATCACGGAATTTTCAGAGTTGGAAGGGACCTCTAGAGATCATCTAGTCCAACTCCCCTGCTGACGCAGGAATGCCTAGAGCACATTACTCAGGACTGCATCCAGGTGGGTCTTGAAAATCTCCAGAGAAGGGGACTCCACAACCTCCCTGGGCAGCCTGTTCCAGTGCTCTGTCACCCTAACCATAAAGGAGTTTTTTCCTTATGTTTGAATGGAATTTCCTATGTTCCAACTTGTGCCCGTTGCCCCTTGTCCTGTCACTGGGAACCACTGAAAAGAGTCTGGCTCCATCAAATAAATAAATAATGATAAATGATAAATAGACTATATTTCTTT
This sequence comes from Burhinus oedicnemus, assembly GCA_008921705.1. Classification (NCBI taxonomy): domain Eukaryota; kingdom Metazoa; phylum Chordata; class Aves; order Charadriiformes; family Burhinidae; genus Burhinus; species Burhinus oedicnemus. The sequence continues at coordinate 30,590 of VFFE01007510.1, forward strand.
TTAGAGAGAAGAGAAGGTCTTTCTCTATGATCTAATTGTTAGATTGTAGATTTATGTGCTTGCTTTGCTCTTCTTCATCCACTGAATCTTGAATTTTCTCTGATTGATCAGATAAATTCAGAGGTTTTCACAGGGTAAAGGAAGGATTTGAACCCATGTCTGTCATCATCCAGAGTAAATAACTGTGGTCTAAAATCAATCTCTTTCAGCTTTATTTTCAAAGACAAAACTGTCCTTTTGTAAGCAGGGGTCAGGAGAAGGATCAAATGGAGGGCAATACCTTTTGTTATCTCTGAGGCACCGAGAAGGGCAGGATGTCAGACCTCACCTTTGTCCTCGCCATACCATGTCGGTTAACTTAGGGGGTCACATCCTTGGCAGGCAGAGTTTGATGGATCTCATTCAGAACCGCCTAAATGCTTGTTTGGTGCATAAGGAAACAAGATCCCTGGATTCTTTTGTTCTTGATTTGAAAGCTGGAGCAGCTGGTCAGCTAAGGACACAGTGATCAATGCTGTCATAGTTAAGTCGGTGTTTTAGAGTTTTATGTATGTGTGAGTCTTGCCTCTAAAACAGTCTTTTTGGAATTGAGTAAGCCCTAAAGACAGTATTTTAATTTTAAATCTTAATCAAGGAGTTGTCATCTCTTTTTCTTAGAATTACTGGAAAAGATAAGAGCATGTTTTCCAGAGTTTTGTGAGGAGATACTACTTGTGTTTTTCAGATAATTATTGATTTTTAAACTCTACAATGATACTTTGCACTCAGATAGCCTCTGATGTAAGATGACAGAGGTAATGTCAAATGATCTTTATATATTTGTTCACACACCCTCCAGTGTTTTATTTTCATATCAACAGAAATATGCTTGCTGTTAATGTAAAACATAAAAATAAACTTCCTAGAAGAAGCTTCTGACATTCAGAAAATCTAAAGAAATAATAGTGTTTCAGAGTTTTCCACTGGGGAACTGTGTATACTGTATGAAGTTGGTGGAAGGTTTCAAAGGGCTAATAAAAAATGATATTAGATAGACTGTAAATTACTATGAAGAGAAGCAGAGAAGAGATGGACCTTAAATCCTAGAAAAATATTTTCTAAGAAATGTGATATTTCTTAACAAAGAGTAAATGTTATCTTTTAGGATTTTTCTTGCTATTATTTTATTTTTTTTTTCAGGCTAAGTTGAATAAAATATATTAAATGAGGATAAAGAGAGAAAACTGTTGATGTGCCCTTCAAATACACTGCTTGCTCCCTCATGAAAGCATAAGCCAGCACTGAGACACCACTGGAATGAGCCAAAATAAAAATTCAGCGCACCTCCTCACAGCCTTTATCTCTCTATTCTCCCACATGCAGAGGAAGCACACTTCACCAGCATATCTACAGTAACTTATGGGAGATAATTTTAGATGCTCATATAAATCATGAAAGCAGTGTCCTCACAACAGTTCTTGCAAAAGGCACCAATAACAAACCCGACTGGGAGCAATTATCTACAGGCATGCCGTGGGCTTTTCTTTTCAAACCTTTCCACAGTAACTGATATTGTAAAGTGAATTAATCTCTCTTTTGTCTTCCCAGTAAGTATCAATTAGTGTAAAAGAAAGCCCTCTGTTTGCCAGCTCATGGCAGTAATTGTTGTCTCTTGCTCGATTTGTCTGCTATGGCAATGAATACTCAAAATACTCCTTGAAACATTTGTGTGCACTCTTGCTGCGAGCAGTGTGCCTTGCATCTTTCAAAACTGGTCTGGAAGACCACCTGTTTTCTGTAACTGAGCACTACACTGTAAAGCTTCCACTTAACAGATGTAGACCAGAAGGCAGAAGCAGGGCTAAAGACTAAGCAAAGATATAAACAACAGAAAAGGAAGAGACACGCCGGAAAAGCTTGAATTCCATAAAGTCTGATGTCAAACTCTGGCTTCTCATACACACCAGGTGCAGCCATAGAAACCCCTGAGAATAGTGAGGGAGCCTGAACCTCAGTTTGGGTCACTGGGTGATGGGAACAATCGCCTTGAGATGCAACACAGCTCAAATTGGGTTAATAAAGGTCAAGTCATCCATTTAGCCATGAAGGGTCAGTTTGACCAAAGCATTTATGTACGCGACCACCGAACCACAAACCTTTAAGTTCCACACTTCTGTTTGGCTGCCATTGATCACTAGGTGCTAACTATTTTATCCTTACAGTGTTCATTGGAGTAGGAACTAGTACTAAGGTTCAGCTCAAGAAGGAAAGCTCCTTAACTGCTGAATTAGGAATGATCATTGTCCCTTTGGTCTGGCTAAGTAAATGGTTAATTATCTGAAGCAAAGTGGAGCAGCTTCCAAAAAGAAAGAGCCTTCACTTTCTGTTTTATCCTTGTCTCACCCTGAAATATCACCTACTGTTTAGGCACTTGTCTAAAAATTACGCTTCAGTCCTTTTGGTCTCATGAGAGAGGTGAGATCAGGCCTTCCAGCTCTTGGGCAGGTATTCTTGTCCTTGAGGTGCTGGTTAGGATGTATGAAGGAAAAAGCATCACAGCAGTAGCAGTGATTTATGAAGTGACATGGGGATGGGCACTCAGCAGTGGAAGAAGTCATGGCTGTGATTCCAAACTGGAGGGAAGCGTCTTCCTGAAATGTAGGGTTAGGGAGCTGAAGTCCCAAGCAGAACTGCTGATCTTGGTGTTCAAATTCCTTTTAACATTTGCAAATGCCTGCTATAAAGACACCCTTGGGTTTGAACTCAAACCACCCAATCCTCTACAGATGACTGTTGCCAGATAATAAGATTGTCTAAATAGAGTAGCTTAAGCAGAATGCTGATGTGGTCTCCTGAGCTTCAGTTTAGATTTATGACAGAAACATACACTTCTCTTTCTGAGCTTGCTTACTTGCATTCGTCCTTGTCATACCTTTGACAAATGTTCAAGATTGCATCTTATAAGTATTGTGTCTCTACATAATGTACCAAAGAAAGGCACTTAGACTTCTCCAATTTTCTTGCCTCAGAAAGCAGAACTATCTTGGGATGATTCTTCTTTTACCTGTGGCTTGTCAGTTCATAGGCTGAGGAATGAGGTGAACTGTTGTCTCATTGTTCCCACACTCATCCATTTTGAATGATGAACCCGGTGAAAGGAGACATTGCAGGAGGACAAAATTTTCCTGGCTAATTTTTATCATAGAGGGATATCTGCTCAGCTTATTTCTTTGAAGCAGGTACAAGAGACAACTTACAAACAGGTAGTAATCTTTCTTGGTGCTACATGGCATAGGATTTCAGTGGAACATGAAGATGTATTACAGCATTCAGAGTTGTGTTGTGAATGCATGCAAGCATGCATAGACTCTGCTCAGTGAATTATTAAGCCTCTTTATCAAATGCGTAACAGTCAGCAAACTACACAACTTGTCTGAGTCATAGTTTTCACATTTGTATAGGAGCAATAATACTACTACTTATAACAGGATGAAAGGTTGTAAGTATGTCCTGTATTTATTTATGTATTTTTAAGTGACATAAAAACTAAAATTTGAGAGAAACATTTGTTTCTGATTTCTCTGTTTCTTGTTCTGTCTTCCTTCCTTTTCTGTTTTCTGTTTGTTTATAAGTAGCCTGCAGTTACTAAAAAGAGAGCATAGGAGATGATTCATTTCCAAAAAACCACAATAGTAGAAAGAAAACAACTTCAAGTGAAGCTTTCACACTTGTCTGTATAATAAGCACTTGTAATTTCTCATCAATTAGTGATTGCAAAAGCTAATTTGAAGTAGGAGATGACATATAGGAAGATGACCTTTAATTTTCCACTACGATTCTGGATGTTAGCAGCCACTGGCAATAGGAAGGTGTCCTGTTGGGGTACACTGACATTTAAAGTGAAAGAAAAAAATAGTCTTTTTTTTCCCCTTTGGATTGTAGAAATGATTGTTTATGGAAAGTTCCATAATTTCAAGTGTGTTAGAAAATCTTTTCTCTCTTTGATTTCTCTCTCCTATGAAATATCTGTAGTCTATGAAGCTGAGATTTCTTGTAACCTCTGAAGTGTGACTTTGATGTTGTCTTTGGCTGGAAGAATTGACAGAGTGACGAAGCATATGCATTTTTGCCTGAGGTAAATGGGAGCATATATAGGGAATGCAATGTAAAGTTGCATGATGGATGACTAAAAACATGGATGTCATAGTTGCTTTTTTTTGGTTTGGTTTGGTTTTAAATGTTTTTATGTATTTGAGGTGTTTGAAATGATAGAATACTAGTATCTGTGTTAGCCCTATTCTTGCCTGTTTTGGGTATGCTATCCTTAGCATCACATTCAAATAGCAAAGCTGTTCCTTTTGTGAGTGCCACCATCTTTATGTACCATAAATCATTTAATCAAAAAGAAAACTATAAGTCTAATTTGGCTTGGATATTACTCAAGTAAGTAAGGTATAATTCCACTGAAATCAGTGGAGCTGCACAGGGCAACAGGAACTTGAGGAAAGAATTGTTGTCAGTTATTGTGACCTGGGGGAAGAGATTCTGTCTGGTGTATTGATTTACTTAGACTGGAAGTTCTGGGGGCGGAAAGGTCTTCCTTCTGCTATAACTAACTGTGCGGAGCACTAGGGCAAAGAGTCGTGGCAAACAAGGTCGCTAGAGCCTTGGTCCCATGGAGTGGGGCTGCCAAGGAGAAAGAAAACAGCAATGGTAAGCCCTTCACCTACCCGGTGGTGCCTGGGGCCACACCATCTCACAGTGCAGCCATGTCAGGGCCCATGAGTTTGGGAGGTTCTACAATAGCCATATTTAATGGTAGAGCTACCACGCAGTGATAGCAAATGCTGCAGGAGGTGGAGGAGAGAAGCAATGAATGGCACTTTTTGGCGGAATTGTTACTGCACCAGTACATCAGAAGGAGCTTGGGGGCACTTGTATTACAAAAGGATCTGTAGTCCTAATAGGAGAGAAAAATGAATTCCTGACTTATGTGTTCATTAATGATTCAGTAGATCTGATGTACAAGGAAGCCTTAGCCTTCTAGAACGAACTGCTCCTGAATTTCCTTTGTTTTATTTCAAAGTAATATGCTGTCATTTCTCACTTCCTGTTGAAGTGTTTATATACTGTCAGATAATTTCTTGGTTCTCTCATGGAAGCTAGTACATTTTACTGAGGCGCTGAAGCATCCATTACATCTTTTATGTATCTCAGAAGGGCATTACGAAGTTCAATTAACATTTGAGAAGTGTTCTGCAATCCTCAGATGACACGTACAGTGGAAGCACACAAAATGGTTATTACCCATTGAATGCATAATTTTTCATGCGTATATATCTTTCATCAAGTTACTCTTGGGTAGAAGTGTCTTTTCCTTGGTAAGAAGGCCACTTCAACTGATGCAGTGGTACTAGCCAAATATGGCATTAGGAGCTGTGAGGTTTTTTTGTTCATTGATATCACTCATATTTGAAGGGAGAATGACAAATCATTGTTCAAGTCTTTATTTATATGAAAATCTTAACAATTCTAAATCCTGCACCTTGTAAGAGCTTATGAAGTCAGTGTGAGAATAAGCACAAAGGAAAGGAAGTCTAGAAGGCAGGAGCCATGATCCTGCACTGTGAAGATTTCACCTGCCGTGCATGACTGTCTTTGCAGTCCCTGCACCACTTCTAAGGTCAAGTAGAGTAAGCATAGTAATTAGAACATGAATTTAGAGTTCAGATCATCATTGTAAGTTTGCCCTTTGATATGGCAGATTGTGGGAGGATGGATTGCCAAAACCTTGAAGTTTCATTAGTCCTGGAATGAATCATTTGCAGAGAAGAAAGGCTGAAGTCAGTCTGCCCTCTTTGAATGAATAAGGGCTTTTATATACAAGTATGGTGAAGCTGGTTTCAGAGCACCCAGTGATTCATGCTTTCCAATAGCCCACTTGATCAGTCGGGTGGCCCTTCTGATGGAGCTCTTGAAACGCAAGCACCCAAGAGAGCATTGTACCATCAAATGCTATTTGGGGTTAGAGCATGAGTGCAAAATAAAATGTAAGCAAATGCATACAGTCCTTCAGCTGCAATACAGAAGAGTTAATTGCAGCTGAGGATCTGGCTCTAATAAGTAACTCAGCAAGCTAGTGAGCTTATTTCTTCCCTTCCAGGTCCTGCTAGGAAAGTTATCCTTTGTGCTTGAGTATCATAAGAGTGCAGCAACTTCCAGTATCACTTTTCTTATGGCACCTGCTGTTATTCCAGCCCAGCCATAATGAGATTTCCTTCCTGCCAGGAACTGAAGAAAGAGTCCCAGCTCATCAGGATGTACAAGAGGGAGAGAGAACAGAGCTACAGTGGGGAGAAGTATTAGCAGAGTGGGAAGTACATTGAATTGTGTGTGAGAAGGGTTTCTTCCTCCTGAGGAAGCTTCTGTCTCTCCATTGAATTTGTCCATGCTGGACTACACTGGACCTCAAAACTCCAGACACAGGTGCCCAAATGTAATTAAAATGAATGTAGAGTTCAATTTAATTAATTCCCATGTGATAACTTGCTCATGAGAACATGTCAAGTCCTATATTACCCTGGAATAAGCTGAAATCGTTTTGGTTGACTAAAACCATGAGTTTTTCAGGCTGAGGCAACAGAAGTTTGATCTGAGTTTATTTATGTCTTTTCTTCCATGGCATTGTAAGACAGGAAGGAACATCTTTTTTGCTCTATTGGGTGTAAATTGAGGTAGGTTTGCAGAAGCCAGTGGACTTGTGCCTTTTCAAGACAGCTGGTACTATATTCTCTTGAATTCATTCTGCTTAATTTTCCTTGTAAGTTTGTGGTATAATAGAGTACCAGCATCTTTCTTTGGGATAGACTCTGGTGCTTGTCACAGCCCTGGAGAGGGGGAAAGGGATGCAGGTGAGCTGCAGCTACTGAGTGGGGGTCATTTGAGTCTCATTGTCAGTGTGGATCTGAGCAAGGAGTGGGGGAGGAAGGATCGCTTGACCTGATGTAACTTGCTGATAAAAGGAATTGTTTGCTACTCCTCGCTTCTGCTTCCAGACACCAGTGCATGCACAAAGGGATTGAACCCTGGACAGGGGCTGGGCACATTCTCTGTCTGGTTCCTTACCAGACAGCTCCTTGCTGCTGGATCTGTCAACGTGCATGCAGATCCCAATCTGTGCCCTCACTGTGTTGGGTGCCCACTGTAGGACCTGCCTCTTCTGGCAGGTACACGTGGGATGTGCCAGGGCTGATTCCTTGCTTGGTACATACTGCTCTACATTTTCTTCATTGGGTTTTTTTGTGGGTTTCTATAAGCAACACTAGCAAATAAATCAAAGTATATTAAACACCACCATATCTGTCATCAGATGTTAGTAGATGATGTGTCTTCTCACCATAAATATCCTGCTATTTTTAACTATTGATTTGAACTTTTGGTGGTGGTATAGAAAAATGTGAGTAGAGTAGCTTTATGCACTCTTATAAAAGAGTGAAGTGTTGATTTTGTCCCAGTGTGCTATCAGAACAACCTGCTATCTCTTTTTAAAGGATTTGCTCACTCCATCAAATAGATATTTGTGTGGCAGAGGGGATGGGACATCATTACAAGACATTTCCAGTCATCCTAGGAAATAGATTTGTGTCCTGCAGGCTAGAAGCCATTAACTTTTCTAAAAAAAGTGTTCGCTTGTAATCCCAGAACAGTGCTAAAGGATGAATAGGCATGGTATTATCAACGTTCACTTTATGTGATGTTCCTTAATATAAAGATGGTTCTATATCTCTATTTTGGCCTTAACTCCCCACTCCTACAAAGCCCACCAAACTTGTGAAGTTTATTTGTAGCGTTAAGAGTAGAAGAAAAGGGAAAGAAGGGAGATGAAAAGAGAAGGCAGCGTACCTGTGGAGAGACATATTGTGTATACAACACATGACTTCCTTCGTATGGTCCTCCAGATAGAAGAAAAGATCAACTCCTTTGACTCCATCTGAAATCTCTCTCTGGAAGGCCACTATACAAGAAGTCAGGAATCTAAATTCCAGATTGAAATCAGAGGCACCAAAAATAAGTGAACCATTCTGATACAACTACTGTGTGTCCCAAACAACTTCACAAATGGAGAGCACAAACTGCCTTCTCTGTCTGGCTGTAATGCTACTTTAATTTAGAAAATCTTCTCCTTATGTCCAAGCGAGGTTTGGATTTACAAGTCCAGCAGCTAAAAGGCAAATCAGTTTCAAACTGCTCGATAGTGCAAATTTCAATGATTTACTTTTACTTGCATCTTTTTGTCTCCTAAAATTACTTGTTCCTGTGTAAATTTCTCAAGACCATCCAGAATCCCTTTCTGAGACGCACAAAGTAGAAATTCACTCTCACAGAGTTTACAGTTTTTAAAATTTATTTTCATTCCAATTATATATGAAACCTGACATTTTAAAATTTGCCACGAAAGAATTTCCTGAAAAAATAATTTCACGCAAAGTTTTACTTTCCAAACATTTTCTTTTTTTTCTTTTTTTTTTTTAATCTATGATTTACTCTTACTAGTCTCATCTGTTCTAATTGTAATTTTAAAATGAAAAGTTGCAATCCAAATCAGTTTGCACCACAGTCATGGCACTCTGTGTAATGTTTTAGCATTCCCAGCACCTCCAGTTCAGGTACCAACATGTTTTGTCTCTTTCTGTCACTCCATCTCTATAAGGTTCGCTGTGTTGCTTCTGTGCACTGTTGTGTTATTCGGTGTTGGAGTCCCTGTTCTTTTCAGACTGACTCCCAGATCTCAGGCTGAACCGCTGCCATGCGAGGTCTGCAGGATGAAGGAGTTTCCCGAGTGCTGGCATGCGAACAAGCACCCCGACCATCCAGTTTGCCTCAGCATAGTACTATCTTTGTGAGTAGTTTCTGGCCTGGGAATACATTTCTCCTGTTCATAATTTATGCAGTCCAAGAAGTAGTTAAATTTGTTTGCTAGAGCTGCACCCACACTTTGCTCAGCATTGTCCTTTACCACGTCAAAGCTGAATGAATTTGCTAGGCATGTCCTCATCTGCTGTTCCATTAAGAAAACTACTGGGACAAGGCATGCAAAGCTAGAGAGCCTTAGGGTTGTAAAAAATATTTTTGTCAAAGAGAACAAAGTGCAAAAACAGAAAAGCAAGCTCTTCTTTTTTTAGGAAAAAAAATGAATGCATCCTTTTTTTCTTTTCCTGTTCTTCTCCCCTATCTCACAGCTTGAGGAAAACTGGCTTAGGACTGCTAGTCTTACCTCATTTGGTTTCTCCTCAGGAAGAGAGTGCTGTTTACTGCATGAGCAAAAACCCAGTGATGGATTAATTTTTGGTTTTAGTTGAATTGCTCCCGTGTTTGGAGGAAAAAAATCAGATCTGTAGACATGCTTTATGAATGTTAAGAAAGCTGTGACCTTAGTATATGAATTCCTGATTTGCAATTCAGCCAGAGAGGTATCCATGCATTCACCTCCTATTTAAATTATGTGCTTTAGGTTAATTAAAGTCAGGGCTGGATCTAAAAATAAACAAAATTCAGTTTCTTCAGGTAGTTGTATTATTTATTTATTTAAACCAATTCTTCTAGCAGTCCTGACTGTAGCAGTTACTGTCAGATGATATAGGAAATAATACAAGACAACCACTAGGGATAGAGTAAGATATAAATAGCAGTGTAGCATATATAAGTAACTGTTTCAAGTGCTTTATGTCAGCGTAGCTTTAGTTAAGTTGAAATTTAGATGTCTGGAAAACTGAAATGAGAAAAATAGGTGAATTAGGGATTTCCACCAGCAAGAACATCAGCAGAACTAGCTTGACTGTAAAGGATGAAGTGGACATATATGTTATCTTATTTTGCTAAAATGGTATCTAGTCATGTTATGTACATTAAAATGATTTTATATTAGTGATTAAGATAATAAAAGAATAGTCCTTTGCCAAGGTGGTGCTGCCCTGGCACTGAATTCATATACATGCTGAGTTTCCCGCATGCTCCAGAAACCTCCTTGAAACTTTCCTCTGATTTTAGGCAAAATCTTCTACCTTAACGAGTTAGCTTTAAATATGGCTCTGAATTCTGATTTTTAATAGTTTCTTTTTCCTCTCACATTTATTTTTGCATTCAATTGGTGTCCACATACCCACCAATGATACGCATTTTAAATACTGTTCAATGCATCGTCAAGTAGCTAGAAACAACTTTAGTGAAGAGATTCCTTTGAAGGCTGTAATTATATTAGCCCTTCTTTCTCCTAAATCCAATAGCTACACACTGTGGTATTACTCAGTGCCTGAAGTTTATCCAGGTAGGCTTCCAGCTTTTAGAGGAAAGGAACTTTTTTTTTTTTTAATTCACCTCTATCACTCAATCATTTTAGTAGCCTGAATAATCAGAATAATTGATATAAAATATTTTTTTGCACTTAGTGGGTGAGATTCTTGTTTCAGCCTTCCCTGTTCTGTGGGCTTGAGTCAAACACAGGGCAGAAAGGTTACGGGAGGAGGTTTGGTTTCATTCCAAAAGTGCTATTTCATATTTGATGGATTTGTTTTCTTTCCAGGCAGGTGTCCCCTTGCTAAGCAAGAGCTCCCTGGTTACAACATGTATGCAGAGTTCTGCATCACCTACCATCACTTTCCATTTCCCCCTGAAAAAAGGAATCCATATTTTCCTTCTCCAAGGATTGTGCTTTTGTCTTAGGAAAATATTGTCAGGCTCTTCTATTATAGTTGTGGTGTTGCTCATAAAAGAGGTGAGGGGAGTTGTGAGAGAAGGTAAAAAAAAGGTCTGTTCTTCCACTACATGTTTAGGATGTTCACCTGGGAGATAGATAGCTTGAGGCTCCTGTTTCAGCAGTCTCTTGAGTATTTATGTTAAGCTGCCATTGGCTAGAATACGCAAATGGTCTGTCCACTGGGTAGGAGTCCAGGACTTCTCACTTAAATCTGAATGCTCCAACTACTAAGCTACCAAGCCACATTCTTCCTAATATTCTATCTTGGCTCCCAATTAATCATTAATATTCTTTTCCTAGAGGTTAAAGTCACTAAGCAATTTACAAACAATAGCACATCAGATAAAAAGGCAAGAGCTGCTTTCCACAATAATAACAGAACATACAATAAAAAAGACCCAGACTTGCCAATACTATCTAGATAAGATCACTTTCAAAGTGAGAATTTACACCAGACAATGAGGTTTTTTATTGAGGTGCTATGAGGGGAACATCATTACTACCCAAGTAACTGTAGATAAGCTGATACCTGTCATAGATTAAAGTGAATCAGAACTTCAGACTGTCTGAAATAATGCAGTATTATATACAATATTGTACTGTAGTCCATGAAAAACATATTTGCTCTATATTAACTGTACATTAACTGTAGAAAGTATGTTAATACTGCTGGAACTGATGAAATACTTTCTTTTAACTTTTGGTCTAAAAACCTCACAAAAGTCTGTATTTAAGACAATGAACCAACATAAGGTGAACAATAGTTGCCGACCACTGAAACCCATAAGTAAGTAGACTGATTAAAATCTGTGAAGAGTGAGAAATTAATACACAGAGAAGTAGATTTACTCCACAGAATTGTAAAGCTGGAAGGAACCTTGGGACATACTTAGTTCATCGCCAGCCCTAAGGCAGAATTAAATATGCAAAATACACTTCTGACAATTGTTTATCTGTCCTGTTCTAAAATGTGCAGTGACGGGATGACTTGTCTGAGGTCACGTGGAAGGTCCACAGTAGAACAGAGGGTAGATGTAGGTATTTCTGATATTCCAGTCTTCAAAGAGATCCACTTTCTTATTTCTCCAAGACTGTTGTATTTTAAATAGCTGTACAGAATAGCAGAACAGGTGAAATTCTGCATAATCAACCATTTTGTACTAGCACCTATAAATACTTAAAAGCAAAGAGAAGACCTAGATATAGAATAAGATTAATTCCAACCTTCTCTAGTTTCAGAGAAGACAAACTGAATCACTCATTGATATGTCTCATGAAACTACATTTCAGATATGGAGAAGTGGTGCGTAAGAAGTGGAAGGCTACTGAAATTTACTGAAGATACAGAGGTGGGTCCAGCACACACAAAAAAGGAGCAGAACGTCATACAGAAGATTTTGGCTGCCACTGAAGGTTCTAGTACTAGAAATGAGATACAATTTAATTATACAAAGTACAGTGTCATGAATTTAGGACTAATAAAGTGGTTTTCTATGACAAGCTTGGAATTAATCAGTTGGAACTTACAGAGGAAAAGGAAGACACAAGTATACTGCTTGGTCATGGGGTGACTATGAATTGAAAATGTCCTGCATTGACAAAACCCAACTACTGTTCTGTAAAGTCTCAGATTAAATATTAGCACTACAGATGGGAAATGTTCAGTCCTTCTAAAAGGCACTGTGGAATTGCTCTTGAATACTGTGTTCAAATCAGCTGCCCCGCGTTCAGGAAAGAAGACCTCACAAGTCCCTGCCGAGATGAACTGCTAGGGTGAGGAGGAGAGGAAGAGAAGACATTAAAAGATCTCGGCTCATTTAAACTGGCAAAATGCAAGCTGTGAGAGGGTATGATTGCTGTCTGAAAATGCATCGGGGGGGGCAAACTGCTGAAGGGGAAATAACTAGGTTAAAGCAAATGGCTAGCAAAGCTAGTGAGCATGAATTAACCATTAATTGGTTCAATACTGGGAAGTAGTTTCTGCTCCAAACAACAAGGCTCTGGAAACATTTTCTAGGAGCAGTAAAGGGACTGAAATGCTAACTAGTGTTAGGATTGGAGCTCCACCAATTTGTGAAAGGGAATTGCTGGTGCTAATAGGAGACTGGAACTGATGGCTGGAAAAATTCTGTATCTGCTCTATATTCTTAGGAGGACCTAAGTATTCTGCTAGCATTAATATTTCACACAGTTCTGGAAAATCCAGGACAAAACTCTAGCTAACTGTAAATTTTTTTGCAGAATAGGTATAAGCAAGTTGCAAGTTGCAGTGCAAAGCAGCAGGGAGCACACCTGGTCTCAGCCTTAGCTGCTCCTGCCTTTAGACAGGATATACAGAGGAAAACAGACATGGAAACACAGATGAGAAGAGGCGCAGGGAGTGAACAGAGGCAAAGTCTGGGACAGCCAAGCTTCTTGTAGGTGCGGTTGAACAAAAGCATGAGTGTGATGCCGACTTCCTCCTTCCCCATCAGCTCTGTCCCTCTCCGTCACCAGCAGCCAGCCTGACTTTCCAGGGTATTCAAGCTATGACCATTGGTTGCTGCCCTGTTGCTTTAGGGAACTCTTTACGTTGCCTCTGCCGAGCCATTCCTGCCTGCTTGTAAGCAATTTCCCTCAGAGTCAGACAACCATGCCCACCTAGCTGGCCCAGAAAAAACTTGTCATGATGGCTTGGTGCCACCAGCAAGCCTCCCATGTCTTTTCTCTTTTCCATGGGCTGTACCAACTCCTGATGGTATATGACCACATCTCAAGTGCTGCCAAAATAATATTATATTGAATCTCTTAGAAATTTCCCATCCTGTGCTCCCCTTCATCCCTGATAACGTGACTTTCAAATGTGAGGAAGAGCTACATGGCTCTGATAGGGCTGAAATCTGATCCTTTTAGCAGATGTATGATCATGGTAGATACTGGTTCTTGATTCAACTTAAGCTGCAATCCAGATTTCCTGATAAGCCACATCTTCAAATTAGATATTGTCTTACATTTCTCAGGGGTGAAATAAAGATGTTTTCAGAATTAGACTGTCAAAGAAAGTAAGCTTTATTAGCAGTAACAAAAATGAAAAACGAGCTGTCTTGAGTGTATGCAAGACATAAAACTCCATGAATGTAGATAAAAGGACAGCTTTTATGCAATGAAAGCCCTAGATCAAGAAACTGAAATAGATAAGTGATAAACATACAGGCTGCTTGGTAGTAAGACAACGTTAATTTATATTGCGTAAACCAGCATGATTGAAGAAAGTAAAATATTCAAGAAAGGCTTGTAAATGCTGAAAATAATGTAGGATAGTAAGATATTTTGTGTAGATTTGCTTTGTATTATTAATTTTTTTTTTTTTAACAGAGGTCTGTCTCAGTTTATAACAAATTCCATCACCAGGTAAGAGTGCTATGAATAGGTTCAAACTCTTTTGATTCATCCACAGGCAAAAATTTTATTTAAGCAGAGTCCAGGTTGAAAACATACCTTGACAGTTTAAGTTGAAATATGTTTAAATATATTTACAGGCTGCTGCAATTAATTGGTCCCAACCCAAAAGTAAAAAATTAAGAGAATGTATTATTAGATAGGTGAAGCTAATTAAAAGGCATAAGAATATGAGTTTGAGTGAGCTAGAAACTGTAATATTCCATTTCAGAACCTTTCCAAATTTTCACCTGGCTTAAAGGCTGCAATTCTACTCACTAAATAGTTCAGATATTGCCTCAGCTTTTTCTTCATTCATCACTAAAATTACTTCCTTTGTAAGAAATCTTGACTTTCATCATAGTGACATTATGCAAAGCCTGCAAGATTGTGTTTAGGTAACCTTAATGTTTGTTGATCTAAATTCATTTACACTATACTATTTTTTAAATCTCATACAGTTTTATATCCTCACTCCTTGGTGGCCTTGTTATAAGAAAATATTAAGGCATGAAATGTTGGTATGGATCTGGGGGAGCTGGTGGGAAAAGACTGGGTTTGTACCCCCAGCTTATTTTGTTGACATGTTCTCCCAGTTTGCAAAGAGAGGTTTTAGTGCTGTGTTCAAGGCAGGAAGGATAAGAACTATAAGTTACAATGGAAAGCCAAAGTGTGTTCATACCCTGTGGTGGGGTGCCAGCTGAGAGGACTCGTCACGTTTGCTTGGGTACAGGAGCACTGCAGCCATGGGAGCAGCACAGGGCAACTACTGTCCTATTCCCTTGTTATCTCTGGCCTGGGAGGACAGCCTTGGGTTCTCCCAACGATCTTCCCAGCAGCATTCCCATGACGGGGTATAAGTTGGCTCAGAACCCGGAGGGGCTTTCACATCATTAGGTTGCAGCATCATTTACACTGACAGAACGAAAAGAGAGCTGAGAGACATGCTGGTGTTTTTTGCTTTTGAGTTTCATGTGGAGCTGGTTCTTAGGAACTTAATATAAGCCTTTGCTTTATTCCTTTCAAAAAGCATGATCTTTTGTTAATGCTTCTTCCTACTTTCAATAATTCTCATTTCCTTGTAAAGGGAATCCCAAAGCCTACTGAAGTCCATTGCAGGATTTCCACTGACCTGTGTGGATTTGACCAGTTTGTCTTCATCTGCACTGCAGATGGTCAACTCTGTGCATAAGTTATGCCATGTCTCAAGCTGATCCACTTTTTATTCAAATCAAATTTTCTGAAAGTGGATGACAGAATTTTTCTAAGTAGTTTAAAGGATCTGAATGCATTTGACATTCTTAATGATTTTAGCACAGATAACCACAGAATCATAGTATGGTTTAGGTTGGAAGGGATCATGTAGTTCCAATGGCAATTCTGAGAGTGTTCTGCTTTTATTTTGTATCCTCACGAGTTGTTTGGGCCAGCAACAGTCCCCTCTCCCAGCTTTTTAGCAACCTGATTATGCCCAACATGTGTTAATTTACCATCACACAACTTACCCCACCAACAATTGGTTCCTTGTGAGTTACAAGGCATGTAGTGTTAGATCCTCAGCTGTCATAAATCAGCATCCTCAGGTGACATTTGTTGCAAAAGACAGCCTTATGCCAACTGTCATCTATGAGAAATCAGTTAATGCTGTTGCCAAGTGGCCTGGTAAAATCAGTATTGCTGTTGCTTGTAACAGGCCTTATGCTAATCTTGCAATTTAAGCAACAATATTTTTAGGCTTATAAATGTTTCAAATAGGTGTATGGGTCAAAGGCTGATCTACTTTTGATTCATTGGCCTCTCAGGAGGAAGCACTGAAAACCACTTTAACCTTCAATGTGGCACTGGAAAATATCTTCAGTGTAAAGGCAGATTTATCAAAGTGAGGGAAGGCAATGGTTGGCAGGACAGAAATTCATTGGTACTGAAGATCCTGACTAGATCTCAGACTATGTGGCTCTGGTGAGACTCTCACTGGGGTGTCTCAGCTGAAAGAGGAGCTGACTGTGGAAAGCAGGGGACCAGCCAAATGATGAAAAGCAGTAACAGACCATTAATTTTTTAACAATGTAGTTCCATAAATATGCTTTTTGTTGTCTGCGCCTAAGGTGGCTGTCTAGAAAATGGAGTAGTTTGAAGAAAAATGTTGTCTTATAATCAAGGAGAGCTGTCAAAGCCACTTGGCAAACACACACACAAAGTACTTAATGCCAGAAATATTTATGCATTATTCCTAAGGAAAAAAAAATGTTGAGTGTATTTGAGAACCTAGCGCAAGCTGCCACAGAAGTATTGTGGGGCAGAAGGGATGGGATGTAAAGAGCTCATAAACTGGGCTCTGAAATTGTATTTCCCTGTCATTAAGAAAAACAGAATAAATGTGCCTCTCATTTTCGGTCAATCTGATTCATTCTAAAGCAAAGATCTTTGTAAGTATTTTATGAGTTTCTTGGTCTCATTTCTAGTGTGGCTAACCATCTCCTTTGCCCTCAAACTCCATCACCATAAGGACTATACTTGCTGGGATTTACTGTCACTGGTTTCCTAGAAAGCCATCTGAAGAATGGAGGCAAAGAAGCAACTTCAGGTCAGGATTGCCTTGATTGCCTTATCTACAGCTTCTTTTATGCCAAATCAAAATTTCTTGCTGATTCTTGTAGTTTTGTTTATGATTTTTCTGTTACATTTTTCTTCCTTCTTCCTTCTGGCTTTGCCCTCTAGCTAAAAGATACCCAAAATGGAACCCAAGGTGACCAGGCTGACAGGCTGAAGATAATGACTAAGCACCTGGATGGGCTGTCAGTCTCCTGAAAGGAGCAGTATGGCAAGCCAGCCAAGAGTTTCTTAGCAATAGGGGCGTGATGGCAGGGGTTAGACTCAGCTTGTGGAGATGCCAGAGGGGCCAAGCAGCCGAGAAGGGGCACTTCAGTTTCCTCTTCTGCCATTTCTCTCCCTGTCTCCTTTTGGTTTGTTTGAAGAAGAAAGAGTGAACGGAGCAACAGAGGTAGAGAGCTACGGCCTTATCCCTGTTGCCTCTGAACACCACGGCGGTGGAAGCCCCTATGGTTCCTCCCCAGGGTGAGAGGCAGGATGTGGCTGAGCTGTGAGGGTGAGGACAGCCGGTGTGGGGAATGTGGCCCCCCGGCTAGGGTGAGGCTGCCGGGGCGGCAGGCCTGCCGCCCCGGCAGCCTCACCCTAGCCGGGGGGCCCAGGCCCAGGCCCGGGCAAACCCTGTGGTGCTCCTGGCCCTGCAGTTGCCATTTCAGACCCAACAGGTGGCAATCACAGCCCGGCCTCCGCTTCCACCCAGCACCTGCACCGGAGCCTCTGCCTTCCCAAATCTGGACTCCAAACCCAGCAAAGCCGGAGCTTAAAATTCAGCTTCCTCTGGACAAGCTGCTGCCTTTCAGGTTTCTAGGCCATTCTATATCTCAGCCTGTGCTCTGCTCCCTGTCAAAAGTCTGAAATAAAAGAAAGCAGCTGCACACTATGGGTAAAGCCACGATCCCTTCTCAGTGACATTATCTGAAGTCACACTGAAGTCCTCAGGCCTTCGTACGTTTTAGCCTGATGCAGGATTTGCCCATCTCGTTCTATTTTCATTTCCGTATTTGTTCCAGAGGTATGAAAAAATAAATAGTCTCAGAAAACAAAAGGGGAGGGGGGTGTGGAGAACAGTGCTGTTAGTGAAGCTGAAGAGTTCACTCATTGCCATGGAAACGTTCACATCCTAGCAACAGCTTATTGATAGCAAGATGCCATGGAAAGACAAGAGCCGATGCCTTTGACTCATGGGAAAACAAGCTATCCTGGCTTTATACTTCTTTACCTCCTTTTCCAAAAGTGCATAGTAGTTTAACATAAAAATCCCCGATCGACCTTTTTTTTCTTAACTGTTTGTTTTTTTGTGTTGAAACATGACTTGTTAAGAAAAGTTGATACAGTGGAAGTATTATCATAATTGGCTATCTGGCCAGGAAAATTACTAAAAAGCAGCAAAGAAACCCAAAGGCACTAAACTTTTTTTTAAGGTCAATGCACCGTTTTCTGTCCATCTCTGCACTTCCCAGAAGGCTTGCTGCAGCTGACATCACTAAGATGTCGCTCAGTGGGATGCAGGGTGGAATCAGTTGTGGTAGGGTCTGCGCTCCTTGCGATGCCCAGGGAGTGTGTGTGTGCTGGGAAGTACTGAAAAGCTTTCTCTATTTGTGTGCCCTGGGGTCAGGGTGGGTAGAGCAGCACTCAGGTGTGTTTGCTGAGAAAGTGCATTTCCATCCTTTTCCTAACGTACAGTGGTACAAGGAGAACCTGGGTGAAGGTAGGGTACCGCAGCAGTCACTGTGTGTGAAAGCAGACATCTTTGAGAGCAAGGATCAGACTGTTGTTGGTACTGTTATTATTACCACTAAGTACAATAGCATTGTGGAGTCCCAGTTGTAAAGCAGGATTTAAATGTGAGTCATTCCACACAGACAACGAAGGTCTTTTTCCTTAGGAGCTAGGAGCTTATGATCAGTTTGTTTGCCAATATGATTACTCTTTGGTAGGGAGAAAACTCAACAATTTCTTTATTGATTTTTTTTTTTTTCTGGTGTGGTGTATAGTTGTAGGAAATATTTTTGTCAAAGTAGGTATTCCAATAATCATTTTGGAAAAACAGGAAATGTACGATGTTGGTTTGTACATAGCATCGCTACAGTGTAAACATTTGCTTAAGAGCTTTGCTGAACTGGATCCGTATAAAGGCCTCTCTGAACATTACATTTATTGTGAGAAGAACATTGAATCATAATATTTCCACAGCTAATAGAAACCACTTTCCAGAAATGTGACCCTTTATCTGTATATGAATTAAAAATGGAGCTAATGAAATATCCCAAGAGAAATCAGTGATGTTTACAGAGTTTATGAAACCTGCTTATTTACCTACCTTTTTTGATAACGAAAATAATTTAGATTTTCTGAATTTTTTGTTCCATTAGCAGTATTTTTCCCTTTGGAGACAAGGACTGCTTGGCTGATCAGCAAGCCAGGTTGATATTCTGATACTACCATTGCATTAGGTTTACAATAAATGAGGTAATTAGTGCTGCAGAGCCATTGGAGAAACAGTTAGAAATGTCTGAAGGAGAGGAAGAATACAATAAGAACACCACCAAAATAACTGGGGGTTTTCATGTCTGATGCTCGGGTGCAAGATTTCTATAGGGAGAGAGAAGAAGCATCTAGAAAAGGATTATGACAATTAAAGCAGGACTTAGGTGGACTTTAGAATCCCATACTGTGATCGCTATTTTCACCCTAATGCCAACAGCACTTTAGCTAACTTTGTACCCT
The DNA here is from genome assembly GCA_008921705.1 of Burhinus oedicnemus. NCBI lineage: Eukaryota > Metazoa > Chordata > Aves > Charadriiformes > Burhinidae > Burhinus > Burhinus oedicnemus. The sequence continues at coordinate 50,073 of VFFE01007510.1, forward strand.
CTGTTCTGACCTGGAGGTCCCTTCAGAGTCGGCATTGCTGCGTTTCTGCATTTCCAGAGTAGGATCTATGTGATTTACAAGGCAGAGGACTCTGGCTAACAACTTACTTGCTTCCCAATAGTAAGAAATAAATCAGAAGTAATCCTGAGAGCAGGAACTAGACTTGCCAGGCTCTTCCCAGTTGGCAGAGGCTTTTGCATGGTCTTTCTGGGGCTCCTAGCTATGATTTCAGCTGCAAATTTGTGAAGAGTGGAAGGCATAGATGTGGGGATTGCCCTAAAGGACTATAGTGGAACATCCTCCATTTTCCTCAGTGCTTGCAAGGCAAAGCAACATGCACTGTGACAAGGGTCTGCCGTGACTTTCACGTACTCATTTTTGTGTTTGAAATTATTTTTCCCATTACCCGTTCCTGGATGAATTCCTCTTAGAGTTAGGGGCAAGGACAGCAATGGAAAAAACCACACTCTTCCATTGAGACTGGGGGGGCGTGTCAATTTGGATGACAGTATGTCATCAGGTAGCTTAGGTGAAAATGCATTTTCCCTCCACTGAACCTTTTGGAGTCTTTACAGGTTTTCGAAAGGAGCAGGTAGGCAGGGAACAGCTGCAAATTTTGCTGCACTCTCTCCAAAGAAGAATCAGGAAACAGTTGTGCATGTCAAAGCTCGTAATTTCTCCCTCGTTACTGAAGATAGTATGCGACCTCCACAGGTCCCTTCCAACCCCTGTGATTCTGTGAAAGTTACAATTCAGGCTTTTCAAGAAATGTGATCAATAGTATTCCCTTTCTTGCAGGAGCTGGGGGAATATTAACTTTTCAGTTAGAAACATTTTTTAATTCTAATAATTCACATTAATTCAGGGCCTGTGGTACATATCTAATGCTTCTGCTCTCCTGATTTCTCTTGATTGACTTCTTGTCTGATGCATTGACTGATGTAGGAAAATACCCTTTTCCTTTCTTTCAGTTGAAGGTGTGTTACCTGTTAATGGCAGATTGATTAGTCAACATTAGCACCTGGGAATGCCTTTATTTTTATCACTTCAAGCAAATATGTCTACAGCTGGAGACATAATTATATGCATTACTGAAACACATTTTTGCTATTCTTTAATTATATTTTGACAGAAAAGAAATGTCAAGGGAGTAGCACTTGCCTTTTAGCTCTGAAACATTTATATCTGTTATACACATTTGTCTCTGCTTTGTCATGCTATCCTTTCAAATCTTACTTTTGCTGCCTTGTAGTATCTTGCCATTGTTTCATGATTTAACGTTATGATTTTATACAAAGATTTCATGAACAACAGCTATCGATTGTCTTCTCTGAAGTAATGGGCCATCTTCATTCAGTTGCAAAAGTATGAAATCCAGTGGAGCTTTGGTGATTTATACTGACTGCAAATCTGGCCAGTCTCTCTAAGACTTCACCCCTGGCACATGCTCCTCTGTGTCAAACACCAGTGGAGTGTCTATCCTGTGTGACAGAAGTCAGAGGCATTAGTAAGGGTTACACATGACTTCAGGATTTGTGTAAGTATTTTGATTCTATTTTTCTGGTGTTTACTCTGATATGCATCAAACGTCTGGGAAGAAGAGATAAAAACTGGGAATGCCAAAAATTAATTCTGTCTTTCTGCTATATAAGAGGTAACATTTCTGCCTGCTTGGGTTATTTCCCTATGCAACAGCCGAGGATGAATCTCATCTGCAAGCTTTTGTACACATCTGAAATACAAAGTAAAATTTTATCTGGGTTTGTACCAATTTGTTAACGAAGGTAGAGTTTGTCCCACCATCAGTAACCATTTCCATGTTCAAAGACGTATTTCTAGGAGGAAAGCTTACTCTTAAGGAACATCCAAAGCCTATTAAAAGAACCCAGCTGTATGGGGATATGGGACAAGCTGTCCTTTAGTGAAGTGACTGAACTTATGACAATAAACACCAGCTAAGTAGCTGTCACTGTATCCCAATCACATGAATTTACTGACAGGTCTCTGAAGTAATGATGGCATTTTTATATCTATCTAAGCTGTACTGAGGAGCTGATGAGAAGGACACAATATACCATGCTGTTTTCTTGAGGTGTTACGTTGCTTGTAATTGAGAAGTAGTCTAAGGGAACAATATATCATCTGTAAGTGGTGCTGATGATTTGGGCGTCACATTTCCCATAAAGTTATTACTGAGCCAGAGCTCCAATACAATGTTAGGAGACACTGTATTGCTTTGAAGAATTGTCATACGAGACACAAACAAGGCACAAACTTCAGGATCCTGCTATTTATTGTCCTTGATGGTGCTGCTGTACTTTTTAGAAGCAAGCAGGCATTCTGCTGAGATTTCTGCATCTATAACCATGCCTTTCTTACCTAATATTGGCCTGCAATTGAGGTTGACCACTGAATTGATGTGAATTCTTCTTTTCTATCTTCTGTTCTTTCTGTCATACAATTTGGAACCACAATTCAGAAAGGTCTTGTAGCTAGTCTGCCATCCCCAGCCCTACATGGGCTTAAGATCATGAAATCTGCAATGCAGAAAAGGTGCACAAACCCCCAATTGAATGAAGACGTGCCATACATGCTATCAACAGTTTCTCCTCTCCCTCAAGTTGAGCTCTTTCACATTTGTTTTCTTAGACTCTTTTTCCTAGAGCTCAGAGAATAACTGTTAATTAAAAATTTTTGTAATAATATTGTTCCCTTCTCTTTACAGTATGCCTTCAGAAGAAAAATGGCCATCTTCTTAACTGTGCTAACTGGAAAACATTTAGTATTATTTTGCCTGCTTGTGTTTAGTCTAGGGTCCACTGCTGAAATCAGCACTTGCTTGACTGGATCAGCCATGATTGCACACTACTTCATGGTGCATTGGACCATTTCTCTGGAACGTGAACTTTTGAACATTGCATCTCATGAATAAAATTTCAGACCAGGTTCTTGGCAATGGCAGACAGAACCCTACTGAACTGAGAGGAAAGCAGGAGGAAAAAGGAGGATGGAGAGAAAGTGGAGACAATTTTATCACCTGTTGTTTTTTTCTGACTGTTTGTTTGTTTTATTCAAGGAGCCAAACTGACAATTATTGACATCCATGAAGCAGTCCAGGCATTTCTTCAGCCTCATAGTTCCTGCTTTCCCTCTTACCCCTGATATTACCACTTGAGCCGAGCAGAGTTCAATGTTGTCCAAAAGTTGCTTCCCCCAACCTCACTCTTCCCACCTACTCCCAGGGAAAGTCCACTAGGTCTGTGAGCAACTTCAGAGGAGTTGTGAGATGGAAGGAAGAGACAACAGGAAGGTTCAAGTACACGGGGAAACATTTTACCTAGCAAGAAGATACAAAAAAAGTGGGGCATGTGAAGAAATGATTACACAGGAGTCCTGGCGTGAGAAAAAAGGACAGTGTTAAAGAAGAATGGGGAGACCTTGTGTGTGGCAATGTGGAAAACAGAAATGTGGGAACACAGAGATGAAGATGAGCTGATATGGAGGAGGGTGAAGAGGGGAACCCTTTGGAGGAGTTAGAACCAGAGGAAGGGGGATGGATAGCATTCCCTCAGCAGGGAGCTGAGGGAATAAAGCGGAGGAAAGCAACAAGCCCCTGCTCATGTAACGCTCAACTTTCAGAAGCCGTGAAGAATGTGATCTTCTAGGGCTGGGACACTAGTGACATCTGACTATTGTGGTTCCAGGATGGCCTGAAAGCTAGCTGATTATAATCAAGTTTCCAAGTAAGTTCTTTTGAACACTGGGTTTTAAATCCACTTACGTCAAGTATTCAAGGATGCATGTCTAAATATGCTTTCTACAACCACATTGTGCTGTTGAAAGTCAGTTCCTTAACAGGAAGAGAACATGCAAAGAATAGGAAAACACAGGAAGTCAATTAGCATAAAAATCTGAGCAAATGCTGGGTGAATATGTGACATTTTTTCTGCTTGTGGTTCTTGAGTAAAGCCTGTTCCATGCTTGCCAGACACTAATAAAAAAATAGAAAGAAAACTCAGATTTATTTTTCATGTCTTTGGGACATCTGAGAAAATGCAGTGGATTGGTTCATTGGTGTTTCATGCCTAACTACTTAGCATACCAATGATATATTTAAATTTAAATAGATGAGAAATAGATTTTCTGATGTGGCATTGTCTATGATTTAGGTTATCATAATACTTTTATTCTGAATTGCCCTTTAAGCCTTTGTAGATTTGAAGACTGAAATTTCTGTTATGAGTCAACCAACCCTCTTTTTGATAAACCATTTAAACCAATGAGGTGATTATCAGTTTGCAGTGGGAAGAAAAGCATTCATATGCTGTAGAATGTGAGACCACAGAATGAAGATGGAAAGGAAGACTTAAGTGTGCTTTAGTGTGAATTTCTGAGTCATTTTGGGTCAGGGACTAGAATTTAATGTGCAACTGAAATATAGTCTTGCACTTTACACAGACTCATAAGGGGGAGGTCACTGTCCTTGTCCTCTGTGTGTGCAAATGCAGTTGAAGATCTTGTTTTCCTCTTGGGCTTTGCTAAGTAGGCATTTGAGACCATGGGAAGAAAAGCAAATGTGTATAAAACCACTTATAGAGATTAAGGCTTGATCTAACCCACACAGCCTCAAAGTTGTAGTTTTTTCATACATGTAAGTATGTTTATGTGTGAGTGGGAAGGGTGTATGCCTGTTACAGCTTATGTAACTCATGGGAATAATTTTTCAACTCAGTCATTTCATATTTCCTGTATATTATTCAACCTCCAACCCCAAAAGAAGACAAATATGTTAAACTTGATTTTTCCCAAGATTTGAAAGCAAAAGTGATGTACAAATTAGATTCCACATATTACCTTTATCCTTCAAGTACATTTACACTTTAGTTTATGAAGGAAAGATGCAGGCTTCAATACAGGGCAAGAAGGTTGAGGGCGCATTTTTCTTGGTTCAGATGCATAAGCTCAAATTCAGTATTTTCAGTATTTCAGTAATAATGAGTCTAAGGATCTGTGGTTTAGGTTTGTTTCATTATGGTAAGGAACCAAGCAGGAAATATGGGTTCAAACCCCAACAGGGACTTCTTCCTCACAGCTTCTGCATGCCTAGTCTGTAACTATTAAATAGTGAGATTAATCTAAAGGCAGAAAACTTTGCCATCCTGCAAAAAGAAGCATAGGGTTTTAACGCTTCTTAGATATAGGGGAAACAAAACCATAAATTAAAAAGCATAATGCATAATACAGAAATTTATAGAAAATTTAAGAGTTTTATAGAAAGAACTAAATCTGATTTCACATGTTTTTCAGTCATGGGGGCACCTTAAGTTCCAGATGAGGAAGAGGTTTTTTGTCTAAAAAATCTTCATGACAACTTAATCTCTCCTGAGTCCTGTGTATTTCATACTGGGGATTTCTGTTTGTTTGAATTTAAGCTTGTACTTTATGCAGCTGGCCAGAGATGGTGCTGAGTGCTCAGGTACTGCAGAGTGAAATGCAGCGGGAACTTGAACAGAAGAGGTTTGGGGCATTAATCATAGCTACACTCAGCTGCCATGAGTTATGACTTTGAGTGAATTTAAAATTAGAGAAAAGCACCCAACTTGTAATACTTAGCCAAACAGCAACAAATAAAATGATTTTAGAAAATGAGAAAGGGTTGGGAAGCTGTAACACTGGGAAGAAGATTTATTTGTTTGGTATATTTGCTGATATTTTATTGCTCAGTGAATAAAGGTAATCTTCTGGAGGTGAATTCATCTAGCCTTCATCAGATAGGTAGTGGAAATGGAAATAAGCTCGATTTACCCACTAGTGCCTGTGGGTTGCAGCTCATTTCTTACTGTCTTTTCTTAATTGCTCTCTCATTTCATATCTCTCTTTTATTCCAGTATGAAAGTCTGTACAATAGTCTGGCACTCAGAGCATATGAGGAGTTGCACTGCAAGTGGAGGTCAAGCTCTGCAAACCTTTGCTTTGTTATGAGTTCTTATCCAAAACCAACCCTATTGTAGTCAGTGCCAGAGCTCACTGGGGTAAGGACCTCTGAGGCTTTCTGAGATGAGGCTGGAGAGTTAGCCTACTTTGCAATGTATACTGGTCTTTAGAAGTTCCTTCTTACCTGTGGCTTTTATGCTCTGATAATGTCTTTTCTGATTCATGTAAGTATCACCAGAACGTCAATACAAAGAACAAACAAAACCAGTTGAAAATTTCCTTTCCCAACCTGATTTTTCCCCGGTTTTTATTCCGTGTTTGCTGCTGCTAGCAGCTGGACCAAGCTTTTCTGATGCTGGACCTATATTAATTTCATTCATTAGTAACATGGGCACGATCCCCAGATGCAGCTGGAGGCCATTCGAATAGATCAAGAAGGGCTTGTCCCCACTGAGCTCTTCATCGGTGCTTCCAGATGGCTCCAGGATGTCCTTCCTGCAGGGGCAGGTGTATCAACGTGGAGCAATCTTAGGTCCTGGTTCCCTGCCTGTCCAGGCAAGGAATTTGTCTGAGTGGGCCAAGATGCCTTCTGGCCTGTGTCAAAGCCAACTTGCCATGGAAACCAGTGCACAGGGAGAATTATGTGTATTTGAGTTTAGTCCTGCCAGAGCCTTGGCTTGCTGCTCAGTCCCGCGGTGTAGACATTACCTAAGCACAACTTCTGAGGTTGTTGCAACCCCATTCCTTTCCACATCCTCATGTCTTTTTCATGTCTGTCGTTCCCTTACTAAAGTATGAATTCCTTTTGACCTCATTTACCAGAGTACAGGAGTAACTTTCTTTTTTTTTTGCATTAAAAATATTAATTATGTTCCTAGATATCTAGAAGATCGGAGCCATGCTTTCTTCCTCAGTTTACCTTCCTTTTCCTGTAGAGAGAAGGATCTCTCTCAGGGAAGAGCTTTCCAGGTTTGTGTTGTTTCCTTCTCATTCAGTATCACATCGAAGTTCATCCCTTCCCCTCTCCTGCCATCCTGTGGCTTGGGCTGCTGGCCTTCTGCAGGAATGCAAACGAAAAGATGGAAAATGGGGGAAAAAACACTCACATTACCTACCTATTCTTAACCGCTGCTGAAGAATTGGCCAATATTCAAAAACAAGTTAGTAAAAATAAGCAGTACAAAAGTAGAAAAAAAAGTTTATAACTTTTTAGTTGTTTAGCAGTGGTATTTGCTTTATTTAAAGTGGGCTTTGTCAGTGAAAATCTTTGAAAAACATTTTCCTAATTAATAGGCTAGGCTTGGTATGATGGAACTGTAACTAGTTTCTCCATTTTCTACCCATGAATATTTTGAATAAGGGAAAGCCAATTCCACATCCATATTGCTTTTGGGAAAATAACAATTTTAAAGCTTTGTGGATCATTAAAAGGGAGCACTTCTTCCACCAGCCTCTTGCACATGCACATTACTTGTTGAAAATGCAGAAGCTGAAGATAAATAAAGCCTGTCCTAACTCAAAGACCCTGCCATGAGGGGGACCTTAAATTGGAAAATATTTGATCTGCTCACAGTGTCTTGAAGACAAACAGGGAACAGAGATTGTTATGTATTTCAGTCCTGAATCATTTACTTCACCTAGCAAAATGAATCATAATTGAGCAGATGAGTGGAGCAATATGATAATAAAGCGCCTGATCTGATCACCCTCTTTATGTTGTGTATTTTGTCCTGCACACCACATACATACAAATAACAAGTTAGTAAGGGGTAATTATGACCTAAAGGGTCATGTTTTGTGGGCACAACATGGAAGGCTCTTTGATACTAATGAATAATCCAAATAATTTCCTACTTTGCCAAATATATCTTGACACCTCATAAATCCAAGTTTGCATTCCTTGACAGGCATAGTACTGGGCACCAGATAAATAATGCATGAATCAGTCATGTTATTTAGACATGTGTGAGATAGATTAGGATATGGAGGGAAAATAACTATGGATTAATATATTCAGTGCTCCATTGCATTCAAATGATAGCTGGAAAGACCTTGTATGAATTACAAGCCTGCCTGCCCTGAGAACTTCTGGAGTAGGTGTCCCTATAATTCACTGTTTTCAATGTCTCAGAGATGTTGGAATACGCTACAGGCAGTGTAATAGTGGACTGTCTCACCTGTCTTTCTGAAGCTTTGTAAGAATTTCATTACTGCGCTGAAATTTTTGTGCTGAGCTGGTGAGTAGACCTGCTGTTTGTTTGTTGATAACAATGTCACTTGTCAAATCTTCTCTGATGTGTGTTTTCTCCATTGCTTATGCTGTTGATTGTATCTCTGGCCTTTTGTCAGTGCAGAGTATTTTCCTCTGTGATCTCTGACACCTGGGACGCTTTCCTGTATAGCTGTCATCAGCCTTATTAACGTGCCTGCTTTTTTTCATCTGAAAATATATCCTTGACTAAATTCGAGAAGGGGAAGGAAAGTGTGTGAATCAGATTCCTAGTTTGAATCTTGGGCTCAGCTCCTGCCACCACCCTCCTCCATGCCCAAGGTGTATTTTGAGTGTGCATTTTCGTATGCACCCACCTCTAGCCTGCTGCAGTGCAAGGTAAGTTAAATCCGTTTGTCAGAAGGCACCAACTAGGGCTCTTGGTTGGCCCTAGCCTTTCTTTCTCTCTACATGGTCCGAGGAGTGCTGGCAGAACCGTGACATGCCCATACCTGTGAGAGCCCAGGCTATATCTATAGAAGTCCTCCTCTTCACACAGATTTTTCCAAAAGGCAATGAAAGACACGCAGGAGAATAAAATCATATTGTCATGCTGACTACAGATGAGATACAGATGCTCAAGGCTACCCAGTTTGTATTACTGGGAAAAGCATTCACGATAGAGGTGCGTAGAACAAATTGTTTAGGAGGTTTTTTTGTGGCTTTTCCATTATTTGATAATGAGAAGCCAGTACAGTTTCAACCCAGGTTACCAGGGGGTGATTAAGGCCTACGTGCCATATGGGAATGGTGAGTTTCTGGGAAGAGGTTTAAAGAAGCAAGCGAGGGTGCCAATGCCCAGCATTATCGACTGTGATGAGTAACCGCCTGTGTTCATGCTCGTGGCTGCTGCTAACCAGCTGCGTCCGAGAGCAGAGCTGACTCGCCTTTACCGCCATGCCACCGCTTGCACAGGAGCAGTCAGGCTGCAGTAGTCATGCTGTCACTTCAGACCCTTGTTTACCACAGGGCAATTTGTCTGTGTGTGCCTGAGGGCACCTGTAATAGATCTGAATTTGGTCATTTCCAGAAAAAACAGATGCATTCAGTTTTATGTGGGCAGAAATGAATCAATATAGTTCTTTTCTTTAATGGAAACTGGTTTAGACTTTGTTTAAACTGATGCTTCTGCTTTAAATTTTGTTTGGTTAAATCTCTTTTTCCTGCATTTAGGTAGCTATATGTAATAAAAATATTATTAAACTATTTCATTATTATGCAATCTCAAGATCTGAAGTTAAAGCAACATTGGCCTCCACAGGTTTTCCTGTTTTGCTTCCAAAACAAAACAGTAATAATTCCTCACGTGGCTGGAAAGATATTTGTCTCCATGAGATTTTCTTTCACAGCTTTTACATAAATAGTCCTTTTGAACAAAATTGTTTGGAAAACAGTGTTTCAGTCTGGAGGAGAAATAATAACATTTCGTGCAAAGCAGCATAATGTTTTAAAAACTGTATTAGCTACACGGAAGCTGGAAAAAAAATATGGTTTGGATTTAAATTTTTTAAAAAAAACATTCATGTGTAGAATTAAAATACAATTAGTTGTAAAATAAGAAAGCAATTAGACAAAACATTTTATCTTCTGCCCATGAGCCAGTTCCCCGAAAACTCACTGAACTCTCTTATGTTGTATTGTGAAGTCAAAAGACTAAAACAAGAAATGCAAGAAAAAGCTGAGTCATTACTGAAGAACTAGACAATAACTGTCTGTTTCTCTGTTTTCCATAAGAACTAGTGACTTTATCACGTCACCCTTCCCAGCACCCTCTTTTACTCAGAAAATACAAGACACATTTTGTGCAAGATTGTCCGATTAATTAAAATGATCATGCTAAATGTGGAACATTTATTCTTAACTAGCATTTATATTTGAAGGTTTATGCTTCTGGTTCAGTTCTGAAATAGAGCTTGTGTTTTTGACAGCTTCTCTTTTTTTTTCAACAACAGCTTGTCTAAGAAAGGATGTTACCACTTTTCAGAAACTTTGTCACACTTTAAATATTTAAATTTTGGGGGAAAATGAGATTTTTCTTTCTCTGATGCTCTGTATAATAGGCCAAACTCTTTCCTAGTTGAACATTCAAAACTAATCTGCACCCTTTCCTTTTTCTTCTTGGAGAAATGCATGTATTTATTATCATACCAGTGTATGCTACATTATTAATGGTCAGCTTTTTGAGACAATAGTCTTGAGAAAGAAAGCCTGGGTTTGTGATAGGTCCAATAGGATTTTTAGTATAAGGAGGGCAAGATGAGCAAGAATACACATTGTTTACACTCTACAGTAAACTTTAAGCCTCATATGTTAGCGCTGCAGTGATAACCAGTTGACTTTTATTTCTCCAGAGTTACTCTTTATCTGGATTATGGTATTTCTTTTCTCAGCTGGCTGGGAGGCCCCCTAGCCTCACCTGAGCTTGACACTGCTGGCACCCCATGTGAGTGATGGAGCCATCCCTGGAGGATGCGATGTCTTGCCATGTAAAACCTCCTGGGAGGAAGGAACTTCCCTCAATTCAGTCCTGCCAGCAAGTGCATGTGAATTTGCGGGGCACAAATACACCCCGTGGACACCATCGCTTGGGGCTTATCCACACATCGCAGTTATCTGTGTGAATCAAGCTGCATGGGTTGCTGTCTTTCTGGGTGAAGAAGTAGCTGGGGAAGGTGCAGGATCTCTAGCTGCCCTTGGTATGGGAATACACCCATATTTCACTTCCTTGTCCAACTTTCATTCCCATTTTCAAAAATACAGCTAGTTACATTTCAAGGGAGTAAATGAAAGTAGAAGTTTGGCTAACAAGGATTATTTCCATGTGGTATGCCAGACATGACAGACACCTCATGGGTTCAAATCCAGAGGCTCTGTCTGAGCTGGGAATAGGCTGTGATGCAATTCAAGAAAATTTTTTTAGATGAAAGAACTTGTGAAAAATCCAGCAAAACACACTTCTCTAGCTTCACAGAAATCTGTTACCTGTCACAGAATCTTCAGCGCTGATTTTTGTTGTTGTTGCTGATGACTTCTACAAAATCAGTGACCTCTTTCTTAAAAAAAAAAATTGTTCTTGCTATTATGAATAACATTTCTTTATAAATTATATATTCTCATAATTTTAGGTACCTTTTTTGCTCCATAAACAATAATTTCAGGCATATTTCTTTTTTATCACTTTTGCAGTTTCCTTCATTTCTCTAAAATTTCACTTTGTTTCACTTCATTCTTCCCAAACTAATCTGGTTGTGTTCTGCACTAAGAATCTCTGCTAAGTTCTTAGTAAAGCTATTTCAGCAATGTAACTTGCCTAAAGACTATTTTTCTGACATATGTGTTGTGGGAGGTTTTGATGTATTGCTCTACATTTCTTTAAAAAAGAACAAGTGAAACAAATGAAAAAAGAGATGGTAATTTTAAGGTCTGATCTTGCACTGTGTACTGAAACAATTGGTAATTTAGGTGAACAAAGAAGGCAAAATCCAAGGGTAACATCATCAATTATATTTAAGTTAAACTTTTTAATTCTACCTTTTGATAGCTCATTTTAGGAGCACTCTCAAAACCAGATCTATCAGCTGTGAAGACCAAAGTGGGAGGACCTGGAAGAGACAGAGGAAGCAGCACATAGATCTTGAGGTGCCCAAATACCCCATGCAAGCAGTGAATCAGTCAAAACCTGTTGTAAGGCATTTTGGTGCCACAGGAAAAGTGCTGCTAGAAGAGGCAGTGGGGACCGCTCGCAACCAGTCCAGAGGCTGCTCCTTTACAGCAGTATTCAACATAGCCGCCAAAACCTAATTTTAAAACCTATGGAAGAACAAATGTTTTTATGTTTAGGTAATTTGGGGTGTTTTTCACTACTATGAGAGATAGATGAACTTCCTTTATCCATTATGGCTACTTGCAAACATTTTGCCTGTGTAAGTCTGACATGGATTCGGATGGTGTCCTCCTGTGCCTAAGAAAGGCTGAGAAATAGAGAGACTCTAGAGAGAGGAATGAGGGCTTGTCAAGCTGATACAAGAAAGAGTTCCTGGTAACATTGCAAACAGGTGAACAAAAATCAAAGAGAACTGGAGAGAGAAAATGAAAATGAGAGGGAACAGGGGAGAACAATAGTAGCTGGCTGTAGTTGATTCACTGTACGGATGCTACACTATCACAGTGTAGGCTGACCTTTCAGGGATCAGCTGTATCTGTGTCCACTTCACTGCTTCTAAAAGTGGTGGATGTTAAGGTGTCCCTTATGGTGGAGCTTGTTCAGGAGGCAGGGAGCTGTGGCAAAAGTTAAAAAACTAGTGCTGAAGGCTGGACAGGGCAGACAGTGATTTACTGAAACACTGATCACTGTAGGGCCATGGTCTGGAAGAAAGGGGGAAGCTCAGGGCTCTATTAAAGCTCTTGGATAAGTTGTATGAAACCTCGTATGTCCTGAAAGTGAGAAAGAATGCGAGGTTCTTAAACCACTGTGGATTTTTTGTTAGACTTTTGACTTGTCAATGTGAGTGGTGTGGATTTCTTAATTAGGATGAAAGGAGAAATCCTAATGATACAGTGGATTAACCTGTCCAACAGTGAGTCTGTGCTTAAGGTCGGTGAAGGAGAAGTGGAATTACCAGGCATCAGATGTAAAGAGCACCCTGATGCAGTTTGCATATATAAGCCCAGTTTCTAGGAGTCTTTCTGCAGCACGTAGTACAGGCATCTCTGCAGGCAGAAGGAAATTGTATATACAAGTTAATCACAGTTTACATTACTGGGAAGATGAATGAACTCTCATATTTTGTGAAATGTTTTCTCTTCAAGTCTTCAGCCTCAGTAGAATTAGTAAGGCTTGTTATATGAATTTAATTAACATGAAAATCTGAATATATCACTTGGATTAGGAAATAATTATTAGGAGTAATTCTACATCATCATTTATGCATGAGTGCCCCAAAAGAAGGAGCAGAGGGGCTCTGAATCACAAGTGGCTATAATTGCTCCATCTACTTTCATATGAACTTTCAACAAGCACTCGGTTTCTGGCACTATAAGTTGTCTTGTCTTAAACCATTAAAATTCATAGAATTATAGAATCATAGAAGGGTTTAGGTTGGAAAGGACCTTAAAGATCATCTACTTCCAACCCCCCTGCCATAGGCAGGGACACCTCCCACTAGACCTGGTTGCCCAAAGCCCCATCCAACCTGGCCTTGAACACCTCCAGGGATGGGGCCTCCACAGCTTCCCTGGGTGACCTGTTCCAGTGCCTCACCA
>VFFE01007510.1:63557-121787 GCA_008921705.1 Burhinus oedicnemus
ACAGGTTGTTTTTGAGGTATTTCTCTGATTAATGAAGAGAGTTTGGGACTGTTTGGAATCTGATTCATTGGCTATTTTGTTTATGAACTTCACTGGAAGTTGTGCTTGCAGGACAGCCATAGAACATAATATGTAAATCACAGAATCACAGGGGTTGGAAGTGACCTCTGGAGATCATCTAGTCCAAGCCCCCTGCCAGAGCAGGGTCACCTAGAGGAGGTTGCACAGGACGGCGTCCAGGTGGGTTTTGAATGTCTCCTGAGTCGGAGACTCCACCACCTCTCTGGGCAGCCTGTTCCAGTGCTCTGCCACCCTCAAAGTCAAGAAGGTCCTCCTCATGTTTAGGTGGAACTTCCTACATTCAAGTTTGTGCCCATGACCTCTTGTCCTATCACCGGGCACCTCTGAAAAAAGACTGGTGCCATCCTCCTGGCACCCTCCCTTTAAGTATTTATAAGCATTGGTAAGATCCCCTCTGAGCCTTCTCTTCTCCAGACTAAAAAGACCCAAGTCCCTCAGCCTTTCCTCATAAGAAAGATGTTCCAGCCCCCTAATCATCTTTGTAGCCCTCTGCTGGACCCTCTCCAGCAGTTCCCTGTCCTTCTTGAACTGGGGAGCCCAGAACTGGACACAATACTCCAGATGCGGCCTCACCAGGGCAGAGTAGACGGGGAGGATAACCTCCCACGACCTGCTTGCCATACACCTCTTGATGCACCCCAGGATGCCGTTGGCCTTCTTGGCAGCAAGGACACATTGCTGTCTCCTGGTCATCCTGTTGTCCACCAGGACTCCCAGGTCCCTTTTCCACAGAGCTGCTTTGCAGCAGGTCAACCCCTAACCTGTACTTGTGCATGGGGTTATTCCTCCCCAGGTGCAGTACCTTACACTTGCCTTTGTTGAACTTCATGAGGTTTCTCTCTGCCCAACTCTCCAGCCTGTCCAGGTCACACTGAATGGCAGCACAGCCTTCTGATGTGTCAGCCACACCCCCAGTTTTGTGTCATCAGCAAACTTGCTGATGGTACACTCTTTCCCTTCATCCAGGTCATTGATGAATATGTTGAACAGGCTGGACCCAGTACTGACCCCTGGGGAACACCACTTGTCACTGACTTCCAACTAGACTGTGCCACTAACCACAACCCTCTGAGCTCTATCTGCCAGCCAGTTTTCAATCCACCCTACCGTCCATTCATCCAACCCACACTTCCTAAGCTTGCCTATGAGGATGCTGTGGGAGACAGTGCCAAAAGCCTTGCTGAAGTCAAGGTAGACAACATCCACTGCCCTCCCCTCATCTATCCATCCAGTCATGCCATCGTAGAAGACTATCAGATTAGTCACACATGACTTTGCTTTGGTGAATCCATGTTGACTACTTATGGATCTGTTGTGCCAAGAGGCAGTATGCAAATGTAGAATCATCACAGCTGTTCTTTCTATGTAAAGCTTGATTAATCCACTAACGCACACAAAGATAGAACCACAGAACTAAAATAATGCCTCTCAAGCTAAGCTACTGAACTAAATTAACACTTATTTTGACAGATCTGAAAGGCCAAAATATTTTCAGAAGTCTAGTTAGGTAAGGTATTCCCCAAATTCAATACCTTCTCTGCAGTCTATTGAAAAAAATTCAGTCAAAATTATTTTCTAAATTTTTTTCAGTAGGTCATTCCCAGAGAATCTCTTTTGATCGCTTGATATTCACTGTCTAAGCTGTGCTGATTATGTACGCTATTATGTTATTAATTAGGGACATAAAGTATTATTTTCATTACTTGGCTTGTTCAAAGGCAAACCTAACATGTTAACATCTCAGAGCTTGCTTTCATTGAATACTCTGTAATATTTCCTTCATAGTCACTAATTGGGAAGTCAGTAATTTTGCTGACAAACATTTATCTGGAAAGTTAACAGAAAATCAACTTGAGCCATACAGACACAGGCAAACTCAACAACTGTTCATTTGTCCAGTTTACAGACACAGGCAAACACTAGCCCCCATATTCTGTTGTTTATTATGTGTCTTTATCTGCAATATCACTGTGTAGTGTAGCATACTGCAATAACTTTTAAAACTTTCCTTTTAGCAATTCTTAAACATGAAAACAGATGAAAGACCTTTCAGAGCAAAAAAAGAATGAAAGAAATGTGACTAATCAGCGTGATTGAAGTGGCTCCTTATTAAACAGCAGTACAGAACAGGTCAATTGTAATTGTTAATTGTCAATTGTAAATGGAAATGCTGACTGTCAAATTATATATATTACACATGTAGGGACAAAAGGGATGCAGAAAGATTTAAGGGGAACTGACAAAAATGTTGCTATAAACTTTTCTAGATTAAGTTATGTTGTAAGAGATACGATATTGCATCCCAGTGTAATCATAATCTGAGGACCTCTGTAACCCCTCAGAAACTCCCTATCTTAGCCTCACACCTTCATCTAGAGGGTTTCCTTAATAAAAAAGGGGCATAATCTGCTTTTAGAGACTCAGACATAGAATATCCTGTCTCTGAAAAATAATTAGGCCTTGGAAATACTAGCAACTTAATATGAGCAGTCAGTACAGTCTGTAATAGAAATGTTAATGTGATCCTAGGTGTCTAAATAGGTGAGCAGTGACGTGATTTTTATGTCAACATAGAGCAGTGCTGAGGCTGGAATACTGAGTACAACCCTACTGTTGCCACTATAAAAGGACTTCTAAAATTTGGAGGGAAGGCAAAAAAAAGCAGTGTAGTTCTGAGAGCCAGGGAAAATGCATCTCACAGTAGAGAGCTTTCAGTCTACTAAGGGCAGTGAGTTGTGATTCCTTCCTTGAGGTGCATAAATATTTTCACTAAAAGAAAATACGAGGACCTAAAAGGCTACTTACTATCGCCTGCAAAGGGACACTGTGAACTCGTGGCTGGAGTCTGCAACCTGAGCAACTCGAGTAGAAATGAGAAACCCATTTTTGACTGTGACAATGTTCAGCAGCTAAAGCATATGACCAAGGGGAATGCTAAAGGCATTTTGGTATGCAATAGAATTTCTGAGGAAAGCTGCTAGATAGCTGGAGAACAACTTTGAGTGCAATAATTAAGATAAGCAAAAGCCAAATGACTGTAGAGAAATTTAGGATGCATGCTTCCTAGACCATATTGACTTGAAATACAGACTTTTCCAACTCTAAGCTGCTTATAGAAATATTGTCCTTTGATGGAAACTGATTCATTGGTCATTATAATTTGGTCACTCTAGTTTCTTAATCAACTAAATATTAGTGACTATCATGTATTTAATTATGAGCAATGTGGAACCCATAAAGCATTTTCCCATTGTGGAGCATCAATCTGAACTTTACAGAACTCAAGAGAAAAATTGTTACGATTTAAGTAGTAACTTCTGTTATGCTTCCTTCATATGGGAATCAGTTTGTTAATAACAGAAGCTCATCTAACAATGATGAAAGAACGTTAACTAGCTGGAAAAATGCTGCAGGTCAGAGCTTTAGTGAGATCCATATGGCAGTTAACAATAAATCACTTATTACTTTCCCCTCTGGTAGTTTTACAAAAAGCAATAACGTGGACCAAATTAAAAGTCATTCAGGTGTCCACAAGTGGAGAAGATGAAGCTACTCCTGTTCATCATTGTTGTACTAAGAAGCTGTGCTGTGGCTGCTATGCAACCCTGCAAGAAAGTACTCTGCAAACACCCCAAGTGTCTCCAATAAGGGCTGCGTAAAGTGAAGACACTAACCTGCAAGTTCCTGGAGCTAGGGCGGTTGTATAGGGCAAGTGCTGACACATTCCCATGGACGAGAGCACCTCCCAACACCACTGGCTATCCTCTGTGTTGCCGCCGACTTCACTGATAGCAGGTTTTATTCCAAGCACACTCTGAAATCTTAGTGCTGAAGATCAAGTGTGGTTCACCATGGGCTCAGTTTCCTAAGAAGTGTAATTAACTGTCCAGCAAGAAGGCTGTAAAATGCCCCAGAGTGCACAGTCCTAAGAACATAGTGTTAGATGTCACACTAAGCCCAGTTTCATCCATTGTTTCCCTATTTCTGAGAGTTTTGGCCAGACCTGTGACAATAATCCTCGAAGCTGGAGCAATTGCTGAGAGTATTTTACAGTGTTTCATGCACTCACTAGATTCTGAACCAGAGAACTGGGGTTTTTTTTGCTCTAGGAGAGGAAAATAAAGAACGAGAAATACTGATTACTAGACAGATTAGACATCTCTAGATAACATTCATTTACAAATGATGCCTTTATACAAAACCAACCTGCTTGGGTGTGGTTAAGTGTCTTGCAAATCTTATGAAGTAGAATAGTAACTCATCTTCTCTCAGCAAGATGACAAGGAATAAAACTCTGCCATGCTTTTCTTAGTTCACAGCAAAGAGCTTTGTTCCTTGATGTCAACAACTTACAAAAGGGAATGAAGCCACTTAATCACTGGCAACGTGTCTATTTATTATGCAGCATGTAGAAAACATCTGTGAATATTCTCATAATTGGCTTTGAAAATTCCTGTTATAAAGTAAGCTGCACAATTACCTCTTAAGGTGATAAAGTGCTCATATTCTTTCTGGAAACCACGTCTGAAGAGTCTTCAGTTTTCCAGAAG
The DNA here is from genome assembly GCA_008921705.1 of Burhinus oedicnemus. Taxonomy (NCBI): domain Eukaryota; kingdom Metazoa; phylum Chordata; class Aves; order Charadriiformes; family Burhinidae; genus Burhinus; species Burhinus oedicnemus. The sequence goes on from VFFE01007510.1 coordinate 68,189, forward strand.
GTTTTCTCCCATCTCATAAAATCACTTTATTAGGAGATCAGTTAGCATTTATCAACTATGTCCCATCATGATACTTTCAAGACTCATTTATTTGAAGTCTAAAGGCTACCATTATGCAACCTTAATGAAAGTACACGGGTCACTGCAGTAGTAGACACTGAGTGCAATACAATGCAAGTATCATTATACAATATTATTATGTAAATAAGTACTATATAGTGCCTTTCAAATACACTTCAAAGGAAGTTGGAGGGTATCTTAAAAGCTGAAAGACTTGAGAAGAAAGTACAATATCAGGCAGGAGTTTGAAATGTGATACTCTCAAACATACACATGTCAGCATCTCACAAAGGCACTACCAGGTTGTCTAGGTGATGTTCTAAAGAAAAAGACTGGGGAGGTAAGAGTTCCATGTCTCAAGTAAGCATGGTTATTTATAAGAGACTACTGACTGATTCTAAGAGGATGTTCAGAGAAAACTTATTGAAGAATTTCAATGTGAAAGCTCTCCACAAAATAATTCTGTACAAACGGCACGGGGACAGAATGCCTCAAAGCACTATTTTGTAAGGCATTTTGTCCCCCAAGTCGAATTTAGCTGAAGGTAGTGTCACATTTCAAATTGTATCCGCAAGAATCTAATTAATACAAGATACTGTTTTGACAGCATATGTTTGATCTCGAATATTCAGCAACTGTTTTTACCCAGACCCACTGAAGAGCTGAAGTGAAAAACTGCAATTATGTTTAAGTGATGTATAACTGCTCTCACCCAGCTACTTTCTTCAGTCAGTGCATGAGAGCTAAACTAATCATGTGCTGGCTGCTTGCTGTTAACATTTTACAGTGTTTGAGGGGAAAGTATTGAAATTCTAAAGCTCAGAAGGGTCGAGGTGAACCTCAGCAGGTGTTTATGTAGTTATAAATTCCAAGAAATCACTTCCAGAAGTAAACAGAATTGGATATCTGTTTTACTGGTTTTCCGTAAGGTGGTAGTTAACTCACGGTACTATTGCTGCTTCAGCAACCACCTATTGGGGAATCACTCAATCACACAATGGTTTGGATCAGAAGGGACCTTTAAAGATCATCTAGTTCCAACCCCCCTGCCATGGGCAGGAACACCTTCAACTACACCAGGTTACTCAAAGCCCCATCCAACCTGGCCTTGAATGGGGCATCCACAACTGCTCTGGGAAACCTGTTCCAGTATCTCACCACTCTCATCATAAAAAATGTCTTCCTTGTATCTAATCTAAGTCTACCCTCTTTTAGTTTAAAACCATTACCCCTTGTCTTATCACTACAGGCCTTGGTAAAAAGTCTCTCTCCATCTTTCTTATAAGCTCCATTTATGTATTGTGAGGCTCCAATAAGACGTCCCCAGAGCCTTCTCTTCTCCAGGCTGGACAATCCCGACTCTCTCAGCCTGTCTTCATCAGGAGAGGTGTTCCGGCCCTCTGATCATTTTTGTGGCTCTGCTCTGGACCCACTCCAACAGGTCCACATCTTTCTTGTGCTGGGGGGACAGACAATAATAATAATATTGGTAATTAAAACTATTACTGTTTTACAGAACTGTACTTCTGTCATTATAATTGCAAACATTTTAAAACAATATTGATTTTAACTACATCAATAGGCAGGTAACTCCCTGAATGCCAGATATTCTCTATATTAATTCTCGCTCCCGCTGTCTACAAAATCCAAGCAATAAAAAAATAAGGTACAAAATGTGTTATAGTCCACAAAGTTCTGTGGTCCTTAGGCTAGCGTACTGAAAAACTCGATGCCAATGTATAAGCATGCAAAAGCTATGCTGACTATGTAATAGCAGCAAATGGAATGGTGTTTATGATTGAGAAGGGAAAGTTCATGGATTCACTTTCTAATATTCGTGCTTAAATATAATTCATCAATATTCTGTCTATTAATAAAATTGCCTTATATTTACATTAAAAGCTTACTAAAATTATTTTTACAGTGTCTTTTAGCTTACTGGAAGTGGTATTCTCTATATACCAGCATTTTACTACTGAGTTTTTCCTTTTGTGATATTTCAGTGTGGTTGTTGGCTGAGATCTGGAGTTTTCTTAAAAACAGACTTGGCTTATGCTTCAGAATAAGGGTATGTTTGAGAAAGAAAATTGTATCTAATATTGCACCCTAATTTAATTCATCTGCATGGCGTATATCTTCAGTCCTTTTTTATAAATAGAAACTTTTAAACATTTTTTTTTTTAAAGTGGATTTTTTTTTTTAAAACCATTGTCTTTGGAGGAGTTGGGGCTGACAGTATTTGTAACAAATCAACACTTTTTTAACCTAGAATCATCTGAGGATGACAAACCCTGTGCACATAGCTAGTTTTTATTGACGAGTTGTACATGTTAGCAGTAGAGCTGGCCAGCAGACAGTAGGTCTCTCTTGTAACCTGCTCAGGTTTCAGTGTGTGTTTATTTCAGATTGAGAGGAAAAAAAGGCCTTATTATCCTCTTCAAGAGATAAAACTGACAACATGTCAATTTTCATATTGAAAGGGTCAGACTTCTGATTTTACATGTCTTGCGTAAGAAATGGCCTGTTCCTCAAAGTTTTCCCTGTAAATCATGTATCTAAATGATCAAAAATCTGCTTCTGAGGAGTATCTGAGGTAAAAATGCACTCAAGCAAAAAATAAATGTGTTGCTTCTGTTTTAAACATTGAAGATTAAATGAAGATTTGTGTACTTGAAAACCTAATAATGTTTTTCAGTTGTATCAGCAGAACTAATAAAACAACTCTTTTTACAAACCCTGCTTCTCTTACATTATTATTCTTATGCTTGCACAGGAACAAAATAACTAAGTTGAAATAAGAACCTGTCAACATTCAAGGATAGTCATATTCTCACTAAAGTCTGAATTGGTGCATACACTCATGCTTTCCTACTGTATAGCCGAGATAACTTTAAACTGCCGACATGGCCTGTAGTGCTGGAGTACCGATTTCACTACAGTGGCACATACTGAAAATGAGAAAAAAAATGGTAAGGAAAACCCTTATCTTGAAAACACAGACTTATTTAATCAGACATTTATGAGAATAGATTGCTTTTTTTTTTTCCAGTTAAAAGCAAGTTCAGCAAAATATCTTCTGTCTTTGTTTCCATCTTTCAATGAAATCCTCATTTCCACTGAGTCTTCCAGCTAGAGAACGGGGCAGAGCATCAGAATAAAATCGAAGCATCACGATAGACATGAAACCCTAAAGTCACCAAGCCACTCGTTTATCATGAGAAACATTACATCCTAACACAATTCCTCAACAGTTCAGAGTTCACCTTTCAGACAAGAAAACAAAACCAGCTGTGGAGCAGAGCTGAATTCAGTGCCGAAATCTGTCCTACCCACCTCTGAGAGTCTGCTGTCAAGTTCAGTGCAAATGGAAAGGGCCAGGTCCTGAGCTGGCAGGAGTCAGCCAGAGCTGTGCTGACTGTACAGGTACGGTGCTGCACTACAGTAGCTAAGGAAGCTGGTTGAATGCTGTTAAAATATTCGTCTGATTTTGGGACAAGGCAGTGAGAAGCATTTGACTTAATCCCAAGCATAATGCCCTGCACATCTGCGTATTTTTTCTGAGGGCAGACTGGAACATCTTAATCATTTTACTTTGCTCAAAACAGGCTGTATTTAAAAATTATGCAGACAAATGACACGGATGTCTGGTCACAAAATTGTGCCCTGATGGCACACACCCAAACTGTGGCCACTGTCTGACCAGACCAGCCATTTTATTAAAAGGACTTCCAGACGGTATACCTCATGTTCTTCTCCCATCTTGCCCTTGGTGATTTCCCACTGTAGCAAACAAGAACTAAGAAGAAAATGAATTGGGGGAAGAGAGAAAGGAGGCACTACAGTGACCAAATACTTCCTCTAGACTGTACCTTTGTCTGCAAGCACCTCCACTCCTGCTGTCAGTAGTGACATCCAGCCTCTGTTCCCTCTTTCCTGAAGGGACGACAGTGTAAAGAAAAAGTTTCTGGGAGAATTTTCCCCCAGCTTGCTGCTCATATGCTGGTGGCACTCTGATTTTGCTGTTGAGCTAGGTGATACTGTTTTAAAACATATCATCTACATTCTTTCCTCATTTCATTTTTCTTAGGGTCCTTTGAGGATGGTCGCTGGGGCCATCTCTGTGGTGATACTGTAAAGTGGAGGACGCTGCCTCTGCCACACCATACTGCCTTAAGGCAGATCAGAGTGCCCCAAGTGCTCAGCATGCTGCACTGTAGACACTCAGAAGCCTTTACTAGTCCGCAAATGGTCACCGAGCACCTCCGAGGACACCTCCTGCACCCTGCTCTGTGCCCCAGCCAGTACATGGTTGAGTGGGGCAGGCGACGCAGTAGGATGGTAGACCAATAAGAATCGGGCAACTGCTTCTTTCCAGTGACCAGCACAAGCCTCCTGCTTCTCAAGACAGGTTATTTATAGGAGTCAACAGTTTGAACTGACACCATAAGCTGCAGTTTTTAAGTACTGAGCAGTCCTTTGTCTCTTCAGGATATTTAAGGCTGTACTGGCAGCTGCAATAGGGTACAAGAAGTAACTGCTCTGTGATCTGGCTGTCCAGGTGCACGAAGGTCGCTCCACTGCTCCAAGGTGGTAAGGCCAAGTAACACTGCTGTGTATTTTCTGCCCATCTTCCAACTTAGGAGTTATCTGGGGCATGGATTCATTTTTTGAAAGGCAACCAAGAGGGTAGCACCCCTTCAGGCAAGTAGTGTCCAAAGTAACAAAAAAAGCACGCCCCTCCACCCTCCTACCTCCACCAGGAAAACCCAGAACTTTAAGATTGTTCTCATAGCTGCTGAAGCAGCAATGTCTTGTCTGGGAAGTTATGACCATATAAAAAAGGCTATCTAGAGAAAGGGGTTTTTTACTTTTCTGCCTCTTGGGCTACCTTCTGGGTACAACATGATACACTTTCTTTGACTTTAAGTACTTCCAAATTTATTTTAACAAGCTGTTTTACCAGTGACAATGCTGCCTTCTGCTCAGATTTGCTATGTGCAATAAAATGCACAGCAACATCTGAAAACAGAGCAAGATTTGTAATTGCTGCCAGTATAGCAGTTCGAAAGGCTTCACTGCAACTCATGTCTTTTTTGTTGACATTTTTTCTGCCCTTGGACGGGTGCATCAGAAGCAATTTAATGACTGTGGCATCTCCAGCATGACTGAGAGCGGGAAGTATTCCCCTTTATATCCATTATGTTTTCTCTCTCTGAAATGATTTCAGCATCATTAGCGGATCATGGCATAAAACCATTCCTATTGCATGAGGCTTTAACAACATGGAATTTCAGTTTTTTAAGTTTCAAAATTTGAGAGATGGAATTAACTGTTTAGAAAGCATTTTTGAACTCATTTAAATTGTTCTGAGGGGGGGAAAAAAAAGACCAAAAAGAAAATCTGCATATTTCCAGATATATCCTGTAGAAAAGTATTGTGTCCTTCTGTTTTCATGCTCTCTTTTCCAAATAAACGTTTTAAACTTTCTAAAACACGGTGGCTTGGAATCACTTGGCCAGTGAATGTTCAGCAAGTTCTCTTATATCTTTAATCATGCTTTTGGTCAGTAAACTCTCCCATATAGGGAGGAGGACTCTGAACTCTTTGAGTTTGTCTCTGCCTTGTGGCCTGGAGTTGGTGGGCTTGCAAGTAACTGCAAAGATTTGTATGGTTGAGAATATGATAAGACTGTTTTCTCTCTCTACCTCGACCCCGTAGGAAAACGCAAATTAGTTTGAAACCCCAGCCTTTTCAGGGCAGAAATTCTGTGTCAGTGCTTTTCTCATTTTAGAAGTGCGTGGAAAGCTTTTTAAATGATGGAAATGTTTGTTCTGAGATGGTAACAAAGTCAGAATCTCAATTTTAATCTCTCTGAACTAACATATTTTCTGTTTTCACAGTTAAAATGTTCATGTTCAGAATGAACGACTGAAATAAAAAAAAAGATCTGAATACACCCATTTTGTTCTTTCTGATCTTTGATTAAAACCAGACATTTTTTCCTCAATTGTATCTTTAATCTCTGTAGTGGAAATTGTATGATTTCTGCAGCTATTTTGTATGGCATTAGGCATTATGAAATCCAATTCCTTCTGTGGGATAATCACAGATACTATAGTAGTTGCACTTTAAAATATTAAAGAATTAAAATATGGGGAAAGATGAAACACTTTGCTGTGTTTGTTTGCTATATTCTGAAGTTTAGTGAATGTGTTCATGAGTTGAAAGCCCCATGAAAAGATAATGGACATTATTTCTAATCCAGTGTTGCGGAAATCCTACTCTGAATACCTATTATTTTAGGCTACATGTCCATTGAAAAGGTACTGAAAAATGCTGGGAATTACAAGTTTTCTTCTTTCATGCAGAATACTCTTGGTCCTAATTTTTGTTGGCCTCTCTTTATGCTCAGAAAAGAAGGTAATAACAAAACCCAGTGTTTTTTCCCCCCTTTTCAGTGAAATGTCTGTTTTAGGCCTAGTTTCTACAAGCATTTCTTTATTCAGGGTAGCTCCTTATCTCATCAGGAATCCTGCAAAAATAGTGCAATCCCTGGTAACTCAGTTGGATTCTCAGGAATAGCAGTTTGGTGTAGCTCCTGTATCCCACACTGGATTTATGGCCATCCACAGTAGCCGTGTGTAGATTTAAAGCAGTAAATTAAATGAACCTGGGACTGTTCTCAGTGTGAAGGCAAATGGCACTGAAAGGCCTGTGTCCATGTCTCTAAACTGTTATCTCCCAAACTGGGTGATTGCATCAAAATTTCCTTTGGGAAGTTGGCCTTGGCCAGTGTTTATGCCGCAAGCAGGTCTAAGAATCATTTGGGTAAGTATTATTTAGCTAAAGCTGAAATTTAGCTATGGATAGAAGCATGTAAGGGACTAACAATTTAACAGCAGAGGTGGTGGAGATCCATTGCTCTGGAGTATTCTCTGGCACTAGCTAAGGTGCTGGTGTAGGTGTGGGCACAGGGGTCTTCCCCAGAACACACATGGCCAAGTGCCTACCTCTCCCTCACATGTATCTGTGACACATTCATGAGGTAGCCTGAAATGTGATGCTTCCTCTTTATACCTCTAGTTTAGGCCAGCGTCCACTTTTGCCTATGCTTCTTTTACTGTCTTAGCTGACCTTTTGTGGCAATTCTCTCATGATACCTACTTTTATTTAAGACTGATTATTCTTATTTTATGAGCATTTCTTTCATTGGCCCCAGATGAATAACTTGGCTGGCTCTTACTTTTCTGTCATTCTGTTATTCATGGCACAGTTATTCTTGCTGAAGACTGCTCAGTTATATGATTAAAGACTAATCATGTTGAACTCAAAGACCCAGCAAGGACTGGAAGAACAATGACAGGCAGAGGAACCCTAATAACCTAACCAGTGGAAATGGACAACACAACTGCTCCCTAAAGCCATCCAAGGGATGGGGGAAAGATTGACCCTGGAGTGAAACCCATCAAGATGAATCAATGGGGAAGGACAAAAGCTGGGGAAAGAGAGGGATCAAAGTGGACTGAGGAGGAACAGAAGTGGAAAAAAAGAAGGAAAAGGGGAAGAAGGGGCCACCTGAGTGTAAAGTTCAGCAGCTTGTCTGACAGAGCTTGATAAGCACAGTCTGCCCTCTATTCTACTTAAATCTAATTTCTGACTGCCTTATGTGTTGTTGTGCTCTCTGTTTAGGGTGTGTATGTGTGAACATCAGCAAACCTTAACCCACACTAGCTGGTGAACATGAGAGGTCTGTGTGCCAGCAGCTGGAGTGAGACGTGAACCTCAGGGGCTCATGGGTGCTGGTGCCAACAACTGGAGCAGGGCAGGGGCACTGGGGGCTGCACCCGGAGAGACTGAGAAGGCCAACAGCAGCAGTGACCCATATATCGCATGTGCCATATTGCAGTAGAAGACTCCAATCCTGATCAGCAGGACAGGAGGAACAGGACTGGGCCACCCATGCTGTTCGTGTTCGTCTGAGGGCTGTATGCGTGCAGGTGGGTGCTGGGAAAGGCAGTGCTTTCTCTCTGCGTCAACCTTTGTGGCTAGACGGGTGTGTAGTGTGAGTGCACAGATGCAGTCGTCAGGAGTGGGTGCTCAGCATCTACTGCCAGAACATGGGGACAGGGAACTGCAGCAGCCTTGCATCTGTGGGGCTGGGACAGGAGGAGACCCCCTGGCTCCCAGTGCCCATCAGGTGCAGCTACCTCTAACGCAGACAAAGTTTTGCTCTCGCCAAAACCCATGAGCACCATTAACCTTGAAGGATTCCTTGCCACCTTAGTAAATTACCTTTTGCTTGTCTTCACTCCCAACTCACTTTCACTCACTCTCTGTGCCAGGGACTCAGTGATTTGTGACCTTCTTACTGCCCTACTGAGGTCTCTAATCCTGTCTTTCAAATCATTACCTACACTGCCTTATTTTCTGTCTGTTCTTTCTTCCTTACCTCTCCTCATCTCTTTTTTTGAAGAAAACTGCTGATGTTAACCATACAAATAAATAAATACATTTATTAAGGAAAGGAAATAAGAAGCAATCCTCTGCTGAGGCTCCTGGGCTATACCCTGTATCTACATTTTCCTGGAACAATCTCATTATAATTATCTGTGATTTTTTTCTTTTCATTTGTTTCAGATTCTGATTCAAACTCCTTCGTATCCCCTAGGTACTCTTGTACTTTTGAACTGAACACTGCAACATACAGAAAGAATGCATTAAGTCTTACTTGTAGATGTCACTTAACTTTTGAACAGCTGGGCTCCTTCCCAGCTGTTCAAAAGCCAAATTCTGGCTCCCCAGGAGCAGTAATGTGTACATTTCATCATAAATCAATTTAAATAGATTGCCTTTGATAGAATAGCAATGTCTGAAATGAAAAGTTAATGTCTAACAAGAATATCTGTTGCCTTTAAGAAAAAAGTGAATCCTGAATACATACCAGCCTTGGTAAATGGATTTATTCACAGAAATAGCATGGCATAAAAATGAAAAATACAGGACTCATGACTAAGTGAAAAAAAAGTGATCTGGATATGTTCAGGAGAAACTTGCCTGTGATGAGAACTTTTCTCATGGTTGACCATTTAACCCAGATTCCATATATTCATAGGGAAATGTAAGATTGCTCAGTGAATTCACTGAAAGATGTGGGTGTCACACTAATTAAGTAAAGCATATCAGACTTCTGTGTAAAGTTCTCCAACAGATATCAAAAAACTTTATTTTCTGCCTGGGAGCTAAATTGCAGCATTTTGCTTCAGTGATTAGTTCCAGTGACTGGACACAAAGTTAGTTTCACCAAGCTTGGACTATAAGATCCTGAAGGGAAGAGACAGAAGGGCTTGAAACCCTGCTGGATCTTTGGGAGAAGAAATAATTATGGACTCTGAGGCCACACACCAGGAATTTAATTGAATGCGTCGACTTATCTCAGAAAGGGTAGTAGGAATCCGTAAGAAGATAACGCCTTTTGGATACACCTGTCAGAATTTCTAGAACAGTAAGATTGCCCCTGGCTGTGATTTGATCTTTATGGAAAAAGATGTATGTATACTTTCTGCTGACTTTTTAAAGTGGTTTAAATATATCTGCCTTTATATCTTAGAAAATTCACCATGAGTGAAGCTATCAATGTCAGAATCAAAAACAATTAGCTGAGATACTGCATTTCAGCATGCTCATAAATCATCTCCATATGCTTTGCAGGATGTTGATATTGGGACCCATTTTTTTTAACCTCTCCTGCTTAGACTAACACATACATTTTGTTTATTATTTGGGAGATGTTATTAGCTTATTTTTATGTTCTCTGAAAGACATGTTCCATATGAGATCACATTAAATAATTTGACTGGAAAAATAAACAGGACAAAAAAGAGACAGAAGAGGAAGGTTGAAAATGAGAAGGAAAGGCAAAGGAGGGATTGGAAGGGGCACAAACTTAGAAGAGGAGAAGGAAAACTAAAACTGAAGAAAAGAAAGAGGTGAAGAAAGAGAAGATCAGATTCCTTAGTAAGAGAGAAAGAAAAAGCGTTCCAAGCAGAGGCAGTGGAATGAAATCAGAGAGTTCAGGAAAAGCACATGGGAAAAGTCTGAAAAGAAATGTAAAGGGCCAGAAAATTACCAAACATCTTATTTAAAACATGAAAGCTGTAAATGTGAGGTTTTGCACAAATTCAGCGGAGTGACTTCTAAAGCCAAAAGGGCTAGTTTGATAATCTTGATAAAGTCTTTAGTATAAATTGTTGTTTTTCCTGAATGAGTTCCTGGTTTAATACCGTTATGGAAAAAAAGCCAAATAACTTAAAACGATTGTAGTAGAAGCTCCAACAAAAGTCTTGGCAAACTTTTTTCAGAGGTCTATTACACTTATTTTTACATCTATTTCAGTCTGAATTGATCTAACTTCAACTTTAGCTCAAAGCCCTATCAAGCAGATTGAAGAGACGTCTGTCAAATTTCTATCTTTATGAGGTACTTAGGCTTAGATGAAGTAATTTCTGTGACCAGAAAAATGGTTGAAGTTTTCTGAGTCTTGTTTTAAAGCATGTTTTAAAACCTATTTCATGACTCCTTTCTTGCTCTGGCTTTCATTCTGCCTGTTTGTTAATACCCTTTTTCAAACGGACACAGTAGTCTGGTAGCAGGCAGAGATGACAGAATCTTGAGGTTTCTACTCAGCATCCCCTAGCTTACATACCCAAAGACAGCACTAGCATTTTGGCCAAGGATTTAGGTGCAGTCCAAATGCTGCTGGAGACAGCACTGGGTCTAGGATTTGGGTTACAAGCTTGGGTGACTGTGGCAATGGCTGCAAGCGTTACCTATTGACTGAGCGAATCAAGGGAAAGGCAGTTCATGTTCATTTACATGTGCACCTGTATATCATGCCGCCTTTCCAAATCCTTCACCTAGATATCCATTCTGAGGTAGCCATGCTTGTCCTAGATGTATGGCATCTAGACTTTATCCCTGAATAGACAGATGTTTTTTCACCTGGGTGTTCCTTTTGGTTGGTGCCAGGCTGACAAATAATCTACAGCACTATACGGCATTCACACTATTCTATTTGCCAACAAACTTTTGATGTCAGAACCAATTAGTGAAATTAATTTGACCATAACTTTTTTTTTCATCACCTGTTGCAAATCTTTAACTGTTACTTTTCTTTGATATATTTAGCTGGTCCGGTTTCAGCCATTCCATTTGTTTTGGTCAGAATTGCTGATATCAGTCTGAAAGACATACAATTACCCAGTCAGCCTAGCTAGCCTGTAAAATGGATGCCTCAAATGTTGCATATCTTCAGTGCTCTGGATTCTCCAGAAGGTTCAGAGACCTGCTGAAGGTCCCTGTTCCTGGCTCAGAAAGCTCACTTGCTGTTACTTCAAAGCTCCTCATATGGTCTCTCATGCCCAGTCTTAGTCGTCATTGCTTTTGTATCCTACTGAGTTACTATTAAATTACCATCATTTTCTTCTAGTATTTTGTCAAATGCAGAACAGAAATATGGAATATTTCTGTCTTTCTTTCATTTAACTGACAGTTCTATAATTTCTATTTGTTGTGGCTATTAACATTAACAGAATTTCTTTTCTTTCTTGTAAACATAAATGTCTTTTATTCTCTTCAGCCCTGTTTGCCTTAGATTTTCTTTTCTACTTATTTTGTGTGAATCCACTACAGCTATAAGGCTTGAAAAGTTCTAGTTTTACTTCCCAGTTAAGCAGATTAAGCAAGCTGTTATCCTGTAAAGTCTGTGTATGTTCACATTCTGATAGCCTATACTATCCTCTTTCTTCATTCTGAAATACATCCTTCACTTAAGTATGTTTTTGCTGCAAAAAATTGCGGTTTTTTTTGTAGCAAGATTATTTTTATAACTCCCTTGTCATGCATTCCCTTTATAGAAGAACCAGAGCCAATTTTTCAGCTGCATTTCATATAAGAGTAAGGATGGGAAATTGCCCAGGTTTGTGAGCTGAATAGCAAAGAAACAATGACCATGAAAACAAAACTGGATTAAGCATCCTTTTGCAGAGCAAAAGCATGGGCAACTTTCAGGACAGAATAAGGCGAAAAAGGAATAAGGAACTTTGGCATGGAAACCTCTCTGACAGAGGTACCCATGTCCCTAGGAGGTGAACAAGGGTGTAACATTATTTCTTGGTCTCACATGACGGTGGTCTTAGGCATGTGCAGCCCCCCGGTGAATACGGGAGCTATCCTTGTCTGCCCTCCCGTGAAAACACTGTGGTGTCAGGCTCGGTGAAATGGGTGTTTCAAGGCTGGTGTGGGAAGGATGAGAGCAAGTGGGATAAGCTGCACTCCCCTCGTTGCTGCCAATTTGCTCCCCACCTGCAGGAGGGAAAAGTTGCTGTGTGGGTTGGTTTTGGCTACAAGAGTTGAAGGCAAGTCATTTGGACCACAAAGTGTCTGCTCACTCCCAGTGAGCAGAATAGGGAAAATTGCTCTTACTGGCATAAGCAAGGCAAACCTGAGGCTATTCTCAACTCTTGCTGTGAGATACGCAGGGTGAGAGGCATGAGAAGCTTGGAGGTTTTCTTCTTTTTCTTTCCAACATCGGCATCAGATTCTGTTAATGTTCTAAACTATTGTTTTACAGGGAAAACTTATTGATGCTTCTATTATTTTTCTATTTATTTTATTTGTTCTTTTGACCAAAAAAATCCACAAAACCAACCCACAAATGAAGAGGTAGATTGTAAATGTAAGGCTCCTGCTACCTGATATTGCTTATCTACAGGGTAATATTCCCTCTAGTGAATCTCAGAAGCAATTATAGAATGTAATTGTATGTGCAGATGAAGGAATCAAGTACCTAGTACATAGAGAGGGAGTGAAAAGTGCTGTGCCTTGCAATCAAGCACTACCAGAGTTTAAGCTGTGTAAACCGGTCTTTTATAACAAGTTATCATTAAAAAAAAGCAATTAGCATAATTTCTCATTCTCTTTAAAATGGAAATACCTGTGTGACATTTACAGTGTGCCCAGTCAAACAGCTGTTTGACTATAATGACTCAGGAAGTCAAATAGGGGTCTTTTTATTACTTTATGTTAAATGTGTCAATTTCAATTTGGAATGGAAGTTGGCTGTAATCCACATATAATACTCATACATTTAGTGTTGTAGCAAATAAGTGGATAGATTTAGCACACCTTTTAGGAAGCTAGAGAAAGTGATTTCCAGCAGGTTTGGTATAAAAACAAATTAATTTAATCTCATTATTGTTGCCAGAGTGCAGAAAAGTCTTTTTTCTTCTGAAACATGAAATAGGAGCGGATGAAATAAAAATTGCACTGACAGTGAGAAAGAAAGTGGGTTTTGGATGAGAAGAGCATTACTGTTAGCAGTAAAGTATCATATCTCAAATAAAGCAATGAGCAGTTTCCAAAATACAATGTACCATTTGTGAGGAAGGCAGGTAGCATAACCCATCCAGGAGCGGGGACAAAAGGAAAAGTAATTAGGAAAACAGTGGCATACAGCAAATGATCCCTCTTATAACTCTCTGGATTTCACTGGGTTAATTCTAACAATGACTAGTCCTGAAATCCTAAGACCACTGAAGGTCTGCTCTGCAAGGGAACATGAGATAGGCTTCATCTCCTTCCTCAAATTCCAGCAACAGACTGAGATGGACTGACCAGGCCTTCATGTCTGTGTAGCAGTTTTCACTGCACAAAACAGAGTCTAAGTTCTCCCAGAACCAGAAACACTGATGCCAGTTACCTATTGTTTCTTGACATGCTTGTCTGCAAAGTGAGATAAGCAAGCTTCATCCCTGAATGGATATGCAGCAAGCAACTTCCAAATGTATCCCACACCAAGTACTCACAGACACTAAAAGGCTGACAAAATAGATAGGATGACACTGTAGGTCATCCAGCTTTGACAAATAAGCAAAACATCCTTAAACAATGATAGCTGTTAGCTAGGGCAAAGCAGTCAGTCAAGGTCTGACTGCTAAAAACACAGCAATCTATCACTTGATGAGAAGGCTTTGATCACCTGATGAAGCTGGTTAGGCAATCATCTGACAAGGTTATAAAAGAGCCTCCACCTCCTTTAGTAGACCCAAAGTCTGGAACTGCAGGAGGAAAACAGCAGAACTGATAGACTGCAGGTAGCCTTCATTTGGCAAAGTGTCTCCGGAGTGGGTGGAAAAGAGGCAGGCGGAATGGTCAGAGGTGTGTTTAGCTTCTGTTTCACTATTTACTCTTCACTGTCTTTCTTAAGGAAAGAATAGCTTTTCAGAAATTCTATGCAAAACATATTTGTGTCATGTGCTTTACCTCCCCTGTATCTCTGAGAAGGTAGCCTGTGGATCCACGGTCCTTTGAGTCTTGTGCCATGGATTCCAAAGTATCAGTGCTGGAGCTTAGACACCTCATAGGGCTTTGGAAATCAGGCAGGAAGAGCACCCTATCTGTGCAAGCTCAGACACTTCTGTGTGCTTATAAGGTCTGACTCCTCTAATTAAAAAAAAAAAACAACGCAAGATCTGCTCTGTGAGAAGGTCCCTAGCCTTTGAAAACTTTGCATGTTTTCTTATGCAATTCCAGCTGCTGCTTGCCTGCAGTCTAACTCCCACCAATGTCTTCTGTCTCATTAGATGAGGAGGATCCAAAAAGATCTCTGGCTTGGGATTTAGACTCATTTGACTTCACTGGGAGAATGTGTTTGCTTTTTAATTGAAAGATTGCCTGGGTTTTTCTCCCTTTCTGACAGCTGACCATAAATATAGGGCCTCTTTCAGCTGGAAACCAGGAGGTGTTTCCATGAAATGAGGGTGTTTGCAGCAGTTTAAATCACTTTGTGGAAACCGAATTGTTTCAGCCCAGTTTCCACTTCATATTAGCAGCACTGAGAGCAAAATTAAAGTTTAGTTTAGATCACTGAGAAAGAAGCACTTGTAACTATCCCTGAATACAACACTGTGCTGAAACTGTACCAGTAGCTCGGCAGCCTTGAAAGAGCAAAGCCAAAAATACTGCAGCAGCTGTCCTGTTGATCAGCTTGTACTTATTCAAAACTGTGCAGATCTGACATTTAGTACAGAAATAACCATTTCCCAGTTCATTCACAATTACATGGGGGAGTTGGGTAAACTTTGCAATGTGTGCTTGTAAATAAACCTCTTATCCCTGGAGTGAAGCATTCCTACTAAGTAATTAATTGAAGATTAAGTTCTACATCTTGAAAATATTACAGTTTTGCAGGGAGCTGACCATTTACCCATATCCTGGGTTACTTCCGTGTTTGTCTCATTTGCTTAAGCAAATTCACCATTTTGAATCCAGATCACATTATGTGTTCTGGGATCAGTACCTTTTCTAACCTTATTATGCAATGGAAGTTACCTTCTTGACTGCCACACAAGGAAAAATAAGTTGTATTTTTGAGCAGAGGCACTGAGCAAAAGTTGCAGGATCTCAGGATTGAAATATGGTCTTGTTATTACAAATAGACTTTTTATTAACTTTCTTTTGCACAGGGGTATTTTTCAATCACCAGGCATCTTTCTTGTTCTTTCTGCCTACTGCTCACAACTTTGCTTCTCATATATGACTTCACTTTTGCAAATCTATTTCAAAATAATTCTTTATCTCCCAAACGCAACTGTTTTCTGTTACTTGTTAGGCTGTAGTTTGTATTGCTCTGTCTTTTATTTGTCTTGAACCATGTTTGTCCATGGCTGAAAGGGGAGGGTAGGACTGCCAAGTACAGTGTTTTCCCTTTCATTTATCTGATCAAAATTCCCTCTTAAATATTTCTCTGCTCTGTAAGTGTCAGTTTTTACAAGAAAAGGACAGGCTGTGTGATGATGAAGACATGAACATATGACCTCCAAGAGCTGACCAGGAATGCACTTTACCATAGTTGCTAAAGGAACAGCCCATTCTCTATCAGCGATGCCAGTGTGCTCAAACTAGTGCGCTTCCAATTCTCTTTTCAAAGTCTATCTCAAAACCAAGGAAGTGGATGATGTAAGATCTTGAGAATCCTGCTCCTTTTTTTCAGGCAACTATCCCTTAACCCAAAATATATTTGTGCGGAAGGCTGAAATCTGTATCTGACAGCAGAACCCACAGCTGGTTAGAACAAGCGAGGGGCAGATCTCATTGAAGTAAATAGGGCTGTGGTATTCAGCATCTCAGTTTTCATGCACAAATGACTACAAGCACCCTAGTGTTATATCTGAGTATTCTGACTTTGCTTAATCTTTTTTGTTTCAAAAGATTAAATCTGTTCCCAGCTCAGCTGAAGTTCAAAAACACTGAGCTACTGCTTTTATAACTGTCAAAGATCTGAAGGATAACTTAATTTTTAGTTCTGGTAATTCAGGGACAATGATCAGCTGTTTCAAAGACTGTGTGCATTTTTGTGTGTGTGACAGTGCAGAAAATGTTTCTACTCTATCAATTGCAACACCATCTGCTTATCTGGAAAATCAAAAACAGCCCTCAGATGCATTAAGAAACTATGAAAATACTTTGGGTAAAAAGGATAAATGATGGATTCAGAGTACAGTCAGATCAGAGTGTTTACTCTGAAGGGCTGTCCTAGTGTCTGAAGTTTTAATCAAAGCTGATGTTGCAATTTATGTCCAATGTCAGTGCAATATATGCACTGCAGTAATATATGAAATAAAAATATATATGCAACATTATATGACAGATATTCCGCTTTGCTCTTAATAAGTAGGTAAGCTATAGACATAGAGAACCCGTTCATAATAGGTTCTGGGATGTATACACATTTCTCAGCTCTTAACGTGGAAGACTGTCTTTGTTTTCTTGTAAAGGATTTTGAAGACTAAAGCATGTGTGTATCACAATGGAAGGCAGCCATATAGAATGAGACAACATAATTAAATGACAGCAAAGATTACTGTGTAATCAGAAGGCCTGTTCTCCTTACTTACATGAAATATTTATTTTGTGGAAAGCCACTTTGTTGACCTATCTTTTTCAGTCTTTCCAGACTAAATTGTGTTACCAGGTATTTACCTCTGCTCATCAAAGGCATTATTCAAAATTAACTTTATTTTCCCTCTGCAAAACTCCTGTCTTACCCTGAGTTACCCCTTCATCATGTTCTTGACTTGGAGGTACTTCTTGTTTTGCATATTTCATTTATCCCTGAAATCCATTTCCTTTTGTTTGTTGTTATGACTGGCTCTCTTTTGTGCTGTTTCTTCAGCATTTCTACCTTACTTCCACTCACTTCACATTTTTGTTCTTATCTGATGATTTCAGTGGCCAGTTCTTGAATCAAACAATCAAAACCTTTTTCGCTGTCTACCTAGATACTTCTTTTTCTATTAGTTTGAAATTTCTTGAATATCTTTACTCTGAATAAATGCACTTGTGACTCCCAGCTTCCTGCTTACCCCAAGTGTATTTCTTCGATGTATCCTTCAGTCTCAGTTCATTTAAGGCTTTCTACAACAGTGTCAAGGCTGTGTGGTGAAATATGGAGCGTGAAGTGTGGCAGCCCAGAGGAACCAAGAAACATTAAACTTAGTCTTTATCTGAAATAATCTGTTCCAGCTGCACACAATGGATTCAGGGCTAAAGAACGGTAGCACTCATACTTTACAGCACAGACCTGTGTCCTGCGTCCTTTCTCTGCCTCTGCGTAGCAAGCGTGTGCGCTGGCATATTCTTCAGACTTATTGCAGAGGTACAGAATAGCTGTGTGTACACAGACAGCATGTCTGCTCTTGTTGAGTGTACATGGAAGGGTTCCCTTGAATGTGCATTTGATGACTGTGGCCTCTTCATATGTCTCCATCTACATGGGATCCAGAGTCTGTGTAAGTCTTCAAAGGCAGCTGTTCTTTAAAGAAAGAAGTGATGATGCCTATAAGTATTTCCTACAGAGTGCCATAAGAGTTGAAACCTCTACTAGGAGGCAAAAGACCAAGATAAAATATCTTTCTCTGAAAAAGTCAAACCACATTTCTCTTGCACTCAGAACAGCCTATCTGCTGGCATGGGTGAGGACAGAATCTGGCTTTCCTTTGAAAGCTCTTCTGGGAACACAACATTGTTGGAGACAGAGGGAACAAGATAAAGGAGGACTGTCTGCATCACACGCTCCTCTGGGAGAGGAGATTTCTGGGTGTTATTCATCATAGCATCACAGAATGGTTTGGGTTGGAAGGGACCTTCAAGATCATCTAGTTCCAACCCCCCCTGCTGTGGGCAGGGACACCTCCCACTAGACCAGGTTGCTCAAAGCCCCATCCAACCTGGCCTTGAACACCTCCAGGGATGGGGCATCCACAGTTTCCCTGGGCGACCTGTTCCAGTGCCTCACCACGCTCACAGTAAAGAATTTCTTCCTGAGATCTAATCTAAATCTACCTTCTTTCAGTTTAAAACTGTTACTCCTCATTCTATCACTACATTCCCTGACAAAGTCACTTCTCATCTTTCTTGTAGGCCCCCTTTAAGTAGTGGAAAGCTGCTATAAGGTCTCCCCAGAGCCTTCTCTTCTCCGGGCTGAACAACCCCAACTCTCTCAGCCTGTCCTCATAGCAGAGGTGCTCTAATCCTCTGATCATCTTCATGGCCCTCCTCTGGACTTGCTCCAATAGGTCCATGTCCTTCATATGCTGGGGGCCCCAGTGCTGGGCACAATACTCCAGGTGTCCCTGTTTAATAAGAGCAGAGTCCCTGCTTTTATTTAAATTTCTTTTTATCCATTGACTGAGAAGAGAAATTCCCTTTGCCTGTCTCTTGAGGATTAAAAGCCTTGGCTTTTGTCTATGCTTTGCTTTTTACTCTTACAGCTAACTACATAGGCGTCTTCAAGCAGTCTCCATTACGTTAGCTACAGCACCCAAAGGGAGAAATTGCAAGTACTCGGATCCTGTCCATGAGTGCTTTTGGCACAGGGGTTGCCATGACCTAGCACGTAGACCAAGCACGAGACCTGCAGGATTCAGCCTTTGCACAACAAAGACCGAAGACAATTTTGAGCAACAGTGATTAGCCTCAGGCTTGCATGTACTTCATAGGATACGCTTGGTGACAGTCCTCTGTGTGCAGACTGCAGATCTGCAGGACCATGGTGCAGTTTTCTCCTGGCCTGCTTTTTGGGGAAATGAGGGTACAGGAGGGAGAATTATTATGTTGTGGGATTTTGCCCAAGCACAGGATGAGAGCACATTCAGGGTGTAATACAGGCCCTGAAGCTGGGAGGCACAGCTAGAAATGAAGGAGGACAGAGGGCTGCATTCAGTTTAGAAATCCTAGTTTTTAATAGAATGTAAATCCCAAAACATTTTGGTACTCAACTTCTTGTCTAATGACAAGTGTTTGAAAAGACAACTTGTTCTGATCTGCTCTGACCCACAGGCCTGTCTATATCCTCACGCAGGGGTTCAAAGCTGGCTGTTTGTGCCTGGGATGTTATGCTCCCTGCCTGCTCTGCATCTCCCTTTTAGAGGCGGTGCTGTAAAGCATCATGCAGTTGGGCAGTCAGTGCAAGCCCTCTCTTCTGGGGCTTTCAATATGCTTGTGTCGCAGGCAGTCGAGCAGCTGAGGTTTGGTGCTGTTGGCAGAGGTTTTTCTCTCCCATTACAGCAGGACAGGGGCAAGTTCAAAACTTGAGCCTGAGGCTCTGCTGGATAAAAGGCCTCGTTAGTCCCACAGCTGATCACTTTTCTATATGACTGTCTGGTATATACTGGTCTGGTGAATTCTGTCACCTTCTGTTGGCTTTAAGTGTGGATGTGGAAAACACAAAGGCTTACAAATATTTCCAGATCCAAGTCAATAGCAGTAAACCTTCCATAAGCCGTTCACCCTGTTAAAAGGAGCTGTGCACGTTTCCAAACTACTGGAAAGCCATGTGCCCTTTTCTCTGTGGATGTGCAAAATGTTGCTCTGACCCTTGCATGCGGTTTTAGCTTCTCTTCCCCTGAAATACTAGTACACGCCTGAGCTTGTCTCATCACTGTAAAGCTTGTGCTTGGTGACTTACTGTCATCCCCCTCTCTTGCTCTGAGAACTGGAAACTTAAAACAACTGCAGCTTAGTCCTTGTCCTCTGTTACCCCCAGCAGCCTAGAATATTTGCTGTCACTCACACCACCTCACTTTGCAGTTTATTTGTCAGGATACATATACAAATGCCACATTGAACGCAATTTTGGGAGAAGGAGAAATGGTAAACAAAAGGAATTATACTGAGCTGCAACAGCTGTTTTTATTATCTCACTAGCAAAAGTTTACTGAACAAGGTGAAAGGAAGTGCCTAACAGGTTTTTTTCCAAGATACATTCATACTGACAGGTTTGGGTTTTTTTAGCCTTAGAGAAAGAGCAGTCTAGCCTGTCCTTGGGTTGCAGCTGTAATCACAACTATAAATAACTGTTTAAAAATCAATTCCAAGAAAATATCACATTTTTTGAAGGGAAGGAAAACACTCTTTTGCACTTCTACCTTGCATGGGAGCAAAACTGAAATATGAACGAGAAAGCAATATATAACACTTCATGTTGATCTGAAAATATCCGAGTTCGTGGGGATGCTGTCACCCAAAAGAAAATCTGCTTCCACAAACAAGATAAATCAAGGAAATACAAAACTGAAGAGAAATAAATAGACCATTATCACCAAGATCTCCAAGTGTCCGAAGGAGATGGATGCTCATAATGTGTGACTGCACTAAGAAGAATGGAAAAATCAAGGGGCATAAAGCAAGAAAGCAGGTGTTCTGCAGTACCAAAGAGAAGGAATGAAATGTGTTTATAATTTGGCTTCTGAGCCAAGTCAGAAAAGATCCTGGCAATGGTGCATATCAGTAGCGATGAGAGAACTTCAGAGGATATCTTAAAGATCATAGTGCTTTTCAGAGAGGAAGAGAGTGGCATTTTTAGGCACATAATCTACATTTACTGAGAAACCCATCCCTTTAATGTTTCCTCTTAATGAATAATATTTATTAATAATAACATTGAGAGTCTGAATTTCTGGTGCCTCTTAACTACCTATAAAGGAGAAAAAACATAAAATATATGCATGATATTGATTTCTGTAAATAAGACACTGACAGGTGTAATGACTGACATAGATTTACACATGTTTCTCTTATGAGTGTTGCTTTTTAAATGACATGATGAAGTAGGACTGTCAGGCAGTTATTAACAAGATGAGGTTCCTATCTGACAGGTGATACAATGTCTATGGATTAATTTCCTATAAATACTTTTCATATCTGTTTCATCTGGATTTTTTATAAATTAATCAGATTTTAAATAGAGACTGTAGGCTTCAGGTACTGGATGTTCCCTTCTAAAAAAGTTTCAGTAAGACGCCTGGATCTCAGAAAAAAGGAAGTTGAAAATCAGCTGAAGTTTCTTATTGTAGTTGCAATCCACGGGGAACTGCATTTCTGTTGTATTCACCGGTCAACTTAACCTTTTCTTTGAGTTGGCACCATACACAGGGCCTATGGAAATCACCTTCTCTTTTTCAGTATTAGATATCTACCTTCTGGATTGCCAGCAATGAAGACAAACTAGACTCTTGGAGGTTTATGTTCGAAGGACAAGAGTCAGTGGATGCAACCTGGGACACAGGATTATTTTTGTTTTTTCCTTTACCTTGAGAGTGGGATGCTCCATCCTTGGATCTATTCAAAATGTGACTGTAGAAAACCTTAAGCAACCTGCTTTTACTATACCCTCTATGAGCAGGAGGTTTGCTTAAGTGAGTAAAGGCGGTTTCCTTACAACCTGCATAGTTCTGTAATTCCTAATAAATAGTTAAAATATGAGAAAGTTACAACCATTTACCCGAATCAAATGGTGAAACTGCTTGTTCCAATATTCTTTAACATCTGAAAATGTCCTCTTTATTAATGTATTAAAGCTTTCTTTCAGAAATAGCAAGTCATTAATTGCATTACAGCGTAATTTTCTAGTGTAACAGAAGAGTCAGTGGCAGTTCCCTGCAACAGGGAACAGTAATTAAAATATTTGTTTTTCTAGTTAAAGAATCTGAGAGTCACTGTAATGACTCTGACAAAATGTCTGTCTTGCTCTGTGTTGTCATGCTCAAAGTGACAAATAACAAGAATATGAGAACAGAAGTGCTTGCTGGAGGCTTGGAGGGTATCACCGGCTGATTGTTTAGTTGATTTGGAAGTGTTGTCTTAGAAGTTTTTTTCTTACACGTGTTCAGTCACTTTCTGAACCCATGTGAAATTTTACCATTTACAGTTTCCTGTGGTGAGCAGCTCACAGCTTATTGCATATTATGTAAAGAATCACCTCCTTTTGGCTGTTTTGCACACACTTTCTGAAATTTCACTTAATGGCTTCTAGTTTTGGTACTGGAAGAGACAGGGAACTATTTACCTTTCCCATAGCGTGTGTGGTTTTACAGATCACCATTTTATCTTCCCTCTCTGTAGTCTTTGTTCCAGGCTAAGGTGTTCTAGGCTATTATTTATGTAAATATGTGTGTGTCTGATGTTTTGGGAAAGATGGTGGCCATGGCTGTGGGATGGTATTGTCTACTCAGCAAAGAAAGGCTCATGCGAGTAGACTTAATTCCCAGAAGTCAGCAACTGCCAATACTTGTACATTTGTATTTATTTCCTGAAGCCTGGCAGGAGGTATTTCCCAGCCCATGAGCCTTCTAAACTTATTTTGTTGAGGTAGTTCCTCTGTATTAGTACAATCTACCTTCTCTGAGGAACCATTGAATCCTGCGTGTGCTGGTTTCACAGTGGTGGTCTTTGCTCTACAGCACCAGATAGGCTTTCCTGTAAACAAAACAAATGCCTGTTTGTCATGAATTAAGGCATCAGAGTGAGAATTTAATCTATAGACTTAGCAAAAAAACCAAACAAACAAACAAAAAACAAAAAAAACCCACCCCAAAACCACCAAAAGTAAACATGAAACAAAGCTTTACTCTATGCTTACAAATAAGAGACCGTTCTAGCATTTCTAGTGTCTCCATCAAAGTCTTTGTCTCCTTTCCTCCTCCACTGATCTGCCTTTCCTCCTCTTTTTCTCCTCCTTAAGTGCACCTTTCCCCCCCTCTCCTTTCCTCCTGTGGTGTACCTTAACTTGCATATCCCACCGCTCATTCAATGGGTTGCGATCACATCTGGACTAAATCTTACATTTCTTACCCCCCCATGTCAGCACTGTCTCTTTTATTTGTTGCAACAGAGAGACTTTTTTTTTCTAAACATGGTTCTTTTGTAGCAGCTGTACTTAGGGACTGGGACTTCAGGTTAGATTTTTCTCTTTCTATCCCTGCATGATGAATGTGAGCAGGTAAAACATAATAATGAGTTTTGTAAACAAAGGACATGCCAAATCTGTTGATCCATTACAGCTTATACTGCAGTAAGCTAAAATGTGAAGCACTATGACACCTGAAATGAACAGGAGATTTCTGAAAATGTTTCTCCTTATAGCAAAATACAATTAATTCTGTAACAGTAGAATATATAGAAAATGTGTGCCTTTGTCTGTAGATCGTGATTTTTTTTGTTTGTTTTTTGATTGGATGCATGATTACAAAGCATGTCCTTTGACAGATAATGGTGAAATCTGGACTTTTTTGTTCATTGAGCAAAAAACTGTGATGTCTTTAAGAGCAAAGAAAATATAATTTCTTTTGTTGGCTCAGGCTCAACCAGGAAGTGCCACAGGACAAGATGGATGAGGGGAGCAGTAATGAGATACATAGCTGTTTATTTCTAGGTCACTTACTTGAATCTGATCCAGGTCAATACTGCCTGAAATGTCTTGCAAATTGATAGCTGATTAGTTAAACATGAAATGAGTTGGCATTGCCCCTACTACATTATAATTTCTTTTTCTTCCTTAATTTTTAAAGTTGAAATGGCAGACATTGCAAAAATAAAAGCAACTGCTGGTATAAATTTTGGTGCAATTGGATGAATGCCAATGTTTTATCACAGAAGTCATTCTCTCGGCAAGCACTATCTGCAAGATTGACCCTGCAGCCAGGTCCTAACATCCCTGCAGAGACAGAAATTTTTAGATTGTCTGGGTAAACAACTCCTAACTGCAGGGTGAGACACCAGTTGACAGGAAATTCCTTTTTGGAAAGTGGATAGGTAAGATCCCTAGCAGCTGCAAGTGTATTCTCAGGGTAGGGACCATCATTTCGTATGAATTCTCTTAGGGGCACAAACCCTGTGAATTCAAAGCTCTGCACCCTGTTTTCATAGCACGAAGCCTAGTTATTCTCAGACTCCTTACTTCAACCAGTGTTTTCAAGACTTCAAGGTATCTGCGTGCTCTGCCTGCTAGGAGTCCGGGCAGGGTTTCCTTCAAACCCTGTTTGCATTCATCAAAGGTTACCAAGCTGATGGTGTTTTGAATGAAATTTTGTTTCTCTGGAAAATTTCTGACCAGCTGTTTTCCCAGCAACCTCTGTTTCTAATGCTGCCTATATGAAGCTCTAATCTCTCTGAAACTGAAGATCCCAGGTGATGGATGAATACAAAATAGTGGAACTAATATGGTGCATGCTAATCTTCTTGGCTAAAACACTTTAGTTTTTGATGTATCACATCCTCTAGCTATCATCTGATAACTGTCTATTTTTGCTAGCTATTTCAATGGTGAGCTCTTTCAGGCATAGATGTCTGCCTCATTTTTCATGCTCAGCACTTTTTAAAGCTCTATAAAATAATAATTGCCCTTGTTACTCCCTTCCATGGAAGTCTTGTGACTAAAAGGAGAGAAGCTTTTGCTCTAGCTTTGTGCTCAAACTCTGGCAGCACTCTGCTTTTCATCCAGGCACATCCCATTTACTCAGCCCTTATGCAGATTAGATGACAATAGAGGTAAGAGAATATTTATAACAACAAAGAATTAATGTCTAGTGTGGAATTTACTTGTTCCTGATTTGATACGGGAGAACATTTTCTTTAACGCCTTATTCAGGTGCAGTTTAGATTTGTAGAGGTTCCCAGAGTTACCATTTACTTTCCACTGGGATAAGAGTCTAGTCCATTTGCTGATGTCTTTGTGATGAAGTTTTTCAGTGTACCAAAAAATAAATAGCAATAACAAAGGGGATTATCTGTTTAGAAATGTTCTGCTCAGGCAGTGTAGACAAAAAGGTAGTGGTGTCCCCTAAAGTATATCTAAAACAAAGATCCGAAATCTGACAACTTTTACAGCAGCCCAACCATGTTGATTTTATTATACTTGCATATAACTTGCCAATCATTTGTTCTTTCACAGGGCAGACTATGCAAGCGAGGTTAGGCACTAGCTTATTGTTCTTGTTTCTTGGTTCACAGGTAATGTGTAGTACTGAATCACAATGGATTCTCTAAAGGGAATTTAGGATGACTTAAATGTTTTAGTACAGGCTTAACAGGGAGAATGTCCATTAAAAGTGATTTTGTGTGTGCACTGAGAAAAATAAGTTTTGTTCTCCATTTTTTTAAATTTTCTCCAAAATCAGAAGATCTCTGAACTATTTTATTTATTTAGTACAAACACAGCAGAAGTCTCAATTATGAAAGACGACCATAATACATTACAAACCTCTACATTAAAAAAGTGGCTCATAGTTTGAAGAATGTATAGGAACTTCAAAAGCTGTGCATGCCAAGTCCTGTGGGCCAGGCTCCCAGCTGCTAGGGGAATGTGCCTGTACTGGGGACCATCACAGGGTGCATAGGCTGGTGCAATACACTTTATCTTCCCCAAGATAGAGTTCCAGGTCCCTGGAACCAAATGTAGGTTGAACTTTTTAAGAAAATGATGGCCAGACACCCATGATCCAACAGAAGGCATTGCAATGTTACTGCAGTATAGCATGCAGAGCAATTTACAATACCCTGCAAGTCTTCTCTTTTCGTAAAGAAATGGATCAGGTCACAAAGCATGGGGGATGTTGGAGGGGTACATGTGTCCTGGTGAGAGCTCAACACAGGTGTGAAAGAGATCTGATCCAAAATTGTTTTTTCCCCACCTACAGAGAACTTCTTCAATGGGAAATTTCATGCTTCAAAATCCAGCACAGACTGAGAGCAGAGCCGCTGCAGATTCCTGTCCTGTGTGTGGGGCTGGCTGTTGAGAAGAAACCACTATTCTGGACAAAGGTGGTCTGGTTTGTTCGGCAAAGATATGTTACTCAGTAGCCTGGTTGTGCCAGGCTATTTGATCAACTTTGTGCAAATGAAAGGAGAAAGGAGGGTGATGCTGTAGTTGTGAAGAGCTCATGGCATTTTTCAAGGTCTTAGTGTCTTTTTCAGGACAAAAACTAGCTTAGAAAGACATACGTGCTGGTCAGTGACTTCTTATGGCACACCTCAGTCTCAACCATGGCCTGGTCTGTCCTTACAGAGTGAGGGCCCTGCAGGCTAAGTTGGATATCAAGATGTTGAAGCTGATCAAAGATCAGAAATTCAGATGTCACCTCTACTCTGGAGCGACTACCATAATTTCGTTAAAAGGCAGATTGGTAGGAAACAAATTGCTGGAAAAAAAGTTGAAAAGTCAGAAGAGAGCAAACCAGGTATTGTTCACCTTTTATTTTTTCTTGAAACTATAAACTGTGCAAATTTTTCTAAATTTATATGCCTGTGTTAAGCCAATATCAAAATATTGCCCTCTGGAGTGCTAGACTAATTCAAATGTAGAACAGAAATTTAATAACTTGTTCTCTTCCACCCTCTGTAGGTAATGCAGCATACTGATTTGAATTTGGTGCAAATCCCAACCTGCACGTATATTCAGGCATTTATTGGAAAAACTAAGTTGTGATCTTCTGATTTATAAAAACTCTGGTTAATAGTCCCATTGAAGTGGAGGACTTCACAGCGTAGCTGCAATCAGAGTGCTTCTGAGTAATTCCACTGAAATGCAAGTCAAGTCAGAAAAATAGATGCATTACACAAAAGAAAAAAAAAATCCTATCTTCATCCTCATTTTCTCATTAGCATCTGGCCATAATTTACTGCAATATCATATTTTGTTATCTTCCAGAAAAAAATGTGCATATTTTCTAAAGAATAAAGAATGGGAATTAGTATGTTTTGCAGAAGTACGTTGTTGAAGTCAAAGACAAATGCTTCAAATTATTAGGCCTCAACTCTTTTAATTTAATAAATAAAGACAAGATGAGAAAGAATAACTCAATCTGCTGAAAACTGGGTCCTTGAGAACAAAAGGAAAAGATGCCATAATGCAATAGGCACTGCTTTTCTTTGAAGATGAGTTCTTGCATTTATCGAACTATCAATGACATACCAGAGCATAAGGAAGATGAAATTCTCATTGTATTAGTGATGGGTGTAGTGTAAGTGATGAATACTTTCCTGCAAAAGAAATGCAGTAATTTTTTTAATGAGTTCTTGAAAATTTATTAACTGTGTGCAGCTACTGTGTGTCTTCGGTTGCTGCTTCTCTGCTACCCTGAGGCATTCACCTTCACAAGAAGGACAGTAGGGAAACTTCAAACAGCCATCCCATTATCATTTTCAGGAGAAGCTGTTCCCATTTCACAGCCAAATCCTGGAGGAAATAGCGGGGAGCTGACGAATATAGGGGCCTGCTGGTGGGATACACAGACGCTCAGGGTGGTGAGTGAACACCAAGGAGGAGGAAGAGGGGAAGAGGGGAAAAAAGCCCTTGTTAATGGGAATAAAAGAGAAAGAGGAGTTACTGTGAGGGAAGGAGAGCAAATTTGATTGCGTCTTTTTAATACAGTAAAACTTCACAGCTTTTCCCTGTGAAAAGAAAGAATAAAACCTCATTCGAGTAATGATTCACAGTGCATTAAAAAGAATATCTGATTATACATCTCCAAGACAGTGAGCAGCTGTGCTCTTCGAATTATTTAAAAAGCTGAAAGGTATATCCAAATGGTCGTCTGTAGCCGAGTAATGGTGCTATTTGTATTAAACA
The DNA here is from genome assembly GCA_008921705.1 of Burhinus oedicnemus. Taxonomy (NCBI): domain Eukaryota; kingdom Metazoa; phylum Chordata; class Aves; order Charadriiformes; family Burhinidae; genus Burhinus; species Burhinus oedicnemus. The sequence continues at coordinate 96,210 of VFFE01007510.1, forward strand.
CAATGTTCCATTGATATACGCTATTTAATTTTATGTTAAAAGTTTTGTACAGTCATGATGAAGAGCCTAGGCATTTGTCTAGAGAAGGAAGAAAGGGCCTCGTAGCAGATGAAAAGACAATTCTAACAATGTGCACGTTACAGCTCTAAGAATAATTGATTATTCTGTTGCTGAAAAAAATGGAAGTAGAAATCTTAAAATACTTCCCATTGCAGTAAAAAAAAAAAAAATCGTCTTACTAGAATAACAATCCCAAAAGATTTTGTTCTGATTGAATTTTTCATCCTCTTGTTTTAGAGGAAAATATTCAGTCCATCACTAACAACAGTGGAGGATGTCCCAGTGGAGGTGGGACATCTTGGAGAAGACAGTGAGGCCGAGAGATCACATAGAAAGACAGGTGGGGTGTTCAGTGGTGATTTATGGAGGTGAGGGAGCTTTGGAGAATCAGTGGGGAGACGGGGGGTAAGGGTATGGAAAGGAAGAGTTGCCAAGCTGTTTTCAAGGAAATTTCAAGGAGTTGGGTGCAGGTTTTCTGCTCATCGCTGGTTTTCCTTGACAGACTATTACCCTCCCTTGGTACCTAATTTTGCTTGTATGGAATTTTTTTTGCTCAGATTCTTCCAATATTTACACAAATGAATAGGTAACTTCCTAGTTACTTTTTTCTTAAATAGAAGGGAATATCCATCTTTTATAGCCATAGAAAACAAGACCTGTGAGAGTAAATACCCCTGAAGAAGTATATAGCAGGTGAAAAGAGCACTTAAGTTTCCTGTTTTTCACTGTTGTGCGTTATGTACCAGCACTCCAGCTTGCTTAAAACGTTTTTTTCTTATTTTCTTACATGTTAATGCTCTACATTGTCTATGCTATTGAAAATGTAAACACTGTATTATGGGTCAGAGTGAAGAGGAAGGGCATAGCTGCACTGACTTTTGAGCTGGGATTTCACTCCAGAGATTATTAGACTCAGGAGCCTTCCTGTCTTCTATGCAGGATGCAATGCTTGCTACAATCACTTTTGAGTAACAGGTAGGCTAGAAAGGCTCGCTGCTGTGGAGCTGGGAAGACAGGGAGGTAAACAAACTTGGTGAGCATTGGTTAAGATCTGTGATAATGGAAATGATAAAGTATGTGAATAGGAAGTTGGTAATATTATTTGTTTATATGTTGTCACAAATTCAGTGTTACAGTCTTGAAACAAACAGTGCCTGCCCCAAAGAATGCCCAGCGTAAGGACAGAGGGAGGTTCCTGTAGTTAAATACAACTCATCCTTGAAGGAGACAGAGATGACCAGGTGGATTTTGAAGAGAGACTTGAATTACTGTTTTGGAAAAGAGCTTACCAAATACAGTTTTGCAGATAATAGTGAATAAAGTAGCTGTGCAGAAAGGGTGAATTCTACCCTGAAGACTGACTGAGATTTTTCACTGAATCATATAGAATCCAAAAAGTGCTTCTCCAAATTAAAAACTTGTCATTGGATAAGCCAATAATGTAGGAGGTGTGTCAGCAAATTCTTAGGTCTAAGGCTTTGTGTTGTTGATCTATTGGTTAATCCCAAACATAATAAGTCCTTGATTTTTCTCACGTACCACAAAGTGCATGGTAAGTATGGTCATGATACTATCTTAAAAAGGGCTTGCACACAGTTAGTATTACTAGCATCAGTAATTTACTGTTGTCATTTACCCAGCTGAATACAAGAGTAAAAGCAACATGAAGGAAAGTTCCTTAAATCCATACAACTCCATTTTTAAGATTTTATAAGATTATAAATTATATATTAAGGTTGTTAAGCCTGGAGAAGAGAAGGCTCCGGGGAGACCTTATAGCAGCCTTCCAGTACCTAAAGGGGGCCTACAAGAAAGATAGGAAGCGACTCTTTGTCAGGGAATGTAGTGATAGGATGAGGGGTAACAGTTTTAAACTGAAAGAAGGTAGATTTAGATTAGATCTCATGAAGAAATTCTTTACTGTGAGGGTGATGAGACACTGGAACAGGTTGCCCAGGGAAGTTCTGGAAGCCCCATCCCTGGAGGTGTTCAAGGCCAGGTTGGATGGGGCTTTGAGCAACCAGGTCTAGTGGGAGGTGTCCCTGGCCATGGCAGGGGGGTTGGAACTACATGATCTTTAAAGTCTCTTCCAACTCTAACCATTCTATGATTCTATATAGAGAATCAAATTAACTGCCGATTGAATTAAATGGAATACTTTGTTTGTATTGCTTATATTCTTCCACTGTAAAAGCCTGTGAATTTTAATTAGCTTATGAATTTTTTTTCTTTGATTAAAAGCAGTTATTAGACCGGGTGAGAATTTAATTTTGTGAGTGTCATTTCCATCACTCATGAATAATTATTTTGGGAATACTTAAGGTCAGAATAATTATGTTTTTAGGAGATGATTTATTGACTTGATTATATGTTCTTATGGCTAATAAAGAATTTTTAAAGTTGCATTTTTAAACATATTGATTTCTGTAGCTGAATTTATTGACTAAACAATTTATAGTGGCATTTGTTGGGTACTAATTAAAAAATACCTGGAAGTACTCTTCCACAGCATAGCTATCTATGACTCCTTTTATTCATTGCAAAAATATTGATCATGAAGACAGAAATAATTTTCCTGATACCAGATATGAAGCTTATATTATCCCCAGTAGTTTCATTTTCATGGTAATTTTCAGTAATTTACAGTCTTTGAATGTCTTTGGGGAAAGTCTAATTCATAAATTCAGATTTGGATGAGTTAAGCAGAGCCAATATTCTCAAATATTAAGCATTTACTCTCAAAAAATCCACCTTCTTTCAGATGCCTCAGAATGATAGCATCCAAAATCACAAAGAAAGAATAAAAACTATGCTTTTTCAGACTTATGAAGATAGGAACTTATTCACCTAGCAATGAATAAATTTTCAAAGTTTGAGAAGTTTTGGTTTAACCTGAACAAACAAGAATTTGGTTGGTAGCTGAGACTAAGATCAGTTCCAGTAGTTGGATGGGTGAATAATGGGAAGACTATGGATCAGAGGCCCTGCTCTACTGATTCACAGGAACCTCAAGTTTTCTGTATCTGTTTTTAAGTCAGGATTATTGTTTTTGTGTATGTGGAAATAGCTTTCAGAGGGTTCTAGACCCTAGGTGTGTTAATTCTAACATCTTTTCCTTTGGGAGAAAAATAACACAATTGTACCCTTGGAAAAAATCAAGGAATTACTTTCAGAAGTTTCTGAAGGACTTATCATGTTACTTCAATTTGCTTGCAATAAACCTCCTATATTTTAGCATGATTTGTGTTCCATATTTGTGCTGTAAGCATCCAAATGATATGCAAGTATCATGTTTAGCAAACAGTAATTTGTGCACACAAATGTTGGGGTTAACACATGAACCTTGTGACTGTGCTTGAAAGCTGGTCTGCAGCTTGAACTACTATCATCGCAGTGCGTGATTTCTGTTTTAGTATGTACTTATATATAGCACAATTCATGGGGATGTGAAGTCATAAGTAACTTTCGGTGAGATTGTCCTGAAAAATTATGGAGAAGGTTATACTCGTTACTACTGAAAGGTGTTTAAAGAATAATGCAGTCGTCAGGCACAGTCAACATGGGTTCACAAAAGGGAAGTCCTCTTCAACTAATTTGATATCCTTCTATGATAAGGTCACCTGCTTAGTGGATGAAGGGAAGGTGGTGGATCTAGTTTTTCTGGATTTTAGTAAGGCTTTTGATAATGTCTGTCACAGTATCCTTCTGGACAAGTTGTCCAGCTGTGGGATGAGTATGTTCATGGTGTGCTGGGTGAAGAACTGGCTGAAGGGCAGAACTCAAAGGGTTGTAGTGAATGGGGCTACATCTGTTCAATATATTTATCAATGATCTGGATGCAAGAGTTGAATGCAGCGTTAGCAAGTTTGTTGAGGATAGCAAACTGGGAGGTGCTGTTGACACTCTTGAGGGACTAGAGGGATCTAGATAGATTGGAGCATTGGGCTGTGATTAATGGCATGAAATTTAACAAGTCCAAATGCCAGATTCTGCACCTAGGACAGAGTAATGCTGGGCACAAGTATAAATTTGGAGAGGAGCGGCTGGAAAGCAGCCACGTAGAATGAGATCTGGGGGTGCTGGTTGCCAGCAGGCTCGATGTGAGTGAGCAGTGTGCCCTGGCAGCCAAGAGGGCAAACCACATCCTGGGGTGCATCAAATGCAGCATAACCAGCCGGTCAAAAGAGGTGATTATCCTGCTGTCTTCAGCCTTGGTGTGGCCTCAACTCTAGTGCTGTGTGCAGTTCTGGGCCCCACAATTTAAGAGTGATGTGAAGGTCCTTGAATGCGTCCAGAGGAGGGCAACAAAGCTGGTGAAAGAGCTGGAAGGAATATCCTATAAGGAGCAGTTCAGGACTTTGGGCTTGTCTAGTTTAGAGGAAAGGAGGCTGAGGGGCGACCTCATTGCTCTATACAGCTTCCTAAAGAGAGGAAGTGTAGTGGGAGGTGCTGATCTCTTCTCCCTGGGATCCAGTGATAGGACACATGGGAATGGTTCAAAGCTGTGCCAGGCGAGGTTTAGACTGGAGGTTAGAAGCATTTCTTTACCAAGAGGGTGGTCAAACACTGGAACAGGCTTCCTAGAGAGATAGTTGATGTGCCAAGCCTGGCAGTGTTTAAGATGTGTTTGGACAATGCTCTTAATAACATGCTTCAACTTTTGGTCAGCCCTGAATTGGTCAGGCGGTAGGACTAGATGATCGCTGTAGGTCCCTTCCAACTGAAATAGTCTGTTCTATTCTATTAAAGGTAAACAGAAAGATGTAATAGCTGGAATTTGACTAAATGATCCCACCTCTTTTTTAGGCTTTAACAGCAGCAAGGACTTTGCTTTTACGTCCATCTGGGTGGTTTAATCAAATTCAGAAAAATGGAGTCTTAAGACCTATGCACAGAATTTTATGTACAAAAGTGCACATGTCCATGCCACACAATACGTACAAATGTCATACCTACATTCATGAATTACGTAAAAGAATACAAAAATTATATTTTTGGCTGCTCATGCACAGAGTTATCTGATTTGCACTGAAATCACAATTACTATTCTGTACAGACAAGCTTTTTATCTTTCTCAGGTGACATGGTTCTCTGAAACTTCCATCTTTTTCTTTTTTGGTGTTACATTTATCCTTTTCTTCTCTGCGAAGAAGCTTCCAGGGGCAAAAGAAAATAAATCATAATTTCTTCTTACACTGTTAGAGTGTATTGATTCTTCCTGAAAGCCATCACAGGTAGCAGTGCTGGATGTGTTGTCTTTTATTGCTTTCTTACTCCATCCTCATCTTCAATCTGTCCTAATAGAATTGTACCAGGTACTTCTGCAGTGATTATTTTACCATATAACAGAGCGAATAATTACAGGTTTTCTTGCAGAATTTACTGTGTAAGGAAATTACTACTACAGCCTGGCCTGGGGCTAGCTGAATCAACGTAATAAGCTTTATCCACTGGGTTTTTTCAGAAATATTTCTTAATTTGGCTGTCAACAGTTTTTAATCTGAGAATATTTCATAAACGGTAGACTATGTGGACTGTCTTCACCCTTGCTAAACTAATATGGCATAAAGCAGGCCTGGTTGCAAGCTGGCATTCAGCACCACCCTGAAAACCCAGCTAAAAGGAAGCAATTTTGCAAATAAATGCTTGGTGATTGCAAGGATGTGATTTCACATATCAAAGCTTTCAGTAAGACTTCAACATTGCCTCCACTCTTGGGTGTAATTGCATCTTTGGCATTTTCCATTTTATCCTCTCAGGGGCACGCACACAAGAGAAACACTGCAAACTCAATTTTAATGCCAGCACAGTGTTTTTTGCGGTGAGAAGCCCTGGCTGATCACTGCAGTGGAGCTGCAGAGGAAGAGAGGGAGAGGAGCTCAAGTTCAGCTGTGTCGGGAGCTTGCTTTGCTTTGCTGCTGACCAAGGAGGCTGACTGCTTCTGTGTCTTCAGACCCGTCCTTTGCAAGGGACCAAACTGCAAAGATCGCCGAGTGCGCTGGCACGCATGTCCAGCGTACTGCAGTGCTGTATGAAAACTTCAGTCCATCCCAAAACCAGTGGTGCGCTGGGTGAGGGCAGGAGCCCTGCCTCTCGGCAGGACCGGCTGGCTGAGGGCCCAGGGGATGCACCAGCTCTGCTGCCTCTTCCAGAGCTACCTTGGCTCATGCTGCACGGGGCGTTTCTGCGCTTCATTAAGTTTTCACATGATAGGTTACAGCTGGAGACAATTTGAAGTGGAGACTAACACTGGACTGACTGAGTTTTGTGAACTTGTTAATATTGCACTGCTTGACTGAGTTCAGATAGATCATATATGTAATTAAACTTGCAGGTCGTATTTTATTTGGTTTTTTTTGCAAGTCAGCTAAACTAAAAGAAAAATGGAATGAAAGTGTAATCACTACAAACCAGGGCATGTTTACTTTTTTTTTTTGTTCCTGAACAAAAATAAATGAAGCATCCACTACTAATGGAAGCTAAATAACCCCTTACAGCAAATAAAATTAATACATTGGAAAAAGTTGTGCAGTTTTGAAAATTTAAATTGTGATAGCAGAAAAATGCCAACAAACTAGAGCTGCTCAAATCCACTAACAGCTGTTCAAACATGCTATCATGCACAATTTGCTTTCCTAAAGTATTAAATTATTTTAGGTGCTCATGAGACATGGTAGTTGTACATGGATCCAGCCTGTGGGACACGGGAAACTTTTAACTGAAAGGTAATCCATCACATAAAGGTCATCCATTACGTGAACTAGAATACGATTTATATTATTTATATTTCATGCTTTTCTAGCCAGTTGCCTTGCTAAGACAGTCTGATGGCATGAGCTAATCCCTTTTTAAAATAGTTTTTTGAAGTGATTTTTAGATCCTTTTCTTGAGCAGTAAGTTTTGCTTTCTGGGAAAGGGACAAAGAATCATAAAATCTATCCAAATGAATCCTACTGGTGTGGAACATGGTGCAAAGGACTAGAACCTTAATCTTCAAACATATAACCAGATAGGTTATGTATGGGGACAAGAAGGAAAATTCAAAATTTTGGAGCAAGATTGCAAAACTGATCACATCCAAAAGACAGACAGACCCATGAGCAGCCTACTGTTTCCCAAACGTGTTTATCACAAACGTAATGTGAAGTGGAGATTTCTCAGGAAAAAAACCCTGGTATATAGCTCCTCTGTTCATTTTTTTGGATTTGCTGTTTATGTTGAAACTGGGAAGCCAGTTAAGGCTGGGCATAATGGTCGGATCCAGGCATAATGAGGCTGGAAAGAATACTGACTGAACAGAAAAGCACAGTGGAAGACACTTTGCCCATGTGTGGGCTGAATTCTCAGGAAAATTAATGGGAATTTCTAATCCAAACCTCTGAACTGTCGTTTTTTGAAATCTCCCAATATGTGCTTCTACAGGCCCTTTATAGCCAATGAAGGACTGCCTTTACTACCTGCAGGTAGCCGATGGAGGGTCTGAGGTTGGTTATGCCTACCCTGCAGGTCAATCACAGTATTTTAAAAGTGAAGCACAGGTCTCAGAAGAATACACTGATCTGCATTCACCACAGCAGGGTACATTTTTAGCAAGCTGTCACTGTTCAGGCATACAACAAAAACACCGAGCCACTTTTGCCATGTGGTGCCATTCAACAGGAGTTAAAATATAGCTTTTGAGAATGTCAACAGATATTTAGAGACTCTTTGTTATTTTGCAGAACTATGATTACATGAAGTTACATAAACCCTAATTCTCAAAGATATATATACCCTCAGCTGGGTAACAGTTTCTAAAGTGTCCATGTCCTGGTGGCTTTTAACAGGGCTCTTGCTCTTAAATCATCTGTGTGCTTTTGAAAATACGACCATATGGTCCCTAAATACAACTGTAGGAGTTTAAATTTAGCTTCCAGTTTTTTAAAATGTTTGCATTCACTCTTTTAAACCTTGGCTGAGACTACTTTCTCTTTTAGCTTGAGAGTGTAGACCCCCTAGTATGAGCAGGTTCATCCCCCAGATGCCCTCCCAGATTCACAGCAATAATTGTGCATTTGTTTGTACGTAGCAGTTTCTGTAAATTGGTTGAGATCATGGCATGCTTTTTCAATGTCTATTTAAATAGGCTGAGAGAGTTGGGGCTGTTCAGCCTGGAGAAGAGAAGGCTCTGGGGAGACCTTATAGCAGCCTTCCAGTACCTAAAGAGGGCCTACAAGAAAGCTGGAGAGAGACTTTTTACAAGGGCATGTAACGATAGGACAAGGGGTAATGGCTTCAAACTGGAAGAAGGTAGCTTTAGATTGGATATCAGGAAGAAATTTTTTACTGTGAGGGTGGTGAGGCACTGGAACAGGTTGCCCAGGGAAGTTCTGGAGGCCCCATCCATGGAAGTGTTCAAGACAAGGCTGGATGGGGCTTTGAGCAAGCAGATCTAGTGGGAGGTGTCCCTGACCATGGCAGGGGGGTTGGAACTAGATGACCTTTAAGGTCCCTTCCAACCTAAACCATTTTATGATTCTATGATAAATGCTTTACTGTGAATTAATTGGTATCTACTCTCCCAGCTCTTACATATATATCCTCAATGGCTCTTCCAGTCATTTAAAAAGCCAGGGGCCATGTTGCTGGTAGCCTGCTACGCAGAAGCAGCATAGGAATGGAGGACGGGAAGGACCTGGGACAGTAGCTCCAGACACTTGCAAACACGTCCTAAAATCCCCCTAGAAAATTTTCAGGCTGTATCCTAAAGGCTGGATAGGTTTTCTTGTCCTTATTCCTTCTGCTGGGAAGCTGTTACAAAATGCTGTGTTTGAAAAGTTGTCCTTTTAATTGCCAGTTTAAAATTATTTATGGCCAGTTGCTCAGCTGCCAATGTAGTAAGGACACATTTGCAGTTGTATTGATTGCTATTTTAAACCGCTTTTTCCCTGTCTGGTTTGTACCTGGACATGTTTACAGAGTAATTAAATGCTTTTGTTTTACTAGACTGAACAAGGTTCTTCTCCAGCTATTCTGTAGCTTATTCCTGGGCCTATTGATTGATTATAGGCCTGTTTTTGGGATGCATAAGCTATGGTTTTAAATATATATGGCTGTAGAGGGCTTAGGACCCATGCTATCTGGCCAGCTGTGGTGCTGCCTAACTGTTGGGCTATCATGGGAAGATGGGAAGCAGCCACTGCTTTTCTAAAGAGAGAAAGGGACCAGTTGTTTGAACAAAAAACCATATCAGTGTGTAAATGAATGGTTTTGAATACTGATTTCTCATAGACATCTGGGCATAGACAGCTAAACGGACAGGAGATCAGAGGGGTGAATTTCAGGCGCTTGCATTCTTCCATTTGTCATTTTCTGTTGACTAATAGAGGCATCCCACAATTTAGCTGGCTGGGTCTCAGAATCGCATCCAGCTCCCTACCTTTTGATGTACAGAGAGTTCAAGCATTTAATGCAGCCTTGTGGATTTGGTTTATGGAGTTGGGTATCCAATTCTGTTATTGTATTGAATATCGAAATGCATGAATTCCTGTTTGGATATCACCTTAGTGTGTGGGGCCCATGCTGGGTTATTTAATCCATGTTCGCTAAAGGTTAGTCCCATATGCTTCCTAGTCTCTTTGTATCTGAAGAACCTTTTGATGCTTTTTTTCTCTCCTCTTACTGCTTTTCTCATCTACTTGGCATAATTGGTGATCAACAGTGTTTATTATTTTTAAAGATTTCTATTACTCTCTTATTTCCTGGAACATTTCCTCAGGGGACAATCCATTTAGTTCAGTCTGTAGCCTTGCTTACAGACTGAAAGTGGAAAATGATAAATTAATTTCAACAGAGGCAAGGAGGTTAAGCTTTTTGAATTTTATTATTTGATTGTGCATCCCTGTACAAATTGCTCTGTTTCATGAGAAATTCGCTCTCTCTCTAAACTGGTGATAGTGATATTTGGGAAACAGAGGGAGTCATGAGACTAAATTAATGAGTACCCAAAAACTAGCTGAGAATTTGCAAATGCAAAGGACTATACAAAATCACCAAATGTTACTTCTGTGGGGTAATTATGGCTAAAATTTGGTTTGCTTGTAACAGAATTTGTTCATATACTTGTTGGCATTTTTTCTTAGTGTTCTGTGCCTTGCTCATGACGAAATTTCTATGAGATTTGTGTGGTTAATCCTGTTTAGAAAAACCCAGACCAATTTCTACCACAGTAGAAAGCACTGCAGCAGTCTCCTGGAAAGCTGCCCGTCCTAATTATGCAGTGCTTATAACTTCGTGATTTAACAAATATCAGTTACAACATAAAGCAGTTTATTCTAGAACTTTTGAAGTTTCTCTGTCTTCTGTAATGTCTGTTTTAGTACTGTGGGTTGAAATCACATTAAGAAGAAAGTGTTCTGTGGAAAAGACAAACAAGACCACATGAAAAGGCCCGGAAGGGTCTATCATGACTGAGTGACAGGCTTTGTGCATTCATAGGTCAAAACAGAATTACCCTGGGTTTACACCATGGTAGTTCAGTGCAGGATCCAACTCATGACTGCCTTGAGACTAAGTACAAATTTACATACCGTTCACAAGGCACTGCAGTGGAGGAGAGGTTAGTTAAACGGCAATGAGACAATCGTATGGAAAGACGAGAAAACTTGATTGCTGTTTGTTGATGGTTACAACTTTTAGTTGTCTGAGTCTTTTCAAAGTAATAAAAATCCAGTACTGTAAAAAGGGACCTTGTTGGGTCAGTGCTGCTGATGGAAATGAACGATCTTTGTACCAACAAACTTCCACAAACCCTGAAACAGATCATAACAGGAGAATTGCCCTGTAGGTGGAAAAATTTTAATTTATTTCCACTAGGACTACAGATTTCCTCTTTGGTGCGTGGAGGTTCCGTAGCAGCTGTTCAACAGGACTTTGCAATGGCAAAGTGGTTCCCTTCCTACAATGATTTAAAAGCTCATCGTGCATCACCCATGTTCAAGCTGAGGCCTCACTTGAACCCAGAGAATATTCAGTGAACCTAACCTGAACGAGATCGTCTTGGTCCGTCCTTACCCTGTCAGACAGCGTAATTCACAGGCGTGTCTACTCTCTGCAGGGAAATGAGATGGCTTTTGCTGGTTTGTCTGGTTCTTTTCACCGAGACAACCAGAAACGTTCCTGGATGAGACTTTTTACAGCACATGAACATAATGATGCTGCTTCCAGACTGGCCCCAGTGCTCCTGTGCAGCACTGCATCATGCTGTGGTGGATGTATTAGCTCAGTCCATTTCTTGCTCTGTATTCTGCATTGGTGCCAATCTTTGTGATACGGTTTGGATACTCATTATGTTCATTCCTTTTATTTTTCTGCCGTCTGCAAACAGCAGTAAAAGAAAGAAGAAAACAACAAAAATGGCATTATTTTTTCATCCATATAAAACTTACAAATTAAACATTTCCTAGAAAAGTAGGAATTTGAGATAAACTAGGTTCAGTGTAGAGTCTTTAACTGTGCTGGAGACTGAGATCACTCATGCTTAAAATTATTTCAATATAATGAATTTAAGCACCAGAGTACTACACCACTCAATATAATTCTTTGACTAAGATGCATTGTATTTAGATTTATTTGCCATTGATGGGAGAATTTACTTGCTCCTGACATGATTTTCACTGTACTGAGGGTAATGTGGCTATTTATTGAGACAGTGCAATGGTGAAAAAAGTTAGGATCTGTTTCATCATTGCCTAGTCCTCTTTAGGGCAGCTGCCTCTGACTGAAATAACGGTGACTATATCTGTACTTACTCGTAAAGATAGGCATGTTAAATGTGAAACATTTGTTGCTGGCTGTTCCCATGTTTTGGTGAAATCCTTTTGACCACTGGACTTCACAAAGAATTGAGCACTTACACCTCCACTGGCTTTGGTTCAGAAAGTGCTTGCCTGAAGTGTCAGAAAATCAGATCTACAGACCAGTTCAAACAGTGAGTGAATATTAATGAAAATATGTTTTGTGGAGTTCATTTATTCTAGAAATGAGTGCACTGGAAATAAATTATGAATGAAAAATCAGTGCAAATATAATTAATAGACTATTATCTTCTGACTATAAAATAGTGACATATTTTTAAAAGAAATATAAAAATAAATTATACAACTATGGATTTGATGAATCCATTGTTAACTCATATTGTATGGCCGTGCAAAGCCAAGTATGTCCTTGGAGAGTGCGGATTAAAAGAAGACTTTGGAGCAGACAATGGCAACATTAAATGAGTAATGCACCTAGAATGACAGCAGCAGTCCAAATTGCTCCTGTCCCATGGGAGGGAGTGGTCAGTGGACATTTGGAGAGGCAGATTGCAGAAAAAGCAGCCAAAAGTCTTGAGGTAAAAAATTCTGGATATCAACTATATGTGTTGCAAAAAAAATCTTTCCTTTGGAATCACTTAAGGTTACTGCCTGTTAATTTTATTGGATGTCCTTTTCACCTTGTGGCACGAAAAACGGTGAATAACGGTGACTTACTTATGCTTCGTCCCCATGTCATTCATGTTTTTATAGCCTTCTGTCATGCCCTCCACCAGTTTTCTCCCTTCTGTAGGCTGTAGAAGCTGTCTTGAATCTCTACTCATTAGAGCAGTATCTCTATGTTTTTTTCCCCGAGATGCAGAAAACAATATGTGTCATAATTTATACTGGGGCAAAATGCAGTTTTCCTCTGTTCCTTCCCTAAGAAATTCTATCATTTTGTTTGCCTAGTGGCACTTCACACAACACCGACATTTTCAGAGAACAACCTGCATCCTGCAGGATTTCTTTCTGTGTGTAATGGCTTATTTGGAGCTCACCACTGCTTAGGTTTACATAATGTTGCTTTTCCACAGCTGTGTTTCTTTCAGTTACTGATGCAGAATTTATTCTGTCATTACAATGCTCGTATCAGAAGATCCTTTGATGAATCTTCGCAATCAGCTTTCATTTTCACTACTCTGGGTAGTTGTAGTATCATCGATAAGCTTTGCCACCTCACTAGTCACTTCCAAACCATCATCGAATGTGTTGAATGGTAGCAATGCTGACACGGAGCCCTTGTGGGATGTAGCCATTGGCTTTCCTCCAGTGTGGAAACTGTTGGCATATGTGCCCGCTTTTGGACCCCTTTCAGCAGAAGTGTGACACTGCAGCAGTGCTTGCTCAGAGTCAGCCCGCTGCTGGAGCTGCTGCCAGGAGCCTGCACGACAGACGTGGCTTGAGGATGCAGGCAAAGATGTAAGTGTTTAATACTTTAAAAAATACACTATTATTACATGAGAAAATGCGTCATGCTTATTTTGCAGGAAAACCATTAGGGAAATGGTAGTGTGGGCATGGGAAAGGAGCACGGGGAAATGTAGCAGTGATGTGGGGAAACGTGTTAGCATCTGTGGAAGATGAGGTTGGTGTAACTGAGCTCCCCGAGTTTCCTTCCAGCCTGAATTATCCTATGACCCTGGAAACCTAGCAGTTATCTCTGTTGTCCAGCTTTGCCACTTAATCCAAATGCTTCTTCCTCCTGTGAGATGCTGGCATGAAGCCATGCAGGATCTAGGAGAAAGCCCCATGGTATAAAGGAGTGGAAAGCAATATGTTCAAAATTAAAATCCTGGAGATAACCTTTTACTTGGCTAAGAAATTCAAAAAGCCTTTGTGTTGTGGTGGTGTTGCAAGCTCTTTGCTTGCTTCCTGAGTCCAAGATCAATTTCTACTCTTTTACTCTTGGTAGTAATGATCACTTTATTTTATGTGTTAAAGAGGTGATCTGGCCTTTTCAAACTGGTTGGTCTTTTAATCAAAATTGTGTTTGTCTCCCCATGTTCAGCATTTCCACTTTTCTGCTGCCTCTGGAGCCAGGTGTGCTCTTTGTTATGCGTTCGAGAGCACAAAATACTTGACATGAATACAGTAGTGCTCTGGTGGAAATCAACCATTTTAAAAATCACCTCTTAGCATAACTTAATTTCATGCTCCTTTAACTCCCTACTCTCAAACCTGCTTAATACCTGTATTTTAATTTTGCTCACATTTTTCTCCTAAATACATTTCTGCCAAATGTACTCTTGCCATTAAATTGACAACATATGGTGTAATCATTTCTTCTGAGAAGCAGTAAGAAAGGTTAGCTTCCTGAAAAGGGTTATTATATCCATATGGTTTGGATACATTAACATATATAGCCAATTAATATAAATTTCAAAGAACTAGGCAATATAAATTTCACAAAAGTTTACAAGGATTTTCCTTTACTTTTTTTTTTTTTAAAAATTTATTATTGTTTTATCCTAGCCACTGGGCTACACTGGACCTGATGCTCACGAGAACATTGGAATAGATAGGTTTGTCCAGATCAAGGCTTATCTAGCTTCATATTCTTAGTGGCCCACAGCAGGTTCTCAGGGAGGAGTAAAAGACTAGGGCAACCATTCCACCAGGTTTCCCAGACATAAACTTCCTGTTTCAAGAGACCTGCAGTTTAAGGGTTTGTTTTGGGATTTTTTTGTTTGTTTGTTTGGGTTTTGGTTTTTTTGTTTGTTTGGTTTGCTTTTTGGGTTTTTTTTAGATAGAGCTGGTATTATACCTTTGTCTGTCCCTACATTTTTTCTGTGATACCCTCATCACTTTTAAACCATACACTTTTGGGTATCTGTGCAACCTATGGCAATGTATTACAGAATTTACCAACCCATGGTGTGAAAAACTCTTTCCTTTTGATTGTTTTCAACTGCTTCTTGATTACTGAAATGGCCCTTAATTCCTGCCCTTGGATGGTGAACAGTCATTTTCTGTTTAACTTCTTCAAGCTGTGATTTCATGAGCTCCTGTCATGGATTTCTTTCCCTCCTGTTTTCAGTGACTTAGGACTGCTCTGAGTTCACTGGCTTTAATGGAAAAAGTAGTAATTTGCACTGGAAGGGTGCAGAGGAGTGGCAGACTTTACGTGGAACTTGTACCTTTCCGATACCGTAACAGTCAGTCAAGGCAGTAATAAAAAATGAGTTACATTCTGTTATTTACAGGCTCGCTGACCTCAGGGTTTGTGGTGGGCTATGAGAAATGGCACAGCGGACATTGCTTTTGTAATCTCGATGTTGATGAATACTGTTTCATTTAACATCTTAATAGTGACATTAGATAAACAATTCCAAGAAACAACAGTTAGTCATTTCTGAGATGTCGGCTGGAATTTCTTTTGAAGCTTTACAGAAATTTTTATATATTTTGAGTGTTTGCGTAAGTTATTTATGTGATTTGATTTAGATAGACAAATATTAGATAAATAGTAGTGTGACCGTGTACATGCACTTTTGAATTTAATGGACAGAATGTCTGCTTCAGTATGTACAGGGTCATCCTCCAGAAAATGTGATTTTGAACTTCTAGTCTATAAGATATGGCTAAAATTGGCCTGATTAGAAGTGATAAGAATTTATTTCAGTAAAATGGGCTTCATTCACTGCTTTAATTAGCAAAAAGTGTTTTGTTGTGAGTGTGGCATTTGTGATACCAGCTTTCACATGTGATAACTGCACCAAAGTTGGGATAACACACAGAACGGCCAACTTGCATCCATCCAGACCAAGACACCACAGTACAACACCTCCTACTGGAAAATGGAATGGAAACGTGCTAATTTACTCCTGGCTTCATACAGCAATCTTTTGGCTGAGTAAAACAACAACAATTTAAGGGCACGCCAAGGTAAAAAATCTTTATAGCCTCACCTTTCCAACAGCTCTGCTTCAGGCAAGGCATATGTCCCCCCAGGACAGAAACTGCTGGCAAGATTCTGCAGTACCACTGTGTTTCTTATTTGTTAACTTTCCCTCAAAGATTCAAGGTCCCGCAGCTTTTTTGAGCTTTTGCTTTTGCACAGATTTTTCAGTCTTCCAATAATCTTCAATTTATGTAACCAGTCCTAATTAACCAGCACAGCCTGAATTTCAGTATCAAATTCTGACTGTCTGTCCTAAAATATTTATGAGATACCTTGCTGCAGAAGGATAAACCCATTTGTGATATGCTGTTGGCTGCCACAATTCTGGATGCACTTTTTCAACCAAGTTTTAAAATCAGAGAAGAGTCTTGCACAACCACAAGAAACGAAAATAACGTGGAAGAAAATGTTGTATGCAGAGGTACAGAGCCTACGAACAGACAAGAGGTGATACGAAGTTAATATATAGCTTGCTGTGAGTTATTAATTTAGTTTTATATAGAAAATCACGGACAGTCTACAAAATTCCACACTGGCAAGGAAAAGGGACAGCAAAAGCACAGATTTAATCACCAGCTAAGTATTTGTTCAATCCCTGTCAAATCAACTGATTTGGCCTGTTTTAATTAGGCACCAAGGGAGTAAGGTTAAATCATTAGCTGGTTTTGGCTCATCAGAGTTGTTTGAAAATTGGTTTTTAAAGTCTGTGTGTTCTGCAGAGAGAGGGAAAGTGTTTCACACATTTTTATGATATGTTATTACTTGGATTCTGAAATTCAAGATAATATTTCATATTTATTGCAACAAATGTTGCCACAGTGAAGCAGTTATTGAAACTGTAATTGACAATACAGTTCAGAAGTCTTTAAAATTGTTTACATTAGCAGATGGTCATGCATATGCTGTTTATTTTAATAAAGAGAAAAACAGTATAACAGTTCTAGTGCTTTTATTATATTAATTTCCAAGGTGGCGAATCTGAAGCGGTTATATGTACAGACAGACAAATGGACAGATGGTAAATGAGCCATCAGTCCGTGCTTCATTCATTCATAGGTACAACCACTGGTATTCCCTTCTGAGACTGCTTGTTTCTCTCTGCCCTTAAACAGCACCTGGGGTGAGTGACTCGGGCGTAGACGTGTCCCTGTAGGTATCTGCAGCATGTCATCCCTAGCATCTGTTCAGTGTATGCCATTAGTGTCTCTCCTCGCTGAAGACTATTATCTTTGAAAGTTAAAGCTACCCAGCTCCTGTGGTGGTTTTCCCAATAAGTTCAACTCTTTTTTCTGCACCCCAGAGGGAACTGCGAATTCCCCTCCAGGATATTTTTCATTCTCCCTGTCCAAACTAACAATTCCTCAACACTTCTCATTTAATTTGGAAATATATTGTTGGGGTTTTTTTTAGAGATCTATAAATGACCAGCGAGCTATCTGATCTCAGGACTGTCTCACCAGTTACGGGTTTCATTATTAGTGAATAACATTTTGTCAAGCTCTTTCTGGATACAATTGGTTGGTTTTTTTTCTTTTTTCTGTCCAGTCAGCCATCTCCATAATAACCTGCGCTATGGGTACTGAGATTACCTGAGCTGACATGCTGTCCTTCTGGCTCCCTCCACACAAGTCACAGAAGTGATTGACAGGTTCAGGATGTCCCTGCCAAGTCAGTGCAGTGACCAGCCTCCCCAAAGGCCAGCCATCAGTTTCTCATGAGCTAACATCAGAAGATCCTATCAGAAGGGGGTTTTGCTGTGTTTCTCATAATTTATAACATCTTCCTGCACCTTCTTCACACTCTTCCCCATTTCACACCAGAATGTTTTTCATGGTAATCGACCGTGCTTCCTACAGCTCTTCCCTTACTTGCGTACTTCCTACAACTTGACCCTGAAATGCTGTCATACCTGTATATTTCCCTGTGGTTTCTTTGTCAAAGACTACCTTTCCTGGTCATCTTTTCTTAGTTTTATCCTCTATCTTTGTTTCCTAATGTGAGTTATTAGTCAAGAGTTCTCCACTGCAAAGCTTTTCCCAGAGCATCAGGGCAGGGATAACAAAGGTCCTTCTCTGGCACCTTATTTTTAAAGAGAAAGCCTCACCAAGGGCAAAACGATATTCCTCTTTAAAGTCATAAGCCTTTAACACCTAATGCAGGTAGTCACATTGCTGTCATATCTACATATACCCAGGGACAGGACTACTAAGGAGACAATAGCTCACTGAGGAGTTTACCAATTTGACTGGGTACAAGTATCAGCTGGCTCCAGCTATTTTCAGCGCAGCTGGAAATGGCCTTGAAAACACCCAGTGGGAAAGATTTGGTTTTCCATGATGGAGGTAGTATCTGTAGGTACAGTACAATCTGGATGTTGCTGTGTGAAGTTTACAGAGCATGTGCTACTACTGATTAATAAAAATTCAGCCTCCTGCTTTCAAGTCAGTGAAGAATTATGTAATGATTTATTTCAATAGTCTTTCCTTACTTGGAAGCTGAACAAGGCACAGGGAGAAATATTTCAAATTCCAAAATTAGATACCTAAATCTAACACCTATTAGGAGTTTTAGATATTTGACAGATATCAGCATGTAAATACAGCTACTGAAGTCCATTTCCAACTGATTAAATATTGTTGGCATCTCTAGATGGCAGTCCTGTGTTCATAATATTACTTTTCTATGAGATACAAATGCCTCCTTTTTTTATATTTCGGAGGCAGTAGAAGTGCTAACGAAACAACTGAGGCAGTTAAGAGGTTGCCTCCGTTTCCCACAACAGCCCCCTTTGCAGAAGGAGTAGATATAATGAGTGGTGGCATTAGGTCTCTTGCTTGAAAGAATGCTGCTCCCAACATGCTCGTCCAGGTGACCCCATGGGCCGGGTGGGCCTTGTTCTTCTTCCCCACAGCACCCCGCCTGTGAACGGTAGTTTTGCTCCAAGCTGACCTTCACTAACACTGTGGTGTATTCATTGTCAAAGTGCATGCTCTTGTGGGTAGGGGGTTTCTTTATATTATCATCCTCCTTCAGGTAAAATGATTCATTGCTGAAATGAAAGACAACAGGGAAATAAAAATTACAAGATTAATCTCCTGGAAAAAAAAAAGTATTCACCGGTAGTGTATCAGACTGACTCCTACCTATAGCCAGTTCTGTCCTGCTTGGTCACCATTATGCTCGTATTTTGCCAGAGGCTTTTTTCTTTGTCAGACACAAACATGTCAGGATATATTCCCCTTCCATTTTACTCATTGGCCGTCCCAAAGTCTTAAACACCGAGCTTTTGACAAATGGAGTTTGTAAATGTTCATGGGAGGTAAACATTAAAAAAAGGAAACACTTTTTATTTCAGTTTTAAAGCTTTTATATAGCTGTTCTGCTTATTTAGTAACAGTACCTTTATGCTAGCTGGGAACTATGAAACAATCTGCAGTGTAGCTCAAATAAATATGAAGGATTAATCAGCAATATTTTTTGTGGTCCTGAACCCGTTGAGTTGGAATAAGCTAAGCATTTATTTTTTACACAATTCTACTTATATTCCACTTGTCATTTTGACTTTTCTACCTAATAAAAACCCCATTTTTGAAACAATGATGCAGGTCCACGTTATGCATATGATCACTTTCAGATTACTGAAGTTTTTAATTGTAATTACTTCTTGAGAAGAGGGAAGGAAAATGAAATGGAAATGAAGATGAAGTAATGTGATATGCTTGAGGTTGTTTGCTGGTTCTCTTCTTCCAAAGTCCCTTTGAATATTTTGTAGACAAA
The DNA here is from genome assembly GCA_008921705.1 of Burhinus oedicnemus. Lineage (NCBI taxonomy): Eukaryota > Metazoa > Chordata > Aves > Charadriiformes > Burhinidae > Burhinus > Burhinus oedicnemus. The sequence continues at coordinate 115,785 of VFFE01007510.1, forward strand.
GAGAACAACTACAGTATATAGGTATAATTTCTTTTCCAATGGAAATATACTGCATTTATCTTTTTTTTTTAGAAAATGTAAAACAAAACTTCTGGGAATGTAAGTCTTAAAATATGTGGTACACCTTTAATAGATGCAAACATGGGCAGCTTTCATGTTTTCTGTGTCTGAAAAAAAGTACTAAAGTTCACAGCATCTTCTGAAGCCTCAAAGGCCAATTGCTCTGCGTGCAACAGAGTGTAGATATTGTTGTCATTATGACTGCAATAACATTGTTGATGGGAACTTAATGTGAGCCAGGACAAAAGCAGTTTTATTTCAGAGAGATATTTTGGCAGGAATTTTAATAATGAAAATAAAGCAATTAAGTCTCCAGACATATTCTCTGCTTTTACCCCTACAACCTGTGGTATATCTCACCCTCCTCTTTCCCTCACAGTAAATCTCCAGAACTCTTTTTTGCTACTTGCGAGAATTTAAGATAATTTTTACTGAATTTGTCGTGTTCATAGTTAGGAGAGAGCAGACTGTCACAGGTGAATTGCAGGCAAGATCTAGGAAGCAAAACCAAGAGCAGCTTGGTGCTAGCTTTTATAAACAACTTTTTTAGCTAAAGCTTATTAGCTTTCTCTTCCCCAATATCTCTCTGTGCCATGGGAGCAAGAAGGTTTTATATAAAGATACGGTTATGCCATTTCTCTACTATTCAGGAATCCTTCTGCATCAGATGAAAAATCAAGGGGGCTTCACAAAGCATCTGGGTCTCTTGAGTTTTTGTTGAAAGGAAGATTTCCAAATCTTTAATCTTGCTCTATGTTGGTGGGCCAAACACACCAGAGTTTAATGGGATTCATCAACAGTGATGCAGCCGAAGCGATGGGAAAACGTACTGCAGAAGAGACACAGCTTGTTTTATGGGTCTTTTGTGCACAAGGATACAGTTTAGGGGAGTAACTTCTCTATTTTTAATAAATACTTTTTCATTCCTACTGCCACTAACATTTATGAGCACACAGGTAAGTAATAACAGAATAAAATCCTGAAGTGTTTTCCCCAGGACTGGCTACTGAGAAGTTCAGCTATTGCTTCCAGTCACTTGCTGCTCACTGGTATAATTTATTACTCCTCAGGATCTTTCAAACAGGAAGCAATCCTTTAAAATCACTGAGAAAATTTATGGTGAGTTAAATATATAGGATTATTTTTTCACATTACTCAAAATTCTGCATATGTTTTAATTTGTATCATCCGTCATAGACTGCAGTGTTTGAATAGTGCAATCAATGAAACTCCAAAATAAGTAGTTGAAATAATCAATCCCGGAAGTAACAAAGACCTTCATCTGCAGCATCCATGGGACTTACTTGCTGACCACAGTTCTTGGACTGGCATCATTTCAGGAAGACAAAAGGCAGCTCTTGTGACATTTTCAAAGTGTTTGTTAAATAATAAATCCAAAATACAGCCTGCCAGTTTTCTAGACGACAATGGTTTAATAACAGCATTGTAACATGAATGCCAAAGCAGAAGTATGCTGAATGAGCCCATCAGCTTACCACTGTCATAGGGTGGTGCCTATTTCTGTTAATGAATATTTAGATTTTTGTGAAAAACAAAGTTGGCATATAAAGCATCTGAGGTTTCAATAGCTTGGGAATGGTCAGGAATCCTGTTCTTTACTGTTTTCAGAGGCTCTGGAACAAAATCCTTTCAGAGTTTTCCACAATACAAAATGCATGTATGTCCACAGCAGTGGTGATCCACATCAGTTTCCTGTACTTCTGTCAGCATTCAACTGACACTCATTATTTCCTTTTCCTTCCCAGTTTGTCAGTTCTGCTTGCCTTGGTTATACTCTGGGATGGCAGGACTTGGTCAACACTGAAATTAAGTAACTCGTTTGAGAAGTTATATAGTCACTGTGCTTTATTTCTTATTCTGAGAGCAATTAACTCTCAGTGCTCCATGGAGGAAACAACATCCTATTGGCGTCTGCAGGAACGGCAATGACATGTCCACTACTGAGGTGCAACTTCCAGCTGCAGGCTGCCCAGCTGGAAAGCAGCCTTGTTTAAGGAAGCTATGTTGGTACAGGCTGTTTTCCTGCAGTTTTGCTAGGGTTTTTGAAAACCTGTAAAAATGTCATTTACTTATGTTCTCAAGGAAGAAAATATGCTAAAAAAATTGTTAAGTTAGGCAACTTTCACAGGTTTTATATAAAGAACAGCCAGGTGAAAAAATTGCAGCAAATTAGTGTGCTTAGTAGTGTAACAAATTTATGCTATCAGGACCCAAAATCTACTCTTACACTTGTGAAAATGAAATGTTGAGTAAGGAAATGTCCATGTTCTCCATTCTAAAACAGGAGGTCACCATCATGCTTGCTTTTATTTTTTTTGTACCTAGACAAGAATGGGATATAAGAAAAGATACGTCTATTTTGCTGATATAGATGGTGGTCAGTTCTTAACTCATGGTTGAGCCTGCCTTGCCATTACTGGATGAATGTATGCTATAACACCTTGAGATGGCTTTGCCTAACAAAAAACTGTGAGCTGACTAGGTATTTTTCAACATCCCATGTGTAATGAACTCATCAAACACTCCCGTCAAAGATAAGCAGTGTCAGCACAGCTTGGGGCATCTGTGGCTCCTGGAACTTATATCTGCTGATAAGTAATAAGTAATTCTAAACAAGAAAGCCCTGAGAAATAAAATTAAGTTGTTCATTCATGGAGAAATTTATCCTTGTACAGCATCTTACTGAAAGTTCATATGCAAATAACAATGTATCTGCGCAGCTTTCAGACCATTTCAGAATTCTGTGAGCTGACTAAATAGTTGTTAATGTAGTTATAGTTCTTTAAGGTGTTCTTTGGATTTCCAGAGTAATTTTTGGAAAACCTTGTTGGTTCCATCTCTGTTGCGTTTCACAGGACATTTGTACAAGAGTAGAAGTCTACAGAAACCACTTGTTAAGGGCATAAGAGGTGGTTAATTACTTTGAACTTTTATGTGCAAGATGTTTGCATTAAAGTCCAAAGTCCTCTGAAGTCCTCAAAAACATTTATTTACTTTTTTTACATTATTTACTTTTCTCTACTGTAACTGCCTGCCATTGCACCTATATTTTTATCCCACGTTATTTCTCTGTGCTGAAGATGCATATACCAGTAGCTCTTTGTCTTGCTAAAGAAGACCTATGGAGGCTATACTAATAACCTGAACGTTGAAGAAATCACAGAATAAATCACTTGAGAAAATTATCAGGGTTCCTCTCCAGCCTTACAGCTTCTAATACTAGGGTCAAAAATAAAATCCCTACATCATCTGGATGTAATGGGACAGCATGTGGTCAGTCACTAGGTCTATGCACCTATTTCTTTCTATGTTCTAGTAAATTCTTTTCTTAAATGTCAATATTTTCGAAAAACCTCACATGAGAGTATTTTCCCAGTTTTAACAAGTAATTCTCTTGACAGATTTCTGTTTCCCACTTTAGACACCGAGTCCCTCTTTTTCAAATACTCTAATCCAATAACGTACTCATTACCATCATGGTGTTTAGCCTTTAGAAGTTAACAGGTTTATTTTCATTACACTCCACTAGGATTTTATTAGTTGCCTAAAAAAGGCCTAATAAGATGTGTTACAGGGTTGATTCTTTTTTTTGTTGCTTTCTAAAAAATGTTTCCTTTGTTTACATAGAAACTTCATGAATCTCATAAAAATAGTTTCTCTCAACAAGAATGAGACAGGAAGTACATGCATTTACCTCTTTTCCAAGTGCCGTCATTAGTTTGATCAGTGAATTAATTCTTTCTCATTTGACAAAATATGGAATTTTTTTTTTTTTTTTTGCACACTCTGCGAGTGAAGAATGAGAAAGAGAAGCTTCCTTTCAAATCTTAGGTTGGTTCTCAAATTTCAACATATTCTGAAGCCCTACATGTGATACACATAAGTCAAAGTGGTCATAACAATAAAATGGTATTCATATGAAATTAAACTACAGATTTCAAAAAAGTCTGTTAAATGACCAGACAAAAGCCTCATCACATGCAATATTTTTTTTTTCCACAAAGTTGTCCATTTTCATCTCTCCTATTTAAAAGCATGTATGCTTCTATCAGTATAGATAATAAGAAATCATCACTTGGTGGAAAATTTACCTTATAAATGTCAACTTCATATTTCAGCCACCTTTGAATTTTATTTTACTTTCTTGAAAATATATTAGAAAAATGAAAGTCTTTACTCAGTTTTGACCTCTGTGCATTTTCTACATGATAAGTTAGTGGACTGTGGTTTTCAGCAAGACTATCCAGAAAATAACTTTCAAAACTAGCCAAAGGAAAACTAGATTTGAAGAAAGCGAGGGATGTAAAAGAAGAGCCACAACCTCTTTCCTTTTCATTTTCTGTCAGAAGTGAAAAGCTAATTCAGATAGAAATGGTACTTTCTTTCTTCAACCTTTTGTCTCTCAAGGCTGACCTAAAGCACAAAATCACTGTCTTCTACATCTCCATATTTGTCCAATTCTGTAATCTCAGGCTATAGGTGAGCTTTGAAAAAAATGTGGAAAATTTTTTCGTTTTTTCTCCAATGTTTCCGGACTGTTTCTGGTTTGTTCAATGACAATTTTGATTGCCATCTATGTCAAATGGCCTCTGTTCCTTTCTTGCGTTTCAATCCTTGTCTGAAGTGGCAACCAGACTCTAAACAAATTTTTTAAATAAAATATAATGACATATGGTAAACAATTACAAGAACAAAATTTATACTATTATATATTTGGATATATATATTATTGTCGCATGATACCAAAATGTGATACTGAAAAAGAAACATCTTAGTTCAATATCTTCATCTTAGTAGCTTCATTATTAGATATTCCACTTTACAAATAAGTTGAGGTCTTTCTGGTTTTGTTGTTTCCAGCCCTGACAGCTCAGACAAGATTCCGAAGACAAGCAGGACCTGTGTGTGCATCAACAGCAAGTTTTCAGCAAGTGCTACTGAACCACTTTCAGGAAAATGCCACAGCATTTCACAGTGGAATCTAGCTAATTTTCTTTTATGCCCCATTTATGCAATGGTACTGCAAAATAGTAAAATGCTGAAAAAAAGTGCATTATTTTAAATATGAAAGTCAGCAGATCAGTTACTGTGAGTATGTTTGCTGAGTCAGAAAGTATCCTATTTTCTAACTGTTTTACGGTCCAGTTCTGTACCATAAATGCTTGAAATCTATTTCTAATTCCGCTTTCCTTTCTGTGCTTCCATCAGAATTAATCTAACAAAAGAAAGAAATGGTGAGTTATGCAAGTTTGCTGATGACACAAAACTGAGAGGAGTGGCTGACACACCAGAAGGCTGTGCTGCCATTCAGCGTGACCTGGACAGTCTGGAGAGTTGGGCAGAGAGAAACCTCATGAAGTTCAACAAGGGCAAGTGTAAGGTACTGCACCTTACAGTGGAGGAATAACCCCATGCACCAGTACAGGTTAGGGGTTGACCTGCTGCAAAGCAGCTCGGTGGAAAAGGGACCTGGGAGTCCTGGTGGACAACAGGATGACCAGGAGACAGCAATGTGCCCTTGTGGCCAAGAAGGCCAACAGCATCCTGGGGTGCATCAAGAGGTGTGTGGCAAGCAGGTTGTGGGAGGTTATCCTCCCCTTCTACTCTGCCCTGGTGAGGCCATACCTGGAGTATTGTGTCCAGTTCTGGGCTCCCCAGTTCAAGAAGGACAGGGAACTGCTGGAGAGGGTACAGCAGAGGGCTACAAAGATGATTAGGGGGCTGGAACATCTTTCTTATGAGGAAAGGCCGAGGGACTTGGGTCTTTTTAGTCTGGAGAAGAGAAGGCTCAGAGGAGATCTCATCAATGCTTATAAATACTTAAAGGGAGGGTGCCGGGAGGATGGCACCAGTGTTTTTTCAGTGGTGCCCAGTGATAGGACAAGAGGTAATGGGCACAAACTTGAATGTAGGAAGTTCCAC